>VWZF01003581.1:64726-258349 GCA_013396755.1 Sclerurus mexicanus | reverse complement strand
TGTGTGTGTGTGTGTGTGTGTGTGTGTGTGTGTGCGTGTGGGGCTGGCGTTGGGGCTGGCTGCGAGATCTTCCCAACTAGGTCCCTTCTCCCCTTTTGTTTTCTGATGTTTAAAGAGCACATCGGTGACTTTAGTGCCTGGGATCTGTCAGGGGCTCCGTTTTCCAAGTGTGTCACTGTTCATGTTGAATTGATTCCATCATTTAAGCAAGCATCCTCCAGGCATGTTATTTTTTTTTTCTTTCTTTTTTTTTCACCATTTATGAACCGCTGTTTTATTTTCTGTGGCAGGATGGAGTCTTAATGCATAAGAATACATGCTCCTAATGCATAGGAATACATGCTCCTGACCTGAAACGTACTTTTCTCGAGTCTCCTCTTCTGAATCCTAAAGGTTATTCTGGGGGAGGGGTTTAAGGACTGGCACAAATAAATAGGAATAGTTTATGTAGGTTTTAAAACTTAATTTCTTCATATGTTCATGTGTAGCTACAGGTTTATCTTTTTATGTGCATTCGTCACTAAAAGAACAAACTGCTTCGCCTTCTGTTTTTTTTTTCTCCTTAAAATTGGTATCTGAGGTAGTATAATGCTGTAAATTCTTTAAAGTTGCACATTTCCCCTAGCCGTGTTCATCTCACGATTTTCATTTGACTTTACTTACTGTTTTGAATGGTACCTTTTCTTCCTTTGGGAATTAGTTTATCGCTCTTGAATACCTTTATGTCTCATAGGGATGTTTCTTTTTTTTTCTCCCTAGGTGTTGGTGGCTTCAGAGTCATTTAGAGGGTTAGTTCTGAGGAAGTAGAGGCACAAGGATTGAGTGCATTTTACATAGGAAGCTACAGCTCTCCATCAGTACTCTTTATACTTCTTCCCATCCCTCCTGCCCTGTAGGGGAGGACAATTTGGGAATTATTGTAACAGTCATTTACTTCCCGTGTCCCCCTCAGAAATCTACGTCCGCAAGGCATCCGCTAGACATTGCCTGTTACAGGACCAAGACAACGTTATCATCATCATCATCATCCTCCTCATCATCCCTTGCTTGCTTTGAGAGCTTTGGTAGTACCCTTTCCTCCCTTTGGAGTGTAGTGCAGAGGCATCCAGAAGACTTCCTTGCCACCCTTTTTGGTTAGCGGAGGATCCAGGAAAAGGGGTACCTAGCAAGACACGTGACCTCCTTAAGGGAGCCAGAACTGAAGAAGCACTTGGAACGCTGAAGGAAACACCCATCTTTAGTGTCTTTTTCGTCTTCCACTCCTTCCTCACCAAATTTCTGGTAAGTCTCTTCAGCCCATTCATTCACGTAGTGCATGTTTCCCTTCCCCCACTCCAGGCGCTGGGAGAGGCATGCATAGAGACTGTGAGGTGGGGGAAGGGATGAGGGAAAACCGGCTGTGTACACACGGATCAGGGAGTAGAGGAGGGTGGTGTACCACACTGCAGGGGAACCTGGCACAGGTGGAAGAGCCTCTCATCGGAAAAGCAGCTGATGTGGGAGGAAATGTGTGTTTTATTTGCACATGGGCGTGCGTGCGCACACAGGGACAGTGGAGGGGGTGAAAAAGCTGAGAGCCTGTTGTAGGAAAAAATACCAAGACCGAAGTAGGATGGCTGATGCTGACCAGTATCGGGCTTGTGTTGCAGATAGGAAAGAGAATGGATTATTCGTTGGTGATCGGGAAGTGGGGTGTGTGAATGAGGAATCTTAACCATCTACTTGCAAGCATGAATAAAGAGGAGAAAAGATGGGGATCGGGGGGAGTGTGGGGTGTGGATGTCTGCCTTGTAGAAGCAGTTGTGCCTGGGAGGATTGCTGCTAGCATCTTGAACATCATTCAGTGCAAAGGTGGAGACAAGCAGATGAAAGCTTTCTCGGAGAGTGCAGTTGCCCGTCTGCAGGGTTGAGGGATTGTACTGGGAATGAATGGAAACAATTAATATTTTCCCATATCTTTTGACTTTTGGAGTCTACCAATCTCCAAGGGAAAAGGAGGTGAACACTGTGATATGCTTTCAAAGAGGTGTGCTTGGGTTTACCTGCCTGCAGAGACTTTAATTCTATGATGTATGTGTAAAGGGTGGATGATAATGCAGCAGCACTGGACAGATTGCGCTGCAGCTGCTCAGTATATTATATAAAATGCATTTAAATAAATGTTTTAATTTTTCAGATTCTTCAGGTTTTAAAAATGTGTTCTTTCCAAAGAGTCTCAAACAGTTATGTGACAGTCTTAGGAAAACTAGTTTTTGGTATGTAAAAGAGGAATTTTTCTTGATGTTGGCCTTAAGCATCACCATGAAGGAGCATTGTCATTCAGTTGATTTATCTTGGATTTATTTTTCTAAAGATGTCAGTTCTTACCTCTATCACCGTGGGATAAATTCATCATCCATACATATTTCCTTAACATTTTCTTTATATAATTATCGTTCCGGTATCTTTATGTGGAAAAAAATGACTTGTGCTTTGTATTCAGAACAGCTGTGAACTGTTCACAGACCTGCTCTCCTTGTGGCATAGAAAGTCCCATTTCTGGGATGTTTCAAATACTGCTCTCCTCTCATTACGATGAGATGGAGACTTCCATGACAGCGTATGGCAGATTATATGCTGGGTCATGTGCTGGGTGAGTGTTCATTAGCTGTTTAACTGATCTGCTATCTAAGATTGACTTCATAATTCAGATCTGCCTTGAGGTATCTCCTAAAGGAGATAGCTTGCAAGCATCTGCCAACTGTTCTTAGGTCTTCAGTGTCTTGAAGTGCAGCCTTCTAGCATTCTAGAAAGTGCTGTATGGGTAGAGACGATTGGTTTATTGGAAACGTGTACTCAGTTTCAAGCCTTAGCTAATTTATGATAAAAAGGAAGTCAAAATACCTTTTCCATCTTGAATAACACTGTTTTGGAAATGAATATTAAGGGATAAGCATTGATGCTGTTATTAATGATCGTGAGGTGAATGCTTGGAGCTGTGTTTTTCCTAGTTCTCCATTTCCCATGGCAGTCATGACTGTCAGTCTCTTTGCTCATTCCTTCTCACTTCATGAGATTTTTATTATCATTATCTCAGCTGTAGGGATCAAACATGTGTAGAAGTATGCCAAAACTAAGGTTGAGGTTTCCCTCTCTGTTAGGCACTGGAGCCTGTGGAACTTCATGGTGCTGTAACAGGCTGAGAGTCTCAGCAAAGCTTGAAAAAAGGGGGGATTCTGGGAGGGGATAATGGTAGTAATTTTTCCAATAACTTGTTTCCCAGATCACAGTATAGTCAGTGGAAGTGTGCTGCAACATCAGATCACAAGTTGAGCAGTTGAAATAGCTAGATCACACTGGTTCTTGATGCTACAAAACAAAACATCTGGAATTCCATTCATCATTCCCATAGGGAAGAAACAACTCAGACTTTTTAATTTACAAAAGCATTGAGTAGTTGCATTCTGAGTGGAAAGAACATGGAAGGTTTTTTTTTTTAACATGCTAGGTATTTTTTATCTTACACATTTGCCAGTAAAACATAAATGAATTAGTATCTCCTAATAACAGATTCCTTCTTAAGGGAAATACATCATGATGAAAAAAACACTAGTCCGTTTTTCTCCTGCTTTTGGGTGTTGAAGACAGGAGGAGTAAATTAAAAATGGAGCCCAATCTCCCATTCCTGGAGACAGGTCTCTAATCTCTCTGTGAAGAGAAGACCCCCTCAAGGCAAAAGGAGTGGTCTTTCCAGATCTCCCTAAGACAGCTGATCTGATTGGCTGAATTCCATGTTATGTCAATGAAACATATTCGTATATGATGTAAAGTAGGAAAAGAGCAACAGTGAGTGATTTTGTTAGAACAGCTGCTAAAGGTGTACTGCAGATTGAAGGAATGCAAGAGGAAATCGGTCTGCATGTGATGGGGAGGGGAGGAAGCTGCTGTGTGCTTCCTGCAATAAAGCCTGGCTTAAGCAGTATAAGGGTGCCACATCTTAAAGTTGAGGTGAGTTGCTAAGAATCTGTTCCATGCAGCTTCCTGAAGCTGATGCAGCAGTGTCTGCTTGGCTGCCGTGATACGGAGTTTGATTTTTATCAAAGAGCTTTTACTTCCATACCACCCTTTTTACGTCTCCCAGTCCGTTTTATGCACTTAAGTTTATGGTTATTTTTTACTTTTAATTTCATAAATCTATTAAATAGTTTTTGAAAGATTGTACTTTGACTGTAGTAGCTTTGAGTGAAAAGTGCACTTGAGCTGGTCATCTTGATGATATTTAAACATCTGCTCTTCCCCTTATATATACCATACTTATTTTGCAATAGATGCTCTCATGGATTAGGAAGTATTCCATGCACACCCAGCATTGTTTGTGGCTGTGTCTTTTAGATTGAAATGGGTGGAGTTGGTTTCAGGGAAAATTCTGGCAATCATATCCAATTTGAGAGCTTAATGCTCTTCTGCATCTGACTGTAAGGCCAGTTTTCCTCCTACAGACCATTTTCTTGAGAATGTGGGAGGGATTGGTAAAATGTTTAGGTTAATAGCGTAAATTGCATGTTTTGTGTTCTGTGAAACTTACTACACAGATTGTAAGAGATTGTAAGGAGAGGCTGAAAGTGAAGAGTAGATTCTGTTTTTAGGAACAGAATGTTAGTGTGAGAAAGGTATTTCTCCAGGTGGAAAAAAATGGTGGTATTGGGTTGGGGGTGAAGGGACCAAGAGTTAGGATTACTAGTTTCTGCATCTGCTGCTGGCTTGTAGTTTGATCTAAAGTGAATTTCTTAGTCTTTGCTTCCAGACTTGAAGTGGTTACCTGCTTTCCTTATGATTAGTGCAAGCTTCTGTATATACATTTATAAAACTAAAATTTTGAGGGAATGAGACACAGTATTAGGAGAGAGATCAGCACCCACATCCAAGCCATTTTTATGTGCCTGCTGGTTTAATGGTCTCATTGAGATATCTGGATGGCTCTTCTTAATGAAGCTGCAGCTTCTTTCAAAAGTAGAAGAAACACAAAAAGAAAAGGATATACCTTTTTTCCCTTTCTTCTTTGGCCCTTTGCTGATTTTTAAGAAATTGAGTGCTAATATGGCATCAAGGAGAGATGATGGCACACCTGAGGAGGTGGAGGTGGGACGGTGTAGAAAAGAGGTTTGAGAAAAACGGGAGCAGATTGGCGAAGAAATCGGGGGGGAAAAATGGTGAAAAAATACTTGTTTTTTGCAGCAGTGCTAGAACTAGCACTGAGGGAGAAAAAGCCTCAAACCACAAAACCCCAAGCTGGCTGGAAATGTGCAATGGTTTCTGATTTGCTTTAGTTTTTTCCGTGCTGGGGAGGTGTGTGTGCGTGGTGTGTTTTTGCACGTTCTCGGCGTTCTGGCCGCTGCGCTCCCGGGGAGGGGCGGCAGGTGGCGCTGCGCAGGATCTGATAGGATCTGATAGTTGTCAGCCATTGCAAGCCCAAGCAGCATCTTGCTGTTTCCACTTGCAGCTGCTTTGAAGAACAAAGAGGTTCTTTGAGATATCAAAAGATATTCTTTACACCACCCCCATACCCATTTTCCTGCAGGGAGCAAACACTGTTTTCCTGCTTTACCTTGAACATCGTGACTGCTGTCAAGGGCTGGTCTCGATCTGTGATTACCTTTCCTTAGCTTCTTCTTGCTTTCAATCTGTTAGGATGAAAAACTGTAGTCCTTGGCTTTATTGTTCCTCCTCATTTACCAAAGCAATGGAAAAAACCCTCAGTCTGTGCTTGTTGTCATTGTGTTTCTCAGTACCAGGAGAAAAAATGACACTTAAAATTTTATGTTCTTTTTAAGAAAAAGCTGTATAGTAGAAAAAACTTGCCTTTTAATTACAAAGAAACCAGCTGGTTCCTATAGTTGTAGCTAAACAATCCTTTTGTCCTAAGACCTGCTGCAGAAACTAAAATTCTTTGTAATGTCAAATGATAGCAGTTGTATACTCACTGTCTTTCTGTATGTACATTTTCTGCTGACAGCAGGTTCTGTCATTAGGACTACCAGGCAAAACTGTTTCTATCCCAGAGTTCAATTCACTTTGGAACTCATGTGAGATATGTGGGCGAAACCTATGATTTCTACCTCTTTATTTTAATAGAAAAGTTTAAAATCTGATGCCAAAACCAGCTCTGGCTTTCTCCAGAATTCTTTTCCCCTACACCATACTGCTTCTTGTCTCTCTTGAGTGTAAATGAGTAGTCCATTAGCATACCTGTAATTGTTCTACAGCTTTAAAAATATTTCAGTAAAAATATTCAGTCAAAAATAGCCCAAGTCCTCTGTATTCAGGGCAAAAAGAGCAGTACTTTACTGTTATCAGTTCTAACACCACTGAATTTCTTGAAATTGAACTGTTTTTTTCTGTTCTTGGTGCTGAATTAATTCATGCTATACATTTATGTGTAAAGGTGATTAAAAAATTAATTTAGAGTAGGAAAGGGCTAGCACTGAGATTCAGACCTCGATTTTGCTTTATTTTACATGTATTATTAATGTTCTGTATTCCTAGCATTTTGTCAATGCTCCTTTTTCCATTGTTTTTTTCCATTATTATGTGTTCTGGATACTACTAAATGTATTTCTAAGTATATTGCACAATAGATGTGAAGTAATAGAGCAAATCAGTCCTAAATAGTTACCTGGAAAATTCCGTTTTAATGAATTTCTTTTGTTCTTCTGGGCTGCTTTTTTAACATAAAGGATTGGTAGCACTCTACTTTCTTCCCTATGTGGTGGAAAGAGACAAATCAACTTGGTCACTGGGTGTTTTAGCAGTACCTAGGAGAGGAGCTGAGTTACTTCAGTCGTAAGGACATGGTCATTCAAAGTGTATTTAGTTCTTGGCGTGCTTCTTAACACTGTCAAGAAAAGGGGATGCTATTACCAGTACCAGTAGTTATATCATTTGTGTACTTCTTGTGGAGAAAGGCATGATGAGGACCAAGACCTGATTACTCACCTTTTACGTTCCAACAAATGTAAATGGATTTGTTTCTGGTTTTGGTACGTCAGTGACAGGTTAGTGACAGGTTAGATATATTATTTTGCCTCCTGAAGGCTGGAAGTTGCAGGCTGTTGAAAAGGACTGACTTGTGCAGAGGGAGTAGGATTTGATACAGCAGGGATCATGAGGATATGTGCTATAACAAAATCTCGTCTTCTCCACTGTCTAGCAGTTGTATTGAAAGGAAACCTTGAAGGTTGCAAGACAAGTCCAAGATGTGCAGTTCAGTGGCTCCCAGGCTGTGGTTCTTAACAGACCGTCGCATCAGAGAAGATTACCCTCAGCAGGAGATCCTGAGAGCACTGAAGGCCAAGTGCTGTGAAGAGGAGCTGGATTTCCGGGCCTTGGTGATGGATGAAGTGGTGCTGACCATTGAGGATGGAAATCTTGGTGAGAATGAGCTGAGGCTGGGAATGTGCTGAAAGGGTACTTGGAAAAAGATTGTAAAATGGTGCATCTACTGTTCAGTAATGAATTCCATGCGTGCCAGACTACCTATCATTCATCATACAAATTGTGTGGGTGTACATCATAACCACGTTTTTTAGCATTTATTATGTTAATCAAATATGATTGTTAAATTTGCTGATTTGCATTGGAACCATTTTTGCCTTCTGCAGAAAAAAGAGGAGGGTTTTTTCAACAACATTTGTTGAGTTCAGGATAAGGACTATAGGACCTCTGAATTAATATGAAATCATGGAGCTTAATTTTTGCTTAGGTAGTTGAAGTTTATGGGTCACATTTAAGAGTTTTTTGTTCAGTGTTCTAACTCCAAAATAGAAACCACATTTGAAATAGTCTAACAGGAATTTTCAGTGAACAGTACAAACTGTCATGGAGCTAGAGGTTATAATGAGATGTAACTAAAGCCTGCTGCTGAATGGATACAGAGTTTATGTGCCAAAAAAGAATGGTGATGAAAAACAAAGTATGTGCTTCAGAATAACTTGAACTATTACTACAATTTGCAGTGTTTAAAACTAAATACTAAGGTCTCTGTTCTGTTTTCCTATTAGTTTTTTTCTGTAGTTATTAAAAGGGAAAATAGTCTGTTGTGTTAGAAACGTTAAGTAAAAAGGTTCTGTAGATAGTAAGATATAAGATAGGCAGAATATTAATTCCACTGGTGTCAAGCTGTGTAGCACTTATAATTTATTTTTTTTCAACTTCTTAATTTGAATTTCCTAAAGTAAAGAGACTGCAGTGTTGTTTTTTATCTTTACCTCTTCCATTTCTCTTCCCTATATATCAGTCAAAAAAAGGTACCACTGGGGATCCAGGGAAGAAGTACATTTCTGAAAATTGTATTAGAGTAATTCTGTGTGGGAAGGAAATATAAAATTACCCTCAGACCTAAAGAAGAGGCTGTCATGTGATCATATTCCTTGTTCCTTATTGGGAAGTCTTATGTAGGAGTGGAATCATTAAACTGACTCTGGGGAAGAACTTTGGTCAGAATTTATACCCTGTTGTAGTATGAATCAATCAAGCATATGCATGGGAAACCCACAATTTTTTATTCTGGTGTTACTGAAATTTTGTTTGTCTTTTAATCTGAAGAGTTTATGATTTTTAGCACAGATTGTAATTCTGTAGGATGTCTTCAAATCAAGATAACTTCTTGTCAAAAAGTCTGAACGTCTTACTGCTCTGAGTGTGCTTTCCTTCGGACAGCGTGTTTGGTGAAGTCAGCCATCCTGCACTGTAGCTGCAGTATCTGAGATGCATAATTAGTCCTCCAGCATTTCAGTATTGTTTATATTTCTTGGTGATGATTTCTTCTTTCCTGTCTTCTGTCTGTTTTTTGGGACTTAAATACGCTGATTGTAAATTATGGTCTTTCTGCTCTCTTCTGCCTAATGTCTCCTAATGCTGCATCTATTTTAAGAAAATATAAGTATGCAAGTTGGAAAACTAATGCTGAGGAGTATGTAGTACAAGAAAGAAAAATTAAGGAAATTACTGGAGAGGAAATGCAAACAAAATTTAAATTATTCTCATACAAAATGTTCATTCAGAATGATGTAAATAACTAACCATTTGAAAAGGAATGAGAAAAAAATGCTGAAAGATTGTGGGATAGAAATTTTGTTAAAAATAGTCTGGACTGTCTTAATTCTGTTGTTTGTTTTGGGTTTTTTTGTGAGGGGTGGGAGTTGTATCAAACAATTCTTTTTCATGGAGAGAGATGATAAATCTTTCCTCTTAATTTTCCAATTCTCTTTTTCCTAGACCTTTCGCACATGTTTTGGTACAGATTTCTGGTGGAGGACACAAGCAAAAGCTTTGTGTTTCATTTTCCTTGTTAAAGTCCTCAGTTGGCCTAGGAAAAGGTGTCCTGGAACAAAATCCAGGAGGTAATGCATTCTGTACCCTTTTCTTTACCTACTGTTGTGTGAGGGATCCAGATTGAGTAAAGTTTCGTACAACATAGTGGAGTTGATGAAGAGAATGTATCCTTAGTAGATAATAACCTGCTTTTGCTTCCTTTTATGTTGTTATTTGTGTTGAAAACTTAACGATTCAGGGCTCAAACTCGGAAGGTAATGCATGATATTGGTGGAAGTAATAGTTTTTTTCCCATGTATTCACACTTTGATTAGAGCTTTTTTTTGTCTGTTAAAACCTAGACAATTTCTTAAGTAAATTCTTAGAAAATTGTAAGAAATTGTTAGAAAAATGTTAACTTTACAAAGTCAAGTTGAAAATTACAGGATGCTATTTAAAAATGTGGTATTTCTGTAGATGATATAGTCAGTAATCCTTCTTGTGGACTTGCTGACTGGTGGGAACATGGCTGGAGACTTCAGAGACCAAAAATTCAGCATAGGACATTAAAAAGCTTGGAATGATTTACTTCACAGGGGTAGAGTGGAAAAGACATTTCTAAGTTTAGGAAAACTGAGCAGAACAGTGGTATATATACCGGAACTGAAAATTGTCGCTTCCACAAATCACATGGTGTATATCTTGACAGTAGAGTACACTGATGTATCACTGAAGCCCAGAGCCAAAGACAGATGTGGAAAGCTCTTTCGATGCTTAGGTTTACAAACTTTGTGTAGGTCAGAAATGATAAGATCTGCTGTGGCCGAAGGGAAAGGGGGAGGAGCAGAGTTGTTTCAGTCGGTGGACACAGCAGCAGCAACTCCTTGGGGCAGTACTCTGCTGTACTGCAGGACTGGGTGGGAAGCACGGCTGGATTCCCAGGCAAACCAGCAGTACCTGCTGATTCCTTGTCTTCCACAGCTGAAAACTGGGATGATTCAGTATCCCCACAGACCCAGTGTATTAATGGCCATGTGATGAACCTGCATGCAGCTCAAGATCCACATTATATGCCTCAATCAGGAGTCCAGAAAGGATTGTAAATGCAAGTTAAGAGATACGGAATTAAAGCTTTTCCTTTTAAGTCTAGAAGGAAATTTTAAAATCAATTTATGCTTAAATGGTTTTGGAAATAATTTAAGTTCAAGCATTTTGTGAAAATAACTGGTTTATCCCTTACTTATTTAAGTGGTTGCTTCCCCAAGACATGCATTCCTGTTTCCTTTGTACACTAGCAGTAGTACTGTGTAGATTTCCAAGGCAAAAGCTGAGATAAAGTAAGAGCTGTATAAAAATGTTTTCTGCTGCCTTGGTGGGCTGAACCTGCTGAGTTGGTTACTGAATCAGATACGCACAACATTGTTGCGCAGGAATCACTGAGTCACAGAACCAGCTAGGTTGGAAAAGACCTCTGAGGTCATGGAGTCCAATGGACGGGAATGCACAAGTGGGAAAAAGTGGAGGGTGATGTTGTAGCTGGTCTGATTTAAACTGGCTCAGTGTAGCTGTAGCCTAAGTTTAAGAGCTAAATTCCTGAAGCTAAACCAGTCTAGTACAATCTGTGGAATGGAGCAGCTGCATTTCTCTTGTCCCTTTCCAATGATGCTGTTGCCGCTTGCCTTGTATAAGGACTTCATGTCTCTTGGCTTGCTTTCATGTTGTGTCTAAGCTCATCTAAGTGGCTCGTTGTCTAATCCAGCTTGGCAATTCCTATATTCATTTGGAATACAAGTAGCAAGTAATGTAACAAAACAATTCTCAGACATGCATCTGAAGTCTTAGCGGTGAGCCCTATCAAAACTTTTACTTTTAAAGTATTTGTCAAAGTTTGCTAATGCAGTGATGTAACCTGCTTGAGGAATTTGAAGGTAGGCAAATTAAAGTTTGTGAGCCGGCCTGTGCAGTGTGGCATGGGGTGGAGTGGAGGAAGCCTGTGGGAAAGTCCCACCCTATAGGGAGGACTTAATGGACAAGAGACAAAAAATACTCAAGGACTGTCTCCTCATTCTGAATATTCTTCTTACCTACATCTAGGACTAAGCAGTACCTTTTCCCACAGACTGCACACCTTACCTGTAGGGCAGCACAGTTCAAGAACTGTTCGTTGGTGAAGAACGTTTTATGGAAATTTGGATCTTTCCCCGATTAAAATGATGCACAATAATATCTTCATTAAAATTCTTTGCTACCAGAACAGCAGAAACTGGAACTCACTGAATCAGCAGCTTACCAATACCTTTATTATAGGTTTTTGGAATCTCCATGTTTTCCGATACCAGCCTGTGAAGGAAAATAGCTTTAAGGAAAGATGCTTTCATGAACTTTAAAATGTTAAGAGATGCTGAAGTATAAAACAAAGTATGAACTTTTCCTAAGACCTTCTTGGCTTTTCCTTTGGGAATGTGAAACGAAATGATCAGGTGAGGAATAAAAAGGGCATAGTAATCATGTGTTCTAAAACAATAATACATTGTGCATGGTCACCTGGCTTTTTGTAGGTCATATGGGCAACATCTGGAAACACATCTCTTACCTTCATTTTTTCTGCAGAGGAAGTATTTAGAAGATAGATTCTTCTAATTTGGTAAAGATTGGTGTGCTGGTTTAGGAATCTCTGTTTCCAGTGTGGGCCTGAAATTTGCAGTAGAAGTCAGTATTTTGTTTAAGTCTTTCATCTTGCAAGATGTGGTTTTGTTTTTTATGATCTATCCTTCATTTCTTATTTATTTTGAACTAGTAATAAATAGCTGTGATCTTTGGTTTTTGGGGTTTTTTTTCCCCTCACATTGGATTAGATAAGATTGGAAATAAACATGGAGAAGTCAGGATAGTTGGAAGATTTCACAGAATATTCACGTTCCGAGTCGGAAGGGACCTGTAAGGGTCATCGAGTCCAACTCTTTAAGTAGATGACCCATACAGGGATTGAACCCACAGCTGTGGCGTTACTAGCACCATGTTCTAACCAACTGAGCTAATCTCATTTCTGTAAAGTATAGAAATCTGGGGAAAGAAAGGTAAAGTTGGATAACAAATTTTTGTGTTTTCCTGAAATGGTAAGAAGAGCACTTATGGATCAGCTGGCTCTATGATGAGAGAGGACTTTTATATTTGGAGAACCCATTACTATATCAAAATACCAAAACTCAGTGTTTTTGAATCATCTTTGAGTCACCTAAAGGCCTGTCTTCTATCACACAACAGGGGAAATAATCACCTCCTCTTCCTTCTGGCTGTTTCAGTAGTCTCCTGGCACTTGTTAGTCCAGCAGTGCACCTTACTGTAAGAGCTTTTCCTGCAGCGTGCAGCAGTGTCTCTGAGAGTGATGGAGCAGAGGCAAGGGCCTTGGCAAGGTGCCTTGTTGAGCACTGCAGAGTTGGCCTGTTTCCTGCTACTGACTACAGCCAGAGCAGCCATTGCTTCCTCTGCAGAGCTGGGAAATTGGTTTGTAACTCAAGTGAGAACTGGAGAAGAAACTGCATTGTGTGCAAAGGACTGAAAGGTGGTTAGACACAACGTTAATTTTGTGCTGTTGAAAATGCTGGGCTCAGAATCACTTGAAACCGTTTCTGTTGTTCTTTCACTGCGGAAATTGATCACTTACCAGTCTGACTGGTATTAAACCTTATGGTTTAAGGTTTAACCATAAGTGTTACTAGTAGGCAGTTATTGACTATATATAAAGGACATTCTGGAATGTTAGCTGTGTTTAGAGGTGGGTGATCACCCCAACATTAGACATGTGAGACAAACACCTCTTTAGTAGGAAAAACATCAATTAAAACATTTGCTTTATTATCATATTTTAGTAATAGTGCATTTCAACAGCTGCAACATGTTTTAAGGAGAATTATGATTTTTTTTTCAGAACTGTGGCACTAAAGACAGATTTCTTATGATACATATAGGAAGAAAGGATTTATACTTTCTAACCATCCTGAGTGTTCTTGCAGTTTTCCTCCTTCCTATTAGGGATTTCTATTCTTATGTGAATGATCTACTGTTATCTCAAATGATGCTAAATAACAAGGCTAACAATTAATTTGATCTTTTCAAAGTTGTCTGTTTCTTCAGTATGTCATCAGTGGTAGATATGGGCTCCAAAGTCACCTTTGCAAGGTGGAAAGGTAGGAATGTTTCTGCAGGGAAATATTATGTTAATTTCAGAGGGCTGTGTTAAGGTCTGAAGTTTTTCATTTGCATGTGTTCTAGAACAGCCAGCCAGGAAAATCAGACTCGTAGGGTACATCATCTTGAGCATACGTGCATGTCATCGTATCTGAAAGTGCCAGAAAGCCTTGCCAGATTTTTAATTGTTGTAAGAATTCTCAGGAATGGCCATCTGGATGATAATGTAAAAAGGACAAAAGCAAGATGAAAAATGTATTTCCTTACATCCTAGTCAAGAAATGAAAATTAGCCTAATGTTTCATGAGACTGTTGTTTAACTGGCTGGGGGTTTCTGTGTCACTTTTCCAACAATTCCTGTTCCAGTGCTGTGTCACCTAAGCAAATTTTGCTGGCACATTTGTCTGAGCAGTTTTATTTCAATCAGGTCTGCATACTGGTGTAGTTTTAAATCAGCCTCTTCTCGGTGGCAGGTGTTTTTTTGTATTGCATCAGTCTTTCGAGTCAGGGAACAGCATGACTGTACAAACAGTAGTGTTCTGCAGCACTTAAATCAGAAGGGTAAACTGTGTGTTGGAGTGAGAGATAAGGAGATACCACAAGTATTGATGTGAAAAACTTAAATCTTACGAAACTGTCAGTTATGCTTGCTTTACTAGATTTGTGAACAGAGAAGTACTCTATTTCCTGTTCTTTAAGCAGCGACAGTAGCTTTGGCTTTCTCCACCTTTTCTCCAGGGCTAGTTGGTTTTCCATTTGCGAACGATGGGCAGTTGATTGATTCTCAGTGACTGTGAGTATGAGGGAGACTGGTACTGCTGAACTTTGACCTGCATTGAGATGGGTCTTCCACTGTGAACACTGGTGGTTAAATTGATATGGACTTCTAGGAGTACCAGTGGCCATGGACAAGTCCCTTAATTTTCTTTTTTATAAACTCTTGTCTGTAGAATGTGGTGAATTACCAATTTCAAGAATTACGTTTTGTTTTATACCTGCTTTTTGCTGCATGAAAAGAGTGGAATGAGAAGAGGAACAACAACAACAACAAAGAGTGCCACTATTGAAATTATTAATTACTTTTTATTTCCTTATATTGTAAATAATTAACATTTACAATGTCAGAAAAATCTGTAAGGTGTCCTTATAATGCTTGTTCTTTGAATGGAAGAACTTACATGATTTCTGTATCTGTTTAAAGGCGTAGTGCATTTTAGGATTAAAAGTGTGATAAAATGCCTTTGTAACTGTCAAAAGTTTAAGCAAGTTGAAGCAGAATGTGTTACATGTGCTCTGACAACTTGAGCAGAATACCTGAGAGCAAAGGTATTCTCCTCATGTTGTCAGAGAAACTCTGCTAGAACTACACTAATAAATTGTTTACCTACGATAACTAGTAGAAAACCTTTCCTATCGTATGGCAAGATTTTCTTGCTCTCTGTTTCCACATAGGGCAGATATTGAACTGGGAACTGTCTTGCTGTGCTTCTTACTCACCTTGACACATCTGTGAGTAAAACATGGAAGACCAGATATTGGAAGAGACACACTAGTGTTTTGATCCATTTTGTCAAGGTGTGAAGTAAAAAGACTAAATATGCCAGTGTTCTTTCATTGATTTTTTAGCTGAGAAAGGGGTTGGACTGCACTGACCCAGTTATTAGGGTAGATGATTTTGTTCACAGTAATAGTTGTAATGTAACATCCATGGAAGAGTATGCGCAAAATCCATGCTATCAGAATCTGTTTCTTGGCAGTTTCTGTCTAAAGAATAATTAGATCTAGTAGGGAAACTAAGTGGTTAGAAGATCAATGAATATTTCCCTTGAGTTCTACAAAAGTGATTTGAAAGTATCCTCTAGGTATCATGTTGGTTGTCTTGTGTTGGTACAATGCTGTAGAACTTCAAGGGGGATGATTTCCTTTTAATTTAAGTTTTTGTAAGGACAGAAGAGGAAGTTGTTTCTTAAAAGATATGTGAGAGTTCTCTTTAGTTGTTTGGAATATACAACTTTGTTTGACAAGCAATTTAGGAATAGAAATAAGTGCATAGACAGAGCTGTTGGGGCACAATGCAAATGTGATTCTCACTATAGGTCTCTCTGATACACTCATCATCTCTAAGGTCAGGGCATAAGCCTGGGAAGAAATACACTTCCATTGCAACCTCCACCAAAGACACAAGATGTTAGACAAGTCTCTTACACCCAGGAAAATGCCCCCAACTCCAGAATCTACACACTGACAGCTCTTCTCTCTGTGTGATTCTGTTCATAAGTGACATAGTTATCTGATGAAACATTGTATAAGGGTTTTTTTGACATTGCAGATGGGTCTCATCTCATCCGTCTTTAGTATTACAGTGGGCCAAACCTTTCTATCAGATTTTTATTGCTTAGAATTTGTCCTTTCTTATTAATATACATCTGCCCCTTAAGTCTTAAGTGTCTTTTTGAGGGAGTTTTGGAAATATTTCGTGGAGTCATTCAGTAGAAGGAGGATACTTCAAGGAAGAAAGAATATATTTTTCTGTTTTTCCATAAATCTGTAAGGGTGTTTTTGGAAGGACTAGCGTAGAACTGGAATTCAATTCAGCTGAAGTGGCTTTTGCTGGTGAAAGTAGATATAAATTTGTCCCAATTATTACCATTTCAAAAAATAATCTGTAAAGTATCTTAGAGGCCTGTTTAAGCTTCACAGATAAAATGTTTGAAACATAGGCCTGTATTATGCAATAAAAGGACTTGTGGTGTTGTGGCTTTGTGTCTGCTGTAGGATGGGAGATACAGTTTGGTCTGAGCACACAATTTAAAATGGAGATCTTTTGTGTTGGTTGTACCTCCTCTCACTGACACAGAGACTCAAATGGAGTCACTCGTTCTATTCAAATATAGTGGGAACAAGATGATTGAAATTGTTTTGGGATTGACTGAGGTACCACTGGAGAAAAATCTGGTGGGAAGGCAGTGTACATGACAAACATGCTGGAATGAGAAATGGTAACAGGAAGTGATTGCAGTGAAACTCATGCTAGATAAGAAATTGCTTCCCTCAAGAAGGAAATTGGAGCTGAAAACCAGTGGGAGCATGGGTTGTGTGTTGAAACTTGCAAACTGATCAAGGAGTCTCAAATGGAAAACAAGGTTCAAGGCAAGGTAGGCAATCCAGTGGTTAGAGTGGTATTCAAACTTACAGGTGAAGATACTACATGACAGTAGGAGAAATCTGTAGTTTAGAAATTAACTGGAAAAATAAGGAGAATAGAATGAAGGTGGGATGCAAAGACAGTGGAAGCACAGGTGTTATATCTAGGGTGATGAATGCTAAGGGAGTTGGGTTGGGAGAAAGAATTTGGGACAAAGCAAGCTGCATTCAGTAGTTGCTGACTTCTAGTGTCTGGAGTGGGATCAGATGTGCCAGACATTTTCTCTCCTGCAGAAAAACATTCCTCTGCCAGTTGGGTCCACAAGTACTTGCTGATGGTGAAGCCCATTAACCTTAAGGTGCTGGCCCACACAGAGGCTGCAGCTCCAGTGCTGCTGAGGTGTACTGTCAGCTCAAGTGTCAGAGGCCTATGTGGGAGATGAAACTGGTCTTAACCCTCATGGCGCTATTCCACCACTATCATGCATGTGTTACTTAGATGCCAGGGAAACTTGCTTTTGATTATCTGCAAATGCAAAGATAAAATACGAGCAGCAATAGCAAGTGCCCAAAAATTAGAAATCAGCAAAATCAAATTTGCATTTTTGACTCCTTTGTTGTTTTCAGATACTATATTTTAAATCACTTAATCACTTGCTGCTTTTTCATCAGCCTCCTGAAAGTATAGAGTGTTGTGTTCTGGAAATGTAACTTGAAGTATAGTGAAGGAGAGGACAATTTGTATGTTGTCTTCTTTGTGGTTGGAAGAATTTGTGACAATTAAAGCAGAACATTGCTGGAAGAAAACTGTTAGTCTGGTGATTTAAATTGAACTGCTCAGAAATTGCCTTTAATTGCATGTTTTTGCGTTTTCTGAGTGCCCAGACTTTGGATACTAGGATCAGCTTTGTGAAAGTGCTGAATAGTTGCATCCACAAATAATGAGAGCAGCATGAGCAACTGAGAAATCATAGTCTCCCAAATGTGACATTTAGAATTTCTTCTTTAACAATTATCTCTGGGTTTCCCTTCCCCATATGGGAAATCAGTAGAATACTCTGATTTCCTGTGGAGTTGACGAAATAAATTAAGATCGTGATTACTGTGATAAGCACAATAAATAGAACTCAAGGAGAAATTAATAATGGCGTGTTTCAGGCAAGGGTTTCAGTCCAATCCATGGGCTACATACTGAACAATATAAAGGAAAATACAGTGCTTAGTAGCTGCTTGATAAGTGAGTGCTCTACCTCCCGTGCACATTGGGTATCTGCTGTGGGAAAAAACAGTGTTTATTTGTGTAGTTGAAGACAGTGTGTGGGTGGGGTAGTAGATCAGTGCTACAGACATATCCTTAGTTGTGGCTTTTTCTAACCTTTATGCGCTTGACTTTGTGGCCGCAATAGTTTTCTCTTAATGTAGCTTTTTAATGTAGTATTGAATACGTATATTCTTTGTAAATAATGTGCAGTCACATAGGGACTGTGCTGGATGCATCAACTATCCAGGCTTTGAAAAATGTAGATGTAGGGAAAACCAGGAGTGATGGAATGATAACTAATTATTTGGGTAACCCAATACTCTGTCTTTGAATAGTCGTCCATGGATAAATTTACATTCAAGAAAATATGTGTCCTGTCAGTGAGACTGAGGAATTATTTCACCTGTCTAAGTACCTGAAGTGGTTGCTCTTGTACCTTTTTCTCCGTCATGCTTGTTTCATGAATATGTAAATTGGTGTGTCCCCATTGTTATTGTACTTCTCAGCTACTTTGGAAATTGGCTTATTCCATTCCTGGAATTCAGTTTAAGTTCTTTTGACAGCTCTGCTTTCAGTGTTTATATTTCATATTTTATGAGGTGCCTTGCAGGCTGTTTTTCATGGTTGAGGACATCTTCATATATATAAAAAAGTAATACATTACTTTTGGATATCAGCATGAAGTATTTGGCCTTCTGTTCCTGGATGAGGAACAGACTCAGAGGGTGAACTATATTCTTAGTTCTGTGGCCAGGCAGGACGCCATGCTTTGGTTGAGATTTTTCTTAATATGAAGCAGGACCACTAGTGAGCCTGGCTGAGCCTGCCATGGCAGAGGCAGTTAGTTGTTATGATTGTGAAATTATTTTTTAAGGAGTTTCAGGATTTCCTTCACCAGCCACACTGTCGTTAGCTCACTTTTCTAGAAAGCAGAGCCTTCCAAATCTTAGCTCTCAAATGCTGTGGGGCAGCTTTCATTCCTGTATCATGCCCTTTTCTTCTCAGTGAAGGTTTTTGTTAATAACAGAAGATGCCGTATCAAGTTCTCCCGCTAATGTGTCCCTGTTTGCCTGTCTCAGACAACATTCATGAATATCCTGTAGACTCAGATTAAAGGTTTAACTCTGCTTTGTCTGGATTGCAGTCCATCTCTGTTTATTTCCAGTGAGACAGTTTTGACTTTAAAGGCTTGAAGTAGCTTTTCTTCCACAAAAATAGATTCAAACTCAACTCGTGGCAGGACTATCCTTTGTGCCCCTGACAACTTTCTGCATATGCATCTTTCTGTGAAGGACTATCTCACTGGATGACTGCTTCCACCAGGAAAATGAAATGATGATGACCAAGGCCTGGTTTTGGTTGTTTAATTGTAGCTTAACAATAAAAGCTTCAAAGCTTCTTTCCCTCCTTCGTTACCTTTCTTTCCAAAAACGGTTTGCCTCTACCATATATTGAATTTCTTCTTCGATCTCTTTTCAAGTTTCATTGACATCCTGTTCCCTGCCACCCCCAACTATCAAACCTACAGAAGCACTTTCCACTTTCAGCATGAAGAATTTGATTTTTAGTTTTTTAATGACTGTAAGAACTTGTCAGATCATCTGGATTATGCAGAAGAAAGAAAGCAAGGATGTTTCCCAGTGAACCCACAAATCTAGTTTTAGCTGTGAAATACTGCATTTTGGAGCATGCATCCTGCTGTTGCAGCTAAGCACACTGCAGGAGAAGGCCCCAGAGAATCATAGGATAATGGAGTTTCAAAGGGACCTTTAAAAGTCGTCTGGACCAGCCTGCTCAAAGTGGCCAACTTGAAAACTAGAGCCAGCTCTGAAGTTTGATCAGGTTGCTCGGGTCATATCCAGTCAGGCTTTGAGTATCTCCAAGGATGAAGCCTCTGCAGCCTCTCAGGGCAATCTGTCACAAACTTAGACCCACCCTTATGGAGGAGGAAGAAATCCAAATACATGGTTAGGTACATGGTTAGCACACTATATCAGTTGCTGGTCTCTTGATTAGCTCTGTGCACTCCAAAGCAAAGCTGCATGCGTGTGATCCTCTCCTTTGTGTTGAGCACAAACCCTTCTCATTTTCACAGCCTGTCCTGAAAGAGTCTTTATCCATTCACTGCAGTACCTCAGGCATGCGAACTATCCAGCTGCCATTAAGGAGAGATCATGGGTTGAAGTCATGATGTAAGTGCAGATAGAAAGGTAGAAAGAAGTAACTTAGTAATGACTGGAAATTTTTGAGATGTGCATGTTCATATCCTGCTTCCTTTTGTTTTTCTGTCAATCTTCCCAGGATCATTCTGGCCTAAGACTGAAATGGTTCTTTGTGCACCCCTCCTTACATGCTTGGGACTAAAGGTGAGGCAGGATTCTGAAAGTGCATGCCCTTTGTGGATGCTTTGAGGTGAATAAGGTCTATGGTTGCAGGCAAAAGAGATGCTGTACGTGTAAACTGCATGTCTTAATGCTTGTAATGGTTTGTCATGCTCAAATAAGTCTGGCAGCTGGGCCTTTATAACAGTTCTGCTGCAAATTTTTTTTAACCTGTCTGAGTAGAAGAATTGTATTATGTGCACAGATTGGGAGAGCAGGAGTTGGAGAAACAGAAATCAGTCTGACAGGCTTGTTTTTACAAAGTGGAAACTGGGCTAGCATGGTGACCATAGAGCTGTAAATGTAGGAAGAAAAAACCCACCTCACTCTAGAGAATTTTACAGTCTCAAAACAGCTTTTTCTTGGCAATTTAAACTGTTCAGATCCTTGCTGTCATTGCTGTGATCCAGGCTTCTCTGTTACAGTTGACACCTGGATTGATCAGATCCTACAGTGAGCTAGTTTGGCCTGCAATACCTGCAGATGTTGAATTCCACAAAAGAACAGAAGTGTTTCCTGCTGGTGTAGGAAGCTTACCTGCTCACCAGTGAGTCTGGAGAGCACTAGAACA
The DNA here is from genome assembly GCA_013396755.1 of Sclerurus mexicanus. Taxonomy (NCBI): domain Eukaryota; kingdom Metazoa; phylum Chordata; class Aves; order Passeriformes; family Furnariidae; genus Sclerurus; species Sclerurus mexicanus. The sequence continues at coordinate 237,516 of VWZF01003581.1, read as the reverse complement.
GGTGATAGGGAGTGGGTGAAACTACATGCCACTGTAGGATTGTGTGGAGTTGAAGAATAAAACTGATGGCAGCAACGGTGACTTAAATTGTCTTAAAACTACAACCTTGTGTGGGTGTTTTGTCCAACACTGGAATTTCTAAAGAGGTGCTCATTTCTTCCCCTTTCTTGCTTGAGTCTTCCAAGGTGCATAGCATGCTGTTAAACCTTTTCCTTTCAGAGCTTTAAGTCGTTAAGAGGCAGAGTCTAGGAGTGAATGCAAATTACAATTCACTTACTAAGAACAGATCAAAAGTGCCATTTGGTAATGAAATTTCCATGGTTGTGTTGCTGTAAAGTGAAAGAACTTGAAGACAGATGTAATCTGCAGATATTTAAAGGACATTCTTCAAGGAATCCATGGAAGGGGTAAATGAACTAAAGAGATCTTTAATACCTGAATCTGGTAAAAAAGCTTTTGTTCCTATTCTCTGCCATTGACCTGTTTGTGATGAGAACAGTAGCCTCTCTGTGAATTTTGTTTCTTTGTAAATTGGTCAGATGATTATTTCAGAAAGGACATGAGAGCTTTAGATATTGTAGTGTGGAGTGAATGTTTAGAAAGATACTTGGGAACTTGTAGGGATTGGTAAACTCAGAATTACCCTTACAATCTAGAGATTAGTGGTAAAACAGCTAATCTCTTACATGTGTTGCTTTCAAAGGTGAAAACAAGCTGACAGTGGGGGATGTCCCTTCTGCTTGCTTTATTTTGCTGTCTGTGAGTACAATACTACTGCTGCATGATTTTTTTATTTGACTGGACTGGTTGGAAGGACTGTGTACCTCTGTAATTCTGAGGAGTCTTTTCTTTCAATAAGAAAGTTACAGATTGGATGGAGTGTATTAATTAAGGAGTGTACTGAGTAAGTATCTTAATTAGTTAACGTGTTTTTGGCTCTAGGTGGAAGCTTCTGCATCCAAATCAGGTGAGAAATAATACTGTGGTGTTCTCATTACAGTGTGGGCATGGAGCATAAGTACAGCTACTGCAGTGTTCCTCTAAAGCTGGGAAGGGGAAACAAGCTCCGTGAGCATGCTTACAGAGGTGTGGGAAAAATGTAATTCTTTCTTCTCTAGCTTTGCTTTTTGAATGGTTTTATGTTAATGTGTGTCAAGACGAAGAAATTTTGGGTTGTAGCTTTTGGTTTAGAACAATGTTTTGTGGGGTGGAGGTGTTGTTGTAGGAAAATACTGTACTCATGATGACACCTTAAACTGTTGTATACTGTTCATCTCAGTAAATAAAATTTTTCTCTGTCACAGTTAAAAAAAAACCCACAAAGCCAGAGAATCTCCCCATTGACAGGAGTTGATATTATCTCTGCAAGCTTTAGAGTCAGTTTTAACTCATTTTTTTTTCCAAAATATGACAGTTAAATTCCTTCCTTTAATAAGGACACATTTGTTTCCAAAATAAGTGCATCCAATTCATAAATTTTATGCAGTTTGATTAGAAAGGCAATGACAGGTCAAAACAGTAAGCCGAGAGGATCTTCCCATTGACCAGAATTCAGGCTCAGTTAAACATATTTAGAATAAGTGGAAAGGACAGAGAGTTTGATATAATCTATTAAAAGCTTTTGACAATGTAGAAGTGCTTCTAGATGTGTTTTTTGTTATGAGAGACAGATAGGAAGGATACATGTCTTCATTACAGATTTAAAACTCACATGGCATGTTTCTCCATTCAGCAGCTTGCTTAAATAAAAACAAGGCCAATTACTGAGATAAAAGAAAGTATTGTTTGGTAGCAGAGAGAGCTGAGGTACATTAAGTTATGGATTTTAAAGGTACTTAGTAGATTTTTGGCATTGCAGGAAAAACTGGGGTTCATCTCAGGTGACAGGAGAACACTGCCATTCTGGGTTGCTTGAAGTCTTGAGATTTCTTTCTACTTCTGGAAAGACCTTTCCAATTACATATTTTCTTTCAGATATATCCTTAACTTTTTTTTTCTTCACCTGCTATTCAGAATGAACAGAAACTGCACATTTAAAACATAGGAAAGGCTGACTGTGTGTTAGAGTGGAGTGAGTTTACATTAAGGTTAATTTACATATATTTAGCGGTGTTAGGTTAGTGGCTGGACTTGATCTTAGAGCTCTGTCTTTTCCAACCTTAATGATTTTATGATTCTGTTCTTGCTCTGTAACATTGAAGACTTGCATTTTAGGATGGGATTGTTTAATGTTTATGGCTTTCTGCTTTTTGCTGGGGTGGGGAGGTGGGAGTGGGTTGGTGGATTCCAGAACTTGTTATTTGTAAGGCTCTCGGTGTCTGTGGACTCTGTATATATGATAAAGGACAGATACTTTCCACAAGTGGGTATTCTCTCAGTTAAGGATGCTTTAGGCTTTTAAAACACATTAAAGCATGCTTGTTTGACGCAGGAATGTTTGAGACCTCCTAGTGGGAACCATTTACACAAAACCTAATGAGGTGCAAGAGGTCTCACCTACAGCCACATAAAAACTAGAAGATCACGTCTGGCTATCAACAGATGTCTCCTTTTGAAGTGTGGTCTGTGCTGAGCAGAGGGTTTAGGTAAAGGTTTCATCATAAGGCCTTGCTAAATACACAGCTTCTGGCTTCCAAAACGGGGAACTCTTTTTTCTCCTCTGTCACCCCTGTTTCTAGTTATGCCATCATTTCTTCCTCTTGCAAGCTCTTTAACTCATGCTCTAATCACAAGCCAATGAAGTTCAGTAAAATCTCCACCTGTTTCCACCTGTTAATTTTCTGGCATTCAGATTTGTTGAGGTGGCCTGTGGTGCAAACATGTGGGCACCAAAGCTGGCTCTGAAGTGCGAGCAGTAGGAAGATGGGTATAGGAATATCTTTGTTTTGATGACAGAGCATGTTCCTCTTGTTTTGGTTTCTGTATGTTCACTTTTATCTTAGCTCTAGTGACTGCTGAGTGTCTGTAACTCGTGGGTGTTTGATTGGGTTAGGACCCTACTGCTTTTGTCAGCTGAAGTGGGTTAGCTATCAAGAGAGATAAACAGGGAAGAGGACACCTTCTAATTGAGGTCTCAAGTAACTGTTTTCTAAGTTTCAGTTCTTCATTACTGTGGTGGTTTGACTCCCCGATAAATGCTTAGTGTCCAGCAAAACTGTTTCAAGGCCTTTCTCCCCCCACACTTTTCACCTTCCAGAGGAAGGGAAAAGAAAATCAGCTAGGAATTTACGACTAGAGATAACAACCGAAAGAGGAGCTTTGATTAATACCACGGGCAAAGCAGAACTTAGAATAATGCTTAATTTATTACTAACAAACTAAAACTAAAAATAAGAAACAGAAACAGGTTAGAAAACACTTTTACACCACCACCCCTTGGTCTGTCCATGCCCCCCTTCTTCCCCTGATGGTGTTGGGGTCGGGGAGTGGAAGGTTTACAGTCAGTTGTTGTTGGGTCAGCCATTCGCAGATGTAAGTCCAAGACTTAAGCACCAGTTCTATTTCAGGGGGCTTTCCTGTGGGCTGCAAAGGGGACAGCTCGCTTCACCACAGTCATCACCACAGTCACAGGGGAATTATAACTCTGAGTCCTTCCCTTGTGTTCCGTGGGGTCCCCGCCACGAGAAAGCGATCCTCTGCTCTCTCGTGGGTCATTCCATGGGGTGCAGTCTCTCATGAAAAAACTGGCTGTACCTGCTTAGGCGTGGGCTTCTCCCTCTGTGGGTCTCGGCCGCAAAACCTTGCAAGACTCCACTCTACCTCGGGGGCCTCCTGCTAAGCGTGGGCTTCTCCCTCCGTGGGTCTCGGTCGCAGATCTTTGCTGGACTCCGCTCCACCTTGGGGCCCTCTGCTAAGGATGGGCTTCTCCCTCCGTGGGTCTTGGTCGCAAATCTTTGCAGGGCACCACTCCACCTTGGGGGCCTCCTGCTAAGCGACAGCCTCTTTCATGCCTCCCCCTGCTCCGGCAGGGGGGTCTTTGCACCCCGATGGATTCCATGGGCTTCGAGGGGACAGCTCGTAATCACCATGGTCATCACCAACGTAGTCAGGGAAAAATAGTTTTAAGTCCTCTCCCTGATCCGTGGGGTCCCTCCCCCTCCTTCTCCTCTTCTCCTCCTGCACTGACCTTGATGTCTGCGTTGTGATGTTGTTAATCCATGGCTGCCCCTTTTTAACTGCGCAACAGCTTCTTAAATATGTTTTCACGCAGGGGCGTAACTTAATGGTTCAAAAGCAGGAAGTTTTCCTCGGAGCTGGCCCTCATTGGCTCTGCTCTATAGGATGGAGGGAAACTTCCAGAGGCTTCCAACAGAAGCCAATCTTTCTCTTAAAAAAAAAAAACTCTAATCAGAGAAACCCATGACAATTACTTACTAAGCTTTGCAAGGTCTGTTCTAGGCACATCCCTGTTTTCTAGGTAGATAATTTTCCCTTTCTCGTTCCAACTTTTTTCTTAGACCTGGTTCATGCTGCCTTTGACATATAATATGATACCAGTTTTTCATTTAGGAGTGCTAATCTGTGTTTTCAGAGTATTTATAGATTGTTAAAACATTGAGTTTCTAAGGCCATTGCAATTGTGTGCAAAGTTTTTATCATAAGTATTAACTTTGAAATAGTTGTAGTACCATTTTGAAATGGTCCAGTTTCCAGTGTGTGTGTATTCCGGGTTTTTCCTACCTATCCATACTAGGTATGAAAGATGTAGCAACACATCTTTGGTTCAAACAATGTTCAGTTGTTAGGATATGGTATTAATTTGACATTGACTGCATCTGAATATCTTTCTAAATTGATTGACTTACTTAAAAAACTTAATTTGTGTTTGCAATGTACCTTTTACATATGTTTTTATGTTTTGGTCCATTCACTACACAGTTATGCATGACTCTGAAGAAGTACTTCTGTTTTGGGATTAGAAGAAACCAATGTATGGTGACTTGAAATGTAGCTAGAAACAAGATTTAGCCATAATCAGTCTGCTTAGTGCTGATTTAGTGAGGTATGCATGTAAGCATCAGGTCTGTTTCCCCCTAGGCCAGAATGGCCATAATCGCTTTAAGCGTCATCATCCTTCCCAGTTTCCCACCATTTTCAGTAGCCTGTGCATTTCTAAGAATAATTCTGTGTTCTTCCTGGGAAAGGGAAGGGATCCATTGAGCCCAGGAAGGGACATGAAGTACGTGTGGTTTAACTCAGGTACTTGTTTGTTCTGTTTGGAGCTGCAGCAGTGGCCTTTTGTGAAGGTTTTCACAATGCTTGTGTTAGGAATTCATGACTTGAAGCTGGATCTGCTCCTTTTCATTTCTCTGTTCCCTGTTTCAGAATAGTATGGCATAGTATGGTTTTAGAGAGATGAGTTTTGTCTCTGCTCCCTGTGATTTCATTTGAACTGCTGAGCTGTGGAAGTGTATCTTGGCAAGAAACCCTTTTTGGTTAAGTTTCTGTGGAGAAGGAGGTTGAGTTCTCATATTAAACACATAGGGTTGAATGCCAGCACTTGTTAATTTGGTTTGAAAAAAACTAATGAGTAGGCTAGGAGGAGAGAGAATATGGACTTAAAACATCCGGCACAGAATTTTTGTAGAAATCTGTATCTGTGGACACTAGAATAAAAGGTAGCTTGGTAATACTAGATACCAAAGAGGCTTTCACATGGCGGTGAAATTTTGGAGGAATCGTGACTACTTCGTGTTCAGACTAATAAACTGTGGTTGTCAGGTGGTGATACAGAGAAAATTTCCGTGCAACTTCAAAGGGGGAAGTTCAGTGTTAATAAATTGATGGTTCTCTAAAATTTGCAGTGCTTAGCTGCTTTTCAAAGGTTAGGTTCTGGTTTAAAATAAAATTGCATTTAAGGTGTGCTACTTTATCTAGCATGCAGCTGCCACAGGCAGCCACTTCTCAGAAGAAGAGTTTAACTTCAGTGACTGCTTCTGACTTTGGCAAAAACCCAAGGAAATACCAACTGCTCTGAAATACTTACGCATCTCAGTGAACTTACATTTTTCAAATGAAGCTTGAAGAAAATAATGTATCACCTAATTTCTGGGAGTTTTATGTTGCTTAGAGTTTTATAAGATAGATACATAAAGTTGAATCAATATAGCAGCAAGCTTTTGAGGTATAGAACAATACTTTGTTAATGTTAATTCTGCTTTGGTTAATTATTATTAAATTCTGCCACAGTCTTGACAGAATGTATATTTGAAGTATGCTGAGTTTTAAACATTTCAGAGATCTAGTTGTGTTTGAGTTTAGTGAGGGAATGTATATCTTGTTATTGCAGTAATTTGCTATTAAAGTTTGGAATATCTCTCTTCTGAGCTTTGAGTTTGCTTTTACGTGGCAATTAGGGTGAAACACATTTAATTCCCTGCAAGTAAACTGTAAGTAATTATTAAACACTTTAGAAATTTAATGCAAATATTATGCAGTGTCTTGTGGCTGACAGATATTGGGAGGAAAAATGAACCAGAAATAGTAATGCAGTGTTCTGAGACCAGGAGTGAGTCCAGATTTGTAGAAAAATTCAGTGATTTTTGTGAGAACAACTGATTAATTGGGAAAAGCAAGTAGCAGGATGTAATATCCTCAAAATACGAGGAAAGGTTTGTGTGATAGAAGGCTTGCCTGTTTTTCCCAGCTGAGTGAGTTGAAGTCATTATAGCCTACTTGCTGAGTGACTGTTCATTTGGGAAACATTAGCAACTCCATGGATGGGTGGGTGAATAAATTCCTATAACAAAGTTGTGAGAGCTGGAGACTTTGAGGATAGCATACAGATCTCTGAGGAAAGATCTGGGTAATGTTTCTGGAGGTTCTCAGGCCCTGTTAGCTCCTGTTGGGAATGTGATGGAAGCTGGTGTACGTTTTGTGCTTTGGAAATGCGATTCAGGTTTTTATTTGTTGTAATGCTGCATGCATGATGACCAGTCATTATTTCACTTGTGTGTTGGTATGCCTGTTAGAAAAATATTCCACATACTGGATTTGTCTGAGTACTGAAACACTTGCTTCCTGCTTCGTTTTATTTAAATGCCAACTCTCTGAAATATGTATTAGGGGTTTTGCTAAAGACAGAGATAGTCACTGAAGCTGAAGTGGCTGCTTGGGGTAGCTGGGGCCACAGAGTGAGGGTTCCTTGCATAGTTATCCATGCTCTGCACGGAATAATTTAATAATCACACAATTCTCAGACAAATCCTGTGAAATGTATACATTTGGAAGTCAATTTGAAAGAACACTGTTTAATGACTGCAATGTTTTATGTTGCTGAATTCATGGCTGCACTGCATAGGGAGCTCTGACAAACCCACCTTTTGTGCATCGTTCTGCTCCTTTGATCCGTTTGGTCAGAAATGTGGTATGATAGATCATGAGCTTCCATGGGTGGCAAGGCAGTTACCACTTGTCTCCTGTCACAGAGTGAAAAGCTTGGTCTTTTTCATCATGGAAACCTGTTTCCTGATTCAGGTTTTTCTAATATAGGTGTAGAAGTAAAGGTAAATTTCTCCCTAAGGAAGTTTTTTCTTTGTTACTCTTATGTCAATGACCTTTGGTTTTCTTCCCCAAGCCATATCTTCTGACGTTTCCAGGGACTTTAGTCTTTTCATCGGTCATAGTCTATCAATTAATACTGATTGTTGTATAAAAATAGAAGTTTGGTATCAGTAATTTTATTTACATGTAACCCCACTCAGATCTCCTTCTGCTTGTCTATTAAATACTTCAGGCATTTAGCTGTGTATCTTATTTTATTGAAGAGTTTGACTGTGGTTCTTATGATCACATGATGTACTTGAAGACCTGAATTGGAGTACTAAATATTTCATGGCCTTGGTGACTCAGTTTGCTTATTTTGACTGTTTTCCAAAATTATTATTTGGACTGCAAATACTTTTATGAATTCATTTAATATTATCAAGTTTTATTTCATTGTTAAAAATGCCTGATATTTGCTGTATCAGGAGCTATAAAACATATGAAGTGGTTTTTGATGTCCCTGCAAATCTTTGAGATTTTAGACCTGTCTCCTGAAACTGCGTTCCTTTTGTGAAACATTTGCCTTGTTTGAGATAAAGTACAGTTGTTTGTTCCGTGCAAACTGCACATGAGATACTGCTTTGCAGTAGTTACTGATCTGCTGCTGAATGATTCTTGTAGAGATTGGAAGGGATTTGTGTAGGCTGCAGTCTGAATATAGTGAGTTTCAAAAATGTAAGCAATTTAAAATACTGCTTGAATGTGAATTGAAATGTTCAGAAACCACACACAGTTTCTTGATCTTCATCCTTTTTAGCCATTTATAATGCCATCTCAGAAGTGCTTCCTAGAGTTTCTAAAGTGAAAGAAAGATAACTGTGTAGATGAAGCACCAATGCTTACGAATTGCAAAAAGTGTGAGGCTGGAGTTGAAGAATTTGGGTACTCTGGCTGTGGTTGTGATTGGCTTGCAGAGGCACGTTTGGCTTACAGGCTCTACAGGATATTGTTACAATGCCTGTATTTGAGCAGCAAGCTTGTCCCAGCCATGCTGTGAGATTCATGAATAGTGTAGAACCCCTTCACTGAGACTTAAGGTCAAGCTTTTTGCCTTGTGTTTTGCTGTAGGAGGGGAACAAGCACATGGTCAGCTTAGGAGTGTTAGCTGATGGGCATCAACTTGTTAAGTCAGGATAACTCAGTGTTGTTTGTATGTCTGAATTTTGAAGACATTTCATTGGGAATGTGTGCCACCTAAATGATAACTCACTTAAGAGTGAGACTTTTTGATTGAGAAATTGTGATTGTGAGTTAAATTTGTCATAGAAATCAGAAGATACTAAAAAAACCCTGCATGTATGAATGAGGGTTGGGAAATTCCAGAATTTTGTGAGTTTTTTCTGAAGTATGTGCGTCCACCCTAAAATTGTACTACATGAGGTTTTTCAGAGGCAGCTGCCACCCAGAGTATCTTGCTGTGCAGATAGGCTCTACCATGTTGGAAGTTAGTGTCTCAAGGACTTTATTAGGGTGTAGATGCGTATCTTCTTATTTCACTGGTAGCAGTAGTAGTTTCTGCCTCTTTCTTAACAGTCTGTCAATTTTCTGTGGTCTTCATAGGTTCATATGATGGCTTCTATCTGTTTGGGACAAAATAAGCCATTTTAGCAGAGACCAGCAACTCTGCATTTGAAGCTCACCTGCTGTTCTTTCTGAATGAAAAGCAAGAGAACTGGTTGGGGCAAAGGGTGAATAATCATGTGTTTACCCACCCACTTCTATTATGTGCTTCTTTGAGCTGTTTTTGAGAGAAACTTGAGACTTTTCAACTTTGAGGGATGTGGTATAACTTTTCAAGTTCATTCCTGGGTCATTATAGTTCACATTGCAAAAATTCCTTTTGTATTTCGTCTGAATACTGTGATGATTGATGTATGTTATCGGTGTACCATGTTCCATTTTGGAGAGTTTTGCTTTGCAGAGGAAGAACAATGGAAGCTGAAACTGAGTGAAAGAACAGGTCTTGTTCAAGTGCAGGGCTTACATCTGTTTTTGTTGTGTTGTATTCCAGCTCGGGAGTCTTTATGTCATAGGACCAAAGAATACCCAAATGTTATATGATAACCTAAAAAATTGTTCCCCAGGTACTGATAAAATGATTGTTTTACGATGAGAAAGTTTATAGTATTGGATAAGCATGAAATTTTCCTTTCCTGGCTTTTCATATTGGTACTTCCAAGGACTGTGTAGCTATCTGCCATGTCTGCAATGTCATGGGCATCCATCAAGAATGCCAGCATGGACCAGCTTGTTATTTGTCAAAGTATTCTGAATGATCTGGGCAATTGCCTTCTGTGTGTTTGTGGAGTTGGTTCACTGTCCACAGGCAACCTTGAGTGTAACCTGCTGATACTGTTTTGGCACCAGGATGGTACTATGACGGCAAAGAAAAGAGTTCATCTCAGCTGTGTGCGGATTTGGGAGTCACTTGGTCTGTTCAGCCTGGATAGGAGGAGAGCGAGGGGAGACCTCGTCATGCTCTACAACTTCCTCACAGCGGGTAGCAGAGGGGCAGACAGCAACCTGTTCTCTCTGGTGACCAGTGACAGGACCTTAGGGAATGAAGCTGTGTCAGGGGAGGTTTAGATTGGGTATTAGGAAAAGGCTCTTCACCCAGACGGTGGTTGGGTACTGGAACAGGCTTCCCAGGGGAGGGATCACAGCACCAAGCCTGACAAAATTCTAGAAGGGTTTGGACAATGCTCTCAGGTATGTTGTGTGATACTTGGGGCTGGCCTCTGTGGTGCTGGAAGTTGGACATGATGATTCTTGTGGGTCCCTTTCAACTAAGGGCACTCTATAATTTCAAAAAAAACAAACTTGATTACTTAACCACTCTCTAAGTAACATCTCTGTAACATGTCTCTTTTCCCCTTTATTCCTTTTTGCATTCATGAATTGTTTCTTTGGAAAAGAAATTAATTGTATGCATTAATATCTTCTGTGTTACTGTTTTCAGCACATCATAGTGAATCAATATTATCAGCCCAGTTGGCAATAATGACCATTAACCTGATTTTTAACTGATAGGTCTCAGATGGAATGCTGAATGCATGCTTGTTCCAAAATGGCAGAATCTGGCTCTTCTTTTTACTGTAATAAAACTGCTTCTGTTTGCAGCACTGTGTTGCTGGGAAACTGCAGCTAATTTTTAGGATGCGTGTCAGTAGTAGTGATTCAAATTATATATTTCATTGAGTGGTTCTTCTTTTTGTTTGTAAACTGCCTTCTATAAGGAGAGAGAATTTTTTTCTTTGTTGTTCTGGGGACAACAGTATCCAGTCCAAAGAATATGACTGAATCTGGAACAAAAGCTGGGAACGTTCTGTTGGTAATATCATTGTAGTTCCAAAGTTACTTGAGGGGGGATGGTGGCCTGGTTAAATTTACACCAGTCTGATAGTCAAGTTTAATGGAGGTATTCAGGAGAATTCCAGATGAGGCATACACGTCTCCTCAAACTGCTGTTTTTCTGTTTCAGACTCCATGGTGCAAAACTTCAGCATGTTGGCGTGACTTTAAAGCGAAACAGCAAAATAGACTGAGAGATTATGAATTGGAAAACTGTGTCGTTTTGGTTCACAACACAGATACGGTGGCAATTTTGGGGCTGTGTAGAATATGTAGTCCTTTTTAAAATGATTGTTGCACAGCTTGCACGTGGATTAGGACATGCATGCAGTTACATTGGCAAAAAGTGGTGTAATTGGGCATGCACCTAAATGGGAAAATACATGTGTAAGGTGGAATCTGACTGATAAGTAAAAGATGTTTTGCTTGCTGAATCTGTACTCTTCTTCTGGCTAAAGGAGATGGTAGTCCATTTTGTGATGTTCACAGTCTGCTTAGGTTTGTAGCAGTGTCTTGTTTTTACTCTTGCTTGAGATGCCTCTATGAAATGGGAGGGGTGTGTGTCTGAAGCCTGCTTGCTTAAACACGCGAGTCATGTCAGCTGCAATGCGGCAGTGCTTGGTGCTAATGAGGTGAGCAGCCAGAGCACCCGTCTGCTTATGTTTGCTCATCTCTGTGCAATTATGGCTGTGGGGATTGGAAAAAGGGATTTGTATTGGATGTGGCTCTGTTTTGGCCTTTCCAGAGTGTGGTTCTGTGTCCTCCTGAGGACTGGGCAGCATATATCCACTTCCATTTTGGGAGTTAGGTAGTTGCTTCATTATATTTAAGGTAAACTCTAAAATACATCTTGATTGGGAGAAGAAAAGAAAAAGGGGAAATAGAGAGAGGGGGGGACACCCTTCCTTCTTCCCCCCCACTCCCCTCCATCTCTCACAATTAATTCAAATGCAGCTTGAAATGAAATATATTGCTTGGCAATCTGTGTCTTCAGGCTGAGTAGATGCAAGTCTGTATTTGTAAAGTAACATCCTTGGAATACAGTAATCAGGTAATTAATTTTGGCTAGATCTCCGTAGTTACAGCTGGCCTTTGCTAAGCACAGAAATGCGAATGCACTGTGATTTTTCAGCCCACCATCTTTCTCTTTTTTAACCCTTAAGTTGCTGACGACAGCGTGAGCTCTGTATTTTATACTGAAGGCATAAAGTTTTACTTTGAATGCAAGGAAAATCATGTGAATATCAAATCCTATTTGTCTTTTCCCATCCTCAGATGCCAGAGTATCTTCATTGAGCTTGATGCCTCCCGTCCAATCCTGTCGTATTCCTATTCCTGCAGCCTGTCTTTCAGTGTTTCTTTTTCAGACAATTAGTCTGTAAAACTGTAGGTCATGATTAAGTAATACATTGGTCTTGGTGGCAAAGCTGGCTTTCCTTCTGGTTCCTGCCTTTATGTCACAGGGTGCTTCCCTGTTAGCTGATAAAGTTATTTCTGAATACTTATAAATCAGATTGTTGAAATTGCCTATGTTAAAAATACTGCTGGTTTTTTGTGTTTTTTTAAGGATCGTATATAATCTCTGTTACTTTGGCAATATGTTGTGTAACGTGATACCACAAACAGAGGGATCAATACAGCTGGGACTGGGAAAGGTATGAACTGCATCCCATGGCAAGAACCAGCGGTGGGAGGCAGGAACCTCCTGAGTTATTGATACAGCTGGTGTGAATGTAGTGTGCAGCTAACACCCATAGAAAGGATGGTGTGTCAACCTAGAAAAAATATCTTTCACCCTGAGAAGAAGCCCAAGATTGTGTGCCCTAATAAAGTCTTGGTTTTGCTTAATCCTAGTTTTAAGTGGGTTAAGAGTGACATGTATGAAACAGCACAACTGACAAGGTGCATGCTAGGGAGAGTTGTGCTGTTTTAACACTCACTGTTGAAGTTTGGTATCCCTGTTGTGATCACAGATAGTGCAGTATTTCTTTGACTGTTTACCTTTTCCTGAAGACCTTGTAGTTGACTGGGATGTTTTTCTTTCCTTCTTTAGGTCTCCGGGTGAAAGGGGAGCTTGTTACTGCTTACCCACAAGTGGTGGTTGTGCGTGTGCCAACACCTTGGGTCCAGAGTGACAGCGATATCACAGTCCTTCGCCACCTGGAGAAGATGGGCTGTCGATTGATGAATCGTCCCCAAGCCATCCTCAACTGTGTTAATAAGTTCTGGACATTTCAAGAACTTGCTGGCCATGGTGTGCCTCTTCCAGACACTTTTTCATATGGTAAGGCTTTTGGATCAAAAGGATAGCATGGTTGCCTACCACCATTTATGCTTTTGCAGTGCAAAAGATGTGAGTCAAGTTTTTGGAAAACCCTAGAAATTAAGTAGCATGAGGCTAGTTCCACAGCTAAGTGCTCAGTAACCAGAAAAGGATATTTAAGTCAAGACACTCAGATTCTGGTTTTGACTTTGTTGATTAGCTGGTGAAGCTTTCAGAAGAGTACTTCAACTGTACCTCAGCCTTCCAAGCGACTAACTTTGGTGCTTACTGCTAAAACATTTTTAACTCTTTTCTAATTGCCAGAAGCAACAGACAAGAACTTGGGGAACTAAATGTCCTAAGATACTATAAAGATCTAGCCTTTGTTAAAACCTGCAAGTGGATTAAACTTCTGTATGAATAAAAGTGTCTGCAGATATATTAGTTTTTGTGGAAGGACAAAAAGAGTACAAGCCCTTTTGTTCAGCTTTTAACAGTTGCTTGGGGTTTGTTTCCCACCAAAACAGCTAATTATTGTTTCTTGTGCCTGCCTCTGGAGTCTGTGGTTCCTGACACAGTACTAGATTAGAGGAACCATTTGGCTGAGCTACCCTGATGCTTTTAATTACAATCTGTTAAAGGACTGAAGATACCTTTCAAACTTTCTTTCCTTCTTGAGTAATACCAGTGCTTTCCTGCCCTTTGTGTTGTTGCACCAATAGGCTTTTGTAGTGGGAACTTGATGAAAACAGAAACAAACTTGACAAGAAAAAAACATGTCTTTCTATTAATTACTATGAATTACTGTTTCCATCACTTACTGTGAAAGCACATGAGGAAAGAAACACACCCTTTCTTTATACATGTGGTTACTCTAACTCATTGAGAAAGGATAAGTTTTTAATTTTGTGGAGGGAAGAGGAGTCCATGAATGATGGGATAGTTGTAGCAGACATCTGATTGTTCATAACTATCTGCCACAGAAGCATGACCTTGGACTTTTTGTTTTTTCTTTGTAATTATATTTTTTTAAAAAACCACAAGTATCAAGTTATTAGTGAGAGCTAGCTTTGCCAAGTAAGGCAGGATATGCTGACTGACGTGTTATTCCATGACATGCATTAAAATGCATGACAGGGTCATGAGGGCTGCTGCTGGCTTTGTGACCAGTGTCTTGGCTTGACTTCTGTGCTTTACTCCACATGCTATTGGAGGGGGCTTCATCCCTTTGTCTGCTGACTTTCTCTTCTGGATTGCTTGTAGTGTGGTCAGCCTTTTGTGAATTGAACTCAAATAACCTTGAAGTATCAACCACAATTGTGTGAATGGTTGATTAAAAGCTACTCTCTAAGGTCCTTATAGATGCAATGAGATTAAAACATTTAAGTACTACTTTAAGATATAGGGAGAATGAGATACAGGACAGTTGAGCCTTGGAAAGGGGAGAGGTGGAATGACAAGTTATGGGTTGTTGCTGCTCTTTGGGTTATGCCTTGACATTGTATTCCATGTTTCTTTCCTAGTTAGTAGTTTGGGTGTAACTCTTTCTATTATGTCTTTGTTATTTTCCTTTTAGACACTTGAAAAGGTGGGAGTTGATAGAGTAAAAGGGATAAACTGGAACAAGATGTTAGAGTCAGGGCATTCAGATTTGGAAGATTAGATTGAGTCTTTTGAGCTTGTGATCAAGAGGTCTTTGTCAACTTGTGCCTTCAAAGGAAGTAGGAGTTGGTATCCCACAGATCACAAACACCTTCAAAGTCTGATTATGCTCCATGACCGAGTTCCTCTTAACTGATAGTTTTTAATGCATTACCTGAGCTGTAAAGGTGGGAGGAAGGTATGGCAGTTACATCCCCAATTTGGCCATGCCAGGCTGGTGGCACATAATGTTGTTGGTTTTCTTTTTGCCAGGTGGTCATGAGAATTTTTCCAAAATGATTGATGAGGCGGAAGTGCTGGAGTTCCCTATGGTGGTGAAGAACACGCGGGGTCATCGAGGTGGGTGTGAGGTCAGGGATGAGGCCAAGGAGTATGCTGAGCAGCACTCCAAGATTTGGTCTCGTCAAGGAATGATAGTTAAGAAGGTCTTCTATTAGGTATTGGACTTCTTCCCAGTACATCTAAATTCTATCCCCTTTCGACTTCTGGATGTTGAATAGACTGCAATGCTGGGAAACTGTTTTAGTAGAACCTAGTCTTGCAATAGCAGGGCACAGGGAAAGGGGTTCAAAATTGCAGTGCATTGGTCACTTCTCTGAGGAAAGCTTTGAATGGGAATAATGGAAGGTTTGGCCTGGGGGAAGTAAAGAGAAATCTGCATGGATTTTAGGGATGCTTTAAAATAGGCATAAGAAATGAAATCACAGTTCATTCAGTGACGTTTTTTCGACTTGACTTTGTCTATAATTAGAATTCTGATTTAATTAAAATCTTACATATTGGTTGTCAAACTGGATCTCTGTTTTTCAGAAAAATACCTCTGACAGGGCCAGTGGTATTACAAGAGGTTCAGATTAAATTTTTTCTGTTATTGCTATTCTGTTTTAATTGTTGAATATGAAACAACACATCAACTGAATTTATTGTTAGATAGTGGTCTACTAAAGGAAACCAGGTGTAAATCAATTTCAGAGGTTATTTGCACAGGAGACTGCTCTGTTCTTAATATACTTTAAAAACAATTAAAAAATACTAGAATTATAAAGAGACTAAAAATGAAGTTTAAGAACATAAAACAGCAGTTACCTTAAGAAAAGTCCTAACTAAAAGACACCACTTCTTCCTTTTTACTGTCAGTTTGCTCCCACTGTGTGCTGCTCTGGTGCGTCTCTTCTGCTGGCACGAATACTTCTGTAGCCATGCACTAAATGGATTCAGGAACTGACACTGGATGAATCTAGATGCATTATTTGTACTTAGATTAATTCCTTACATGACTTAGCACCTACTCACACAAGTACTTATGTTGATGTAATGGAAGAGTGAGAGCAAAACACTGGAGCTGAGGAAGATCAGACCTGCTTCTGTTGGCAGTAATACCACTTTGTGTGTTTTTAAAGTACCTGTGGAGCTACAAAGCCAAATTGGAGTTTGATTTTGCAGCAAGCTGAATTTGGCAGCTGCAGAATATCTGAGACAGTGGATTTGACTTGACACTGCCTCTTGTTAAGATCTGCTAAATAATGGTAGTTACAGCTATTGACTCCCCTTTTTACTTAGGATTCATGTAAATCTGTTTACAAGTTTTTCTTCTAGAGTAGTTTAAATTCTGAGTTATATAATGCAAATTTATGGACAGTACCTATCCTTTCACATTAAGAGAGTTGGGGAAACTGTTTCAAATTAATTGAAGGGCAGCCATTTAGAAATGACATTTAAAATAAACAGGCAAACATGATCATAGCTACTGGCTGATGAATAAAAGTCATTTTAGGCCCGTTTGCAGTGTAGTGTGCTGCTGCAGCAAATGTGCCAATCGTATTTTTGCCAAGGTGTTGTAATGTTGCATAATTCCTAAGAATTAAGTAGTTCCCATCCAAGGGATCATTCTTCCTATTCAGTTTCAGGAATACAGTAGGATTATTAAGTGCCTGGAGGAGAGATGAAGTTGGGAATGGGAGAAGGAAAAAGAGCAAGTACATGGAGGTTTTTGCTGTCTTGTAATTTTTTAAGCTTACACTCTCATTTCGCTGTAATGAGAAATTCCATGTTTCTCAAGCAGTGTTCTGTGTTATGGAGACCTTAAATCTTGACTAAAGAGGTTACCCCAGTTGGGCTTTGGAGCACTTGGTGGAATTCTTTACATGTTATTTCTCTTAGCTCTGCTACTACTGCATTTCTGTTCCCTTATTTAAGATAGGCAGTCTATCAGTTTATTTTTGTACTCGGTTAGCATCGTAGCATAATTGAATAACAGTTCTGCAACAAGAAAAAATGTGCAGCTTTATTGGAAAACATAAGGCTAATATGACATAGAAAGAGCCCTTAAGAAAGGGTAAAAGGAGTTGGGAAATGTAGCTATAGGTGGAAAGGGATGCAGTCTTGAAAGACTAGAAATTAGATGGGAAGTGGTACAGTCTGTCTCAGGAGCGACTTTTATCAATATTGGTACAATTGGAAAAGAACAAATAAGTCTTTGGTGTGCTCTAGAAATGAAGGGGAATGAAATGGCATATTTTAGGTTAAAAATCCAAGTCCTAGAGATGTCACTTGCAGAAAAGCAACATCTACAGTTGATTTCTTTTTTTTAATTGTAGTGTATTCCATTCATTGTATGTCTTGTGGAATGTGCTAAATTATCTTGTAGAGTCTAGTGTTTTCCTCTGAGTGTAGTTGTTCCACTGCAAAACCTCATTCTGGAGTTGTGAGTCCTTGTAGGTGTTGGGAAGACCAGCTCTCAGCAACTTCTCGACAGGGAAGTGGTTGGTTTTGCAGTGTCATACTTGTGACTTCAGAATTCTCAGTTGCCCAGTGTTTGACGGTTTCACGTTGTTGGTTCCTGTGTGTCAAAGCTGTAGGTTGTGGGTCCAGTCACCTTGGCTGAATAAAATTGTTATTAATTAAATGTCTGCTGCTCTTTAAGTATGTCTTCCCTTTTCCCCTCTCATTAAGAACTTGTACCAAGAGGAGTTGAAATTTCAAGACCATCTCCTTTATCTAAAGCTTTTTTCTGTCTTTTTTCTTTTTTTTTTTTTTGGTTTAAACTCCTCATATGCCTCCTCAGGTCTGTCAGTACTTGAACACTGAAAAGCTCTGGAACACTGTTGTCCACGGAGACATTTGTAAATGGGTATTTGAATGGGGCCTATGAGAATGGGCAGCATGCTCATCAGAAGTTTTACTTTCATGTGCTGAATCATTGATGCAGCTCTCAAATGAGTAGCTGTTTTCAGTCTTCCAATATTCTTTTCTCCATACAGGTAAAGCTGTGTTCCTGGCACGAGACAAGCACCATTTGGCAGACCTAAGTCATTTGATCCGTCACGATGCCCCTTACTTATTTCAAAAATACGTTAAAGAGTCCCATGGCAAGGACGTACGTGTCATCGTAGTAGGAGGCCGTGTGGTGGGCACCATGCTCCGCTGCTCGACAGATGGGAGGATGCAGAGTAACTGCTCACTTGGTAGGAAAATCATTGTTCATAGTTTTGATCAGAATTTTTCAATCCAGCTGAAAAATCACAAAGCCAACTGAAAGAAGCTGCAGGTTTTATTTTTTATTAACTATGCTTACTGCTGAGGGTTTACAGAGTAAGCATGAGAGTAAGGATTAAGTCACATGTTGAGAAGACACAGAAGGAGAGACAGTCTCTATTCACAGTATAAGTTGGATAGGATGGTTGAAAAACGGGAATTTTTTAGAACGCAAATGGAACAATTGATGTGGTAGTGGCAGTTTCATGCTAATGCCATGTTATCATTTGTTTCATCCTGTTAAGAGGAACAGAAAAGGAAAGAAGACAGAAAGTGACACTTAAGCGAGGTGGAAAAGACAGTCAGTTGGCAGGAGGTAGAAGAGAATGTTAAGAGAGGACACTGTTAAAGGCAATAAACAGTTGGATTACATTGTGTGTCTTCTGTGCTGCCTTACGTCTGTCAGGTTCTCCCTTGCAACCTCTTCCCCCAAAGACCATAAGTGGAAGGAAGAGGAGTTTACTGCATTGATTGTAGCATACTCAGAACTGAGACTCTGCATAGCTTTGGGTGTTGGACATGAGGTTTCTGAGGATAAAGGAAGGAAGGAGGGTTGAGGTTGCCTGACTGAAATGGTACTGAACCTGAGCAGGGATAGATGGGATAAAATATGTTCATGTGTAGTACAGTTTTGGTTACTCAAAATGCCTGAGAGGTTTTAGTTACTACTTGATGCTGAGGAAATACATCCTGAAAGATTTTTCTGCTAAATGGTTTTCTGTTTGTTATTGTTTGGTTGATTTTTAAACTTAAGTATTGTGATAGATGAAGTCTGAGTTGGTTAATACTTTGATGATGGATTGGACCAGCTGAGGTTCAGGCACAAATGTTCCCTAATTCTTGCTTCAAAGGCAGTAACCTGTGATAACAAGTAGAGAGAGACAGGAGCAGATAATGTCTTAACCTCCACCCCACCCCCAATTATATCTGTTAGAGCTATAGTCTTATCAAGAGCTCTTGGTTTAATTGTGCTGAAAGATTTCTTGTGACAACTTAAAATATATAGGGAAAGCCTCTACCTTAGAAAGAACAAGGGTGGTTTGTTAGTTCATTTTTTTTAATATCCTGGGATCAGATATGATATTTTTTCTTGACTAGAAAGTTATCACTTAACTGTTTTTTAAACAAGTTATAATCCTGACCTGCCAAAGGCAGGTCAGAATCTTTTGAAATCCTACTGGGGCTTCAAGTTCATTAGTAGTCACTGTGGAAAGGAAGTTGATTTCTGAGTCATCAGCAGTCTGCTTACAGGCTCACTTTGAGCTTCCTGATGGAAAAGCACTGACCATTTGAGAAGGATGTCAGTCACCTGTGACCAGAGTACAGACAGCAAGTTTTTTTCACTTTTTCCAGGTGGTGTAGGAATGATGTGCTCACTGAGTGAACAAGGCAAGCAGTTGGCAGTCCAAGTGTCAAACATCCTGGGGATGGATGTGTGCGGCATTGACCTGCTGATGAAGGACGACGGTTCATTCTACGTCTGCGAGGCCAATGCAAATGTAGGTTTCATTGCCTTTGACAAGGCTTGTAATTTAGATGTAGCTGGTATCATAGCGGACTATGCCGCTTCTCTCCTCACCCCCGGCCGCTTGACGCGGCGCATGTCCTTGCTCTCTGTGGTGTCCACGGCAAGCGAGACTAGCGAGCCAGAGCTGGGCCCTCCAGCTAGTGCCGCTGTCGACAATATGAGTGCTAGCTCCAGCTCTGTCGACAGCGACCCTGAGACCACGGAGAGAGAATTGCTCACCAAGCTCCCGGGGGCTCTTTTCAACATGAACCAGCTATTAGCCAATGAGATTAAACTCCTTGTGGAGTGATGCCACGTGTAAATAGATGACCAACAGAACTCTCTCTTGTAAAGTTTTTTTTTTTTTAAGCCAACTTGCAATGCTGTTTATCAGAGATGCTCAGAGGAATGAGGAAAGGGGGTGGGTGTGTCAGTCAAGAGGGCAAGAGTAAAAGGCACAGGTGCTGTGATTGCTGTCCCTGCTTTTTTGCAGAACATTAAATTGTCTTCATTCTTCAGCATCAGCTTTACAAAAGATGCTCAGTTCATAACCAAGCGGCAGTTTTATTTGGATGCTGCTTTGGTCCCCAGATATATTGCAGGTCATGTGTCTTCACAGGCAAGCATTGAAGCATGAGTCACACTTGAAGATTTTTAGAAAGTTGTCTGGCAGCTCTCTAGAAACTTCTGTGAATTACTGCACCAGTTAAGTCTCTTCTACCTCTGTAAGGCTTGATCCTGTAAATTGCTGAGTGCCTCAAATTCTTTGTGTGAGTTGAAGGTGTTAAATACCAAGTATTTCAAAATTCCTGGACACCTACTGTTCCTACTCTTGTAGGTGGGAGCTGTAAGTTCAGGGTCCTTTTAAAGTCATCACTTTCTGACCTTGCAGGATACGGCCTTTCAAATTATGAGGCTGAGAGAAGTGTCAGTTGACTTAACACAAACTTTCTGTAAAAATCTGTAAATTGTACCATCTTGGTAGTAAGTGGCAGCTTTGTGTCTAAATTTCTTTATAAAGCTTTTAAAGGAGGATATTAGTACTTGTGTTTTTCTCATTTCAAATCCTGATTTTGGAAAGTATCTAGGGGAATTGGTCATATTCTATTTGTGGGCAGAAGTGGCACGTTTTAACTATTTTTTGCATGGTTGGAGGAGATAAACAGCACTGTAATGTTTGGTATACAAAATGATGTTTAACCCAATGTGAAAAAGAATTACACTAGTTTAAAGCAAACGTGCATCGACTTGTATTTGTTAATGTTTTAGTCTTTCTGAGAGAGATCTGCAATGTTAATGTTCCTTTTTCTTTAATACATGCTAGTCCAACACTCCCTTCTCTATGCCTGAATCTTTAACAGTGGCCAAAGTGAAAACACCACAGACTGTTTGTTAAGAAAACACTGAGATATAGCCTGTATGTTGTTGGGGGTTTGTTTGTTTGTTTTTATTTTTTACTTTTTTTCCGGAGGGAGGAATGTGGTAAGGTGTGGAGGAGGGAAGAGCTGGTTAAAAGTGATTAGTTGTCCAGAGGAACTTTAGAATAAAGCTGCAGTTCATACAATACTCCAGGCTTACTTTTTCCCCACTGAACATAAAAGCTGATGTTGGCAGAAATCCAAAGAGTATAACTGGGGAGAAATACTCAGTACTTAGCTTTGGGAAAAATGCGACAGATATAAAAGAGGGAAAAAATAAAAAAGAGAGCTCAGCCAGAATTAAAAAAAAAAAAAGAAAAAGTATGTAACCTAGGTCCAAAAATGATCAGTAGATTGATCCTGGACCCCTACATGTGTGTGGTGTGAGTGCACACACTTGTGTGTGTTTGTGTGTGCGCATTTGTTTTGCTTCATTTCTTTTGGGGTTTTGGCTGTTTAGCTCCTAATTTTTTCCAGGCTTCCTGATTTTCCTTAATCCTTCTGGCTGTGCATTTTCTCATTAGCCTTGAGCTGGTTTGGAAAACAAATAACCAAAACAGATACTGAGTCCATTTTTCAGTCCCTGTCTTCCTCCTTTTCCTCCTCCTGCTCCCTTTTCATTCTCCTCTTATTCTCTGGGTTCATAAAACCCTGGAACTATATATATATATATATATATATATATATAAAGATAAGCCTCTTTTTTAAAAACATAAAGTAAAACGTTTACAATCGAAAAATAATCTTGTGAAAATAGGTTTTGTTTGGAGGGGGGTTGTGTGTGTGCAATGCTGCTGTTTTCTGGATACTTTAATGGAGCATGTCCCATGTACCCTCTGAGGTTCTGCACTGCCCACCTCTGTGGCCCTTCTTCACCTCTCTGCTGCTCTGCTGTTTTATCTTCACTTGGACCTTAAACACAACTCACGGACACTATGCAGAGAGTCTTCAAGAGGCAATAAACAGAACAGTATTAACCTGCTTTATGGAGGTTTGATCATGCTTCTTTGTACAGTTTCATTTTTTTATTTTAAAAGGAATGTAATAAAATGGCTTTTTTTTTTTGTAGAATTAAATATTATTATTAAAATCAAGTGAAAGGTTGACTGTTGATGTTAAGCAGGAGAGTGGACCAGCTGGTCCAGCAAAAAAAAGGATCTTCAGCAGTAAAGGTATTTTCAAATCCTTCTTCCTGAGCTTTCAAGTGCACAGGTTATACCTGAAGAATATAAAGGTCTTCAACTTTCATGAAGAGTTGCAGAACCACAGAACATCAAAGAAACCTAATTCTCTAGTCACTGAGCAGTAAACTGTCTCTTCCAGAGACTCTTCTTCCCTTACTTCTTTATCTGAGGGGAATTTGGTGGGGCTGGAGGGATTTTTTTTTTCCTGTCTCTTTACTGATAGGTGCCTGCACTCCCTTAGGGGCTGATAGCATCAATCCTTTCTAGCTGTGTCATACACTGAGCACATGTGGAATAACAGCAGGGAGTAAACATGTGCTAGTTGGTATAATGGGACCTCTGTGTTTCTATCACAGGAAACATCTTTTAGAGAAAAGAGCTGGTAACTGAATGTTCTGAACTGGGTTTTTTTTAGAGTCTCCATAGTATTTTGTGGCTCACAGGAACCTTACATTTCTATCACCCTTTTAGAATGTCCAGGTTACACCTCACAGCTGTAAAATTTGTGAAGTAAATGTAAGATTTTTTGAAAGACCAAGAGTGGATTGAGAGATTTACAGTTTGACTCCCTTGTGATAAATTGCTCCTCTGGTTGATGCTTCCATTGCTAGTTTGGAGATAAGTCTATGCATAGTGGTCACAGAGGGAGGCAGGATTTGAAACATCATGTGTGTTTGTTTGGACACTGGGTATTGATGCTGCATGAAAACCTCACTTGAGAGTTCATTGGTACAAATGGGCACACTTGTCTCATGTATTTACTCCCTACTTACCCATTGCTCCTGAAATAGTGAAATGCATAGAACTGCCTGGGGATGCAAGGAGGGGATCTTGTTTTTACTTAAAGGAAAAAAAACACCAACAAATCTAGCCCATGTAAATAGTCAGTGTTTCCCATTGAAGGTGGACTCTCCAGATGTCAGCTTTATACACTTTTTCTTCAGTTGTGTGTGCTGAAAATCCCATGCTAAACTTCCATACAGTTGCACTAACACTACCTCCATATTTGGGTTTGGAAGCACGTGCTGAAAAAATGGTCTCAGCACAGTGGTGGATTACAATAGTGCCAATACAACTGATGGCAAAATAACTATTTCTGTGTATTTTAATGTTTGAAAGAGCCAGCTAGAAACTCTTGTTAGCAAGAATAAGTTGCTTAAGCTACATCTGATGAAATTTTGTTCTTTGTAACACTGGAGATTTTCTCCTGTTCAACTTACTGTGTTTACAATTGATGTCTTACTGTGTCAATGTATGGATTGTATCTTAAGCCTTGTATTTAATGCCTCTAGTGTGTTCTATAAAATCTTTTCTTGTAATGTTACAACACCTCATCTGTAAAACAATGTCAATGCTTGATGCTTATATTGACTGTTAATGTTTTTGTTCTGAGCTGATGGTCAGTCTTGAAGCGTTTTCTCCACTTCGTGTACTATCTCTGATGTGTGATACTCAGGAAATGACCTCTGGAACTTCTGTGTATGTCAGGCGCAAAGGAGATACTTCTTCAGATGCTGTACTGGACTACAAAATCCAACAAATGAAACCAGTGACGTTTGCTAAATATTTTCTCCCCTTATTGCAAAAATCTGTCAAATACATAAGGGATCATAAGGGCTTAGAGAGACTTTGAAAAGAGATCACATGTACAGTATCTTTCTCATGGCTCACTCTTTTTGAGAAGGTTTATGAGCTTTATGGCTGGTGTGAGACACACGACCCACTCCTGTTCTCTCTATGGAATAGTAGGTGCTCGGACAGGTAACTTCTGTTGCTACTGTCTTTTTTTAATTTTTAATTTTTTTCACTGTTCTAGGAATTGTTTTAAACTGAGCATTGCAGGATTTATAACCAGGTGTTTGATGCCTTTTCCTTTGTTTTATTTCTTTAAACCTTTCTTAACCTTTGAGGGTGACTTTTGGAACATTCTGATGGTGGATCTTGGCCTGCTGTTGGAAGTCTCCAACCCTCTCATGTTTATAATTTGAGTTGAAACGTTTTTGTTTTGTTTATTTGTTTAAAACAATGACACAAATTAGATGCACGGATTTCGGGTGGGATTTGTTGTTGCTCTGTTTTGTGTGACTTATTCTACCCCTTTTTACAGAAATGTGTTCTAACAGTTCACACTTTGTTACTGTTCTTTGCAAAACTTTTCAGGAGCCAAAAAAGTCAAACAATCCAGAGAAAACCCCTTCTCCCCTTTCCGATGGCAAGAGTGAGAACTTATGAAAAATCCTTGAGAATGTTCCTTCCTAAACTTTTCCCCCCAGTAATGCAAGCGGGTAAAAGGGTAAACGCAGCAGTTTGGTGACATCCAAAAATCGACCTGTTGTCAGGTAAATTGACACTTTTCTGCTCTTACTGTAACCTTCCTAAGTTTGCTAACTTGTCTGCCTTCCTTTCTTCCCATCAGTTCATTTTGGTGAAACTTGTTGAATGATTTCTTTGACCATGATGTTTAGAGAAAATCCTGCTTTTCTTCCTCATTTCCTCTCCTTATGCTTGTTGATCTTTAAAAAACTGTCATTGTTCTTTGCTTTACTCAGGTGAGACAGAAGTGAGTCCCCTCATGTGACTGTATGAGGGATAGTTTTGTAATACATTCATTCCACTTCCTCTTTTTCAATTCAAGGTAGTTTGTCTTAAAGTGTACTATTTTAGCTTGGATTTTTGAAAGATATGTTGCTTTCCATTTGCCAAATGAACATAAAATATAATGGCATCAATTAGGAGTTGATAGGTATGAAAAACTAGTACTAAGAATGTTAAATCTATTAAAATTCAGTAGAGCAGGATCCTGTAAAGAGGATTGATGGAAGAATACGTGTGCTGAAGAAAAAGACTGTTGGGCTGACTATTCCTGTTTGTGGAGGATGGGGTGACACATTTTATGTTGCCCTTACTGCTGTATCAAAGCACTTGCACATTTTATCCTTCTCTGGTAACTCAACTCCCTTAATCTCAAACAGTGTAAAAGTGTTGGGTGCTTAATATAATTTTACATCTTTTAAGGAGGAGTGTCTTGTATTTTACTCAGATGGAAATACCAGACAATTGGAATACCATTCCAAGTTGAAGAATATGAGCGAACAAACAGGCTTCCAAGTTTCCTAATGTAGTATTTTATTTCCCATGACATCTGTAAAGAATTAGCACTTGTTTCAGATTATTTTTCTGTGTATGCTAATAACTCCTCTATACTATAATAAAATAGTCTACTTTTCATAGTCTCAATTTATATTTTCCTGATACACAGCAAATTTATCAGCAATACAATAAATTGCAGCTTCAAATTAAGGTGGGAGGGAATAATTTTGGAGCCAAATTTTGCTCTCAATTACACTGAGATAAACCTGGAATCACTCTGTGAAAGTCAGTGGAGTGATATCCAATTTCACTGGTATAATTGAGTGTATAATTTGTGTCTTTAATTTTACTTGCAAGATAATTTTACAAACCTGTTATGCTTATGTTTCCAATGCTTTTTCCTTTCAGACACACCCACTTCTTGCGTCTCAGCACTGGGCAGGCCTATTCCTTTATTTGTGTATATTTTTGTGCATCAGCTGCTATAGGACACGGGTGTAACACTTTCAGGCATGTGGTTGGGTGTCTTTATGGGGTTTGTAATAATGTCTAAAAATAAGAATTTCTCTTCTTCAAAGTGAATGATGAATTCATGTTGGATCACGGTTTTGCATCTCTAACCTGATTTTAGATATATGTTACATAAAGATTGTCTTGAAAGAAATATAGTACTAGTTCTTTGCAGTGTCTGCAATTGATCTTTGGTGGGGAGAGTTGATAAAAATTTACTGCATTCTGCAGAAATTAATGTTTTAGTATTTAATGTTTCTTGAAAGGTGGTTTTATGGATCATGCTCCTTCCTCTTTATGCAGTGGCTTTCAAAGCCTTGTATTGATCTTGGTTGTGCCCAGTGCTTTGCCTAGTGTACGGTGAAATGTTGTAGAACTTGAATAGGCCATGACATCTTAGACAAAGGATGATGATTATGTGCATGCTGAACACGAACTTCTTCTGTATACCCTTCCGCTGCAACAGAATAATAAAACTGGTAGGTGGCAGCAGCAGCAGAAGAAACTCATGACTGTGACCTGAGAAACCTCCAGTACTGGGAGAAATGGATTGCAAAATACTAACTGGAGTAAGGGGAATGGAGGAGAAAGGCAGAGTCCCTGAAGTGTCCCTTTGAATGGTGAGTCTAATTTACAGAATTCTAACCATCCAAAGACTGCCTGCAGTACATTAGGCCCGTTGACTTGTCTGATTTGGTGTTTGGTTATCTGATGTCTTCATTACCATCTTTGATTCAACATTCCAGTTTCCTGTCTGCCTCTGTAAGGCACAATATATTTCTCAAAAGATTAAACTTCATGAAAATTGCCACATTTACAGAGTACTGGAAAATAAGGCTGGAAGGAATTTATCTAGCCCATTCATTCACTACCCCACAGAAAGATTAATCATAGTTGTGTCATTGGTGAAATGTTAGTTTTAACCTAATATAAAACCCAAGGAATAAATGAGGAAGATTCTGCCATCTTTACCTATGGAATTTTATGAAGGTAAAAATATTCTTGCTGTCAGCCAGTTATCAACCTCATAGGCTGAGAGCCCATCTGCATTTTTTGCTGCTTAGAGAGCACCATGTAGCTGAAATGATAGGTGCCTTAGCACTGCCATGAACAGTGTTCTTTATGGAGACTTCCTATATCTCATGGTAGGAGAAAAGGTCGAAACACCAACAGTTAAAATTCTTTTTGAAAGTGGGAAATACTATATATATATAATGTTTCTGACTTAGTGGCTAACAGATAGTAGTTTCAACCACCTCTTTAGTTATCTAGAGCAATGACTAAAACTTCTGTGATTGTACGTTCCTATCAGAAAAAACATTTTCAGCATGCACCCCAGTATGTATTTTTTAGAAGTTATATTCTTGAAATGCTACATACATTATAAAACGTAAAACCAAGAAATTAAAAAAGCATGAGATAAAGATGAAATGAAGACTATTTAAAATGTTTACTTAACTGTATTTATTAATGGTGAAAAAATATTTTCACCCTGCAGCCTTATGGATTGTCTTCCATCCCTCCCTGTGGAATAGGTGCTCCCCTTTAGGGACCACTGATCTAGACATCAGAAAATACTTATTATTGCAGATGCCTTTAGTATGTTCCACCGTAACAATACCTCCATTTTAAGTAATCCTCCTACCAGAGATTAAAATGCTGACCTCTAGTAGGATGACTTCTCTTTCTGAAAAGAAAGTGAAAGAGAAGAAAGCATCAAGATATGGAAGCACTGATGAAATATCTGGCATAGGGGAAGTTTGAATCTGGATCCACTGATAATGCAGAGAAACATGTCCAAATGGATTTGAACTAAAAAATTGTGTCCAGAAGATATAACAAACTGCAGAATACAGCAGTAGCTTTTGTACTTTCATAAGTGTTTCTAGTTCACTGACAGCTAAATATTGGTTAATAAATTCCAAATTCTGTTTCCTGTTGTTACTTGGGGTAGTCACACTAAAATCAGGAACAATGCTTATATGCAGGAACTAAGCTGGATCTGAATTTTGATATCCAGGCAACTAAATAGTCTCCAGTGCACATCAGGTACCACTTAGGGCTGTGGACAACTGGTGTGCTTTTCGCATTAGCTTCTCAGTTACCATACAGCCTTTGAAAGTACTATGTGGACCACAGGCTGAAAATCCCAGACCTGAATTACTATAGAGTGAAAGGAGATTGCATGTGCAAAGTGGAAAATATTTTGGATGGAGAATTGATTAGAGCCTTGTTAAATATAATGATGAGCAAAGTCTGTATGTGAGAAGAAGCTCATAGAGAAAAGGGTTTTTAATCCAGTCAGGCTGGAGATTTGAAGAAAATAAAGGAATTTTCGGTAGTAGAGTCAAAGGAGTCTGAAGCCTATGTTGGTCTGTCATCACAGATAGAGAAGAGGCAGGGAAACAGCTTTTGCTGATCTTGAGCATTCTCAGCTGTTTTTGTAAGGAGGAGTCTCACCAGACTTTCTGGACATAATACATGCTAGGCATGCTAACCTTTGGGAGCTGGATCTCAAGAAGGAGAGCTGAAAGTTCTGTTGATGGGAAGGTAACGGGTAGTGCTTACCTGCTTGAATGGACAGTCATGTGGATTAAAGGTGTTACTGCACTGAGTTTAGAAGACAGTAATATTTGGAAAGAAGTGGTCATCTGACCCTCAACATGGGCTTATTTGTCCCAATACACCAGTAAGCTATTGCTTCTCAGCATAGTAAGGGATAGAGGTATATAAATGTATGTAAGCTTTTTTAATAAACAAGGGGACTATTTGGGGTGACTTAGAGTCAACTGGTCAGGAAAGATTTTTGTTTTTTGTATAAACAAGAAGGCATTTAGAATAGTCCCTCAGATCAGCCACGTTTCTGCATGTGGCTGTCAGTACAAAAGGGTTTGTTTTTTTTTTCCTTTCAGATGTGACATAGCAAAGCATCCTGTTTTCTGCATCTTTGATGTGGTAGAGATTTGAAGAAGGCAGAGTATTTTCCATTCTTCTCATAGTCTTTCATGGGCAGGCAAGGGGGGTGATACATATGTGAAAGGAGGGAATAAATAGGTTTCCTCATGCTAACTGAAAAGCAGGTGATGGATTAGGTGGATAGAAAAGCTAACATTTACATTGCTCTCATGCAAGGCATTTTCAAGGAATTTCTACATGCCTCTTGTTCCCTTTAGAAACAGTACAAGTGTTACTAGAATATACAGAGTCTGCATAGTAATATGTCAGTGTATTAAGCTCTGCCAACTCTCTGTGCAGGAGGGGCTTTTAAAAGATTTATGTGAATTTCTGTATGTCTACTTTTTTATTTGGAGGCAGTTTGCTGTATGCAACTGTATACAGTACTCTGTCTTAGGGTAATAGATATTTTTTGTTTGTTTGAAAGGAGGGAAGTGCATTTGGGGAGTTAAATATGTCATTCTGCTCTTATTTTATAGGAAGTAGAATGGCTAAGGGAAAGGAGTTAAAATGCATAGGAACTACACTAGTTGTATCCCAAGTCTGGTGTCAGTTCAATAGTCATTAATGTTGCTGGGGAGAAGCTTTTTGGTTTATCTTTTAATAAAAGCAGACAAAGAAACGTCTGAGAAAGAACTTTGAAAGCGTTGTGTACATTGAATTGCATCTTTATCATTTGTTGCCATTTCTTTTTGCTTTTGGCACTTCTTGAGGTGCTTCTGTACACATCTCTTACCAGAAAAGTATTGGCTTCTGAAATGTCAGTGGTGCGTAGGGCTGGGGTTGGTCGAACAGAGGAATAGGTGTGGGATGCTCTCTAAGGACAGTCAGCTGTGCTGAACTTGGCCTTGTCTGGATGGGGACAGAGAGTAGAAGTCTAACATAGATTTTGCTGAGCTGTATGGCTTTATTGTGATACACACAGTAGTAGCAGAAGTCTTTGTCAATAGTATCCTCTGTGTCTGTTTCTAGAAAAGTGCAGTTGCTTTTG
The DNA here is from genome assembly GCA_013396755.1 of Sclerurus mexicanus. Classification (NCBI taxonomy): domain Eukaryota; kingdom Metazoa; phylum Chordata; class Aves; order Passeriformes; family Furnariidae; genus Sclerurus; species Sclerurus mexicanus. The sequence goes on along the minus strand of VWZF01003581.1, from coordinate 207,506 downwards.
TTCAACAATGAATTTTTAAATTTCCCACATCATGTGATGTTTTTCATATTCCCAAGTACAGATACTCTATTATGTAAACCTGAGGTTTAATGTATATGATATGTATACAGTTTTCCAAATCAGGACTGAATTTTTGTCTTGGACAAATTGCAATATAATTGAGATTTTTAATACAGGAATGGAAAAGAAATGAAGTTTTATTAGAAGTAATTGGATTTTTTTAAAAATAAAGAGTTCTAATTGGAAAAAACCTAATTTCACAGAATCACAAAATCAGTTTAGGTTAGAAAAGACCTCTGAGATCGAGTCCCAGCCTTTGAATGAACACACCACGTCAACTAGGCCAAGGCACTAGATGTCACATCCAGTCTTTTCTTTAACACCTCCAGGCACAGTGACTCCACCACCATCCTGGGCAGCCCGTTCCAATGTTTTACAGCCCTTCTGTGTAGAAATTCCTTCTATTCTCCAATCTGAACATAATACATTGTTGTAATAAATAAAATGAAATAATAAAATTCATTTATCACATTCATTAACTTTCAGCCATATATGTTAATGTCCAGAATTTATTGGGACAATTCCTCTTGTTCAAATTAGCATTTGTTGTTAGAGAGGGAGAAAAAGTCTGTATTGTGTTAGTTAGTAACCCAGTTGTTGCTACGTCTTTTGTCAGTCATGCATTTTTTCTGTGCAGATTTCCCTGAAGCAGTAATACTGCTGAGCTTCCTTGATGCTTAGTTTATCTGTGTTGTAAAATACTTACATTTTGGGGAGAGAGGAATTGGAGAGGTGGAAACTGTACACAGTGTTACATGGACTGAATAGAAAGGTGCTATGAAGCAGAGAGAAAAGACTAAGCAGTAGCTACATACACAGGTGTACTTTTGGTTCTGTCATATCAATGTAGTGGGAGGCCAGGAGTTAAGATGAATGTTTCACTTACACTTTGATGAGCAGTGGGAATGTCACATTGACTGTGCAACTGAATATATTACATATCTGTAAATATTTAATTTACAAGAAGTCCAGTTTACTGAAGGAAGTGTGTGCAGTTTCCCTTCCTCACTGCTACTGTGCAGAGCATTGCCTGGTAGTCTTTATTCTCCAGGTTCTTTCTGTTTAATTGTGTTGTGTATGAAGCCTGAAACTTGTATTTTGTGAGTTTCAGGAGGAAACTTGGTCTATTTCTGTGTATATTTTCCCATGCATGAACAAACCCAAGGCCAACAGAAACAACACAAATGTTATGGTTACTTTCCCACCCATCTTTACAACAGTGTATGGGAGTAGTGCAGTTGTAATGTGATGTAGGAATACGTGTCCATATCCAAATGGAAATGTTTGTTTACTGGATGGCAAATACTGAAGCTTTTATCAGTGGGAGAACTAGGCAGGAAGAGTCTGCAGTTTGCCTTTGCTAAACTTTTATACAATTTTTCCTCCACATGAAATATTTCCGCAGGAATCTAATGCGTGTGAAAGATGCTGAATCAGCAGTTGCAGAGATTGAACTCTACCCACTGGAAAGGTAACAGGAACTAGATTTTATCTTTAGAACACCGCCTTCACTGCATCTCACTCCTTGACCTGGAAAGGCCTTTTCCAAGGTCAGAAGAGGAGTTTGATACCCGTGGCTCAGTCCTTGATATGTCTGTAATGCAGCTATCAAGGAAGCCAGATAGGTGCTGGGTACAGAGATCCTTTTTTTATGATGTTTGTTTGAATTTCTGATGTTTGTATTTTGGGACAAAGACTAACTTTTTCAATGGTTTATTTTTCTAGGTTTTTCTGCAGCAGCAGGAGGTCTTCTTTTGCCTCTTGTGGGGACAGTTAGTCTTTTGATAATGCCTCCACCACAATGAAGGGAAGAAAGGATGGACCAGCAATGATGTGGACTGGAGTGATGTCCACACATGGTGTTAACAGTCCTTATGATCCCTGTCCTACTAACATGGAGAACCGAATAAAAGAGTTGAATTGTAATTCATGAGTGTGGAATTCTTTTTGGTATGTTTTGCAACATCTCCCCTTTCTTGATATTCTGGCTAACTTCAGAAATCCCTTCATCTTTTATCAAAGCTGCAGCTAAGCCAGAAAAGTAAAACCTGTTGGATATTCTTTATTAACCTTTTTTACCTCCAGGAATTTCATTCCTTAGAATTCTAAAAAGCTTTATATTGACATGAATAATCTTTTCAAATGCCTTGGAAACTTAGCATCAGGCCTTTGGTTTTATCAGTCGTGTTATGTCTTCACCTAAGTCACTGAGAGTACAAGTCTCCTGAGTTTTAGAAGTAAAATCATACTGTACTGATCATGCTATACTGATGGCTTTGGTGACTGCTAGAGAAAAACAGAGCTGCAACTCAGTTAATCTACCAGCGATAATGTGCCTTGGGATTTTGAAGCCACAGTGAAGCAGGGCTTATTGTGGAGGTGGTCATGTAAATTCTTACTATCTGTTGTTTCTGAAGAGAGCTAATCTTTCAAACCATAGGTTATAGATCTTGCACATGGCTCTCTTGGTTTGTTGTTAGTGAAGCACTGAAAAGAATTAGATATACACTGGTGGTATTTCTACAATGTGCCTATTTGAAATTGTGAGCAAAAAGGGAAGCAAGGTACCGAGTTGGTACATTATCAGTAAACACCTCTTGTTCTTGACATTCTTCCTGTTCATTTTATGAATATTCATTTAATGTAGAATTTAATTCCTGTTTTCTGTGTGCTTGTTCTAGTTATTTACATGTGGGTATAAACTAGGAACATAACTGGTACTTCATCTGCAGCTATGCCTTTCTTTCAATAGCTGCAGTTTGTGGTTGCTTTTTTTGCCGATCTGTATGTCAAACTGTGCCTCTGGTAACGCTCTGGTGCCTCTGTAAGCAGGTGAAATGGCTGCCACTGCAAACTAGTGGCCATTTTATCTCTTGTGGTTCAGTGCTTAGGAGTGTGCTGGTGCATATGCTAATGCTTCCATAAGTGCTTTTCTGTCATTTTCCTTAATATTTAATGTTTACAAAAGTAGAACAGCTGAGAACTTTCTAATTCCTTCGTAGTTTCTTATATCCTGCCTTGCTAAGCTAGTTCCAAGCCCTGTCTGCATTTCAGTTCTCTTACTTCCTTTGTGGGTATTCAACAGTGTTCTCGCTGCTCTGCTGCCACAAATACACAGGTTTGTTCCTTATACCTTCATAGCCCAGAACACTGTTTTGGTTTTTTCCTCCCCAAGTTTCTGAATGCTCCTGTCTGCTTGTCATAGGAAAAGTCTTGCACTTGTTTCTACTCTTAACCGCTGCCCCTGCTTGTTCTTGTCTTTGTCCCAAGCACACACATGCACACTGACACACACACACACACATACACAGAGTAGCTTAAGAATATTTCTTACTCAATGTTTATTACAGGTAACCATTCTTTGAATTGCTCTAAAAGTGTGTCCTCCTTTTTTAGGAGGAGAAAGGTTCAGTTACTACACATTTCCTTTTGATATTTCACAGCCCGAAATGTGGTAGAAGTTAAATAGAAATTAAAAGAAGTTTAACACTGTAGTGTCTTAGTGAGTGAGAGTCAGCAAATTGTAATACTGAGAAGATAGTTCCTGGCTGTTGCACTCATTTATCCATCTTTGGTGAGAAGGATTGGTCCTGCTATCCATCTCTTCATGTACCTCACTTAAAAGCTCAAGTTCAAGAGCTGTGGTCAAGAATATGTTTGTAAAATGTTACATTTTACTTTCCTTTGCCTTTTTTTTGTTCCTTTGAATTTGTTCTTTGAATATGAATACTGGGTATCAATAACTAAATAGTAATTGGATATTCATAATACAATATTTTGATATTATTTGTACAGTACAGTGAAAAGAGAGTAATAATAGATCTGTAACCATAATACTGACCTGTGCTGTGGTGGCTAGGTTGGCTGGTATAAACAATTCCTTTTGCACTTTTCTGTTTCCTCATAACCTTAACTGTAATTGTGCTTTTGTGCTGGCTACAGAAATGGAACAATTACAAAACTCTTCTTTGCTTACTATAATGAGATCTTGGGGCGCGGTAGATTTGTATTGAGGCCAAATTGGGAGAGAGATTTTAATTTTGTTTAGCAATAGATCTGGAAAACCTCTGTAACTCGTTTGGCCTGCATTCCCAGTTGTGCATGATGTAAGCAGACAGCTGTGCTTCAACCACTGTCTTTTTTATTTTTCTGGGTCACTTTCCTTGTTTTTTGCCTTATCCCTTTGGTTTCTTCTGCAGTCCACTCTTTCCCTGTCCAGACAACTTGGCTTACCACTGTACATTTGCCTCTAGCAGGGTCTGCAAAATCTAGGTGTCAGCTTGGAACTGGACATCGCATCACCACCTCTGTGACCCTCTCCCATGTTGTCATCACTGCCATGTTTTTCCAGGCATACTGCTTTGGAGGGCTTCCTCTGGTTTGATGGTAATGTTGAGAAGGGAAAGCTTGCAATGCAATGAGCAACTTGCCTCAAAAGACTCAAGGGAGGAATCCATGGGAGAGGCTGCTGCTGTGTGCTTCTTTTCCCCCCAGACTCCCTCCTTAATGTAGCTGTTGGTGCACAGGCTTTGTCAGCAAAGCACACACTGATGAGCTAAACCCTACTCTGCTTATTGGCATATGCACCTTATCTTAGACATGGGCTAGCTGGTGAGGTCAGCGATCACCATGTCAGTACCGCTCTGCTTTCTTACTTTGCAAATGCCTGGTACTGAGATTCAGGCAAGTTCCTTAGTCTCCTGCATGTTTGCCCTGATAGGCTTTGGATCTGCTATCACAGTTTGGGGATGGGAGTTGAGTAAATAATACTGGGCTCCAGAATAATTTTAAACACAGTACGAAGAGTTTACGTCAGAGATTAAGTTATAACTTCAGCATTTTATTAAAAAAATTCTTTATGTTTTTTGATTGCTTCTGAAGATGTCTAATGAAGGAAAAAAATTCTTCTAGTTCTGCCCATTTTTCCTTCCTAGAGAGAATATACAGCAGCTTCCAGTGCTGTCTGTAATATACCTGCTTCTTCCCTACAGCCCCCAGGATTCAGGATGAAAACCTATAGAGGGATATAGTGATGTTCTTCCAAGAGCAAAGAGTGAGATGCTGCTTTCTCGCATCCCTGATAGCCATCCATGTTCAACAGCCTAGCAGTAACAATGCTTGTCTCTGTAACAGTATGAAATTGTGACAGGAGGAAGCAGGAAAGGGGCAGAATCCCTTACAGCTGCGATGTCACTAAAGGACCAGAGGTCGTATCTGTGATGGGGATGAGGCAGGGTGAAGAACTTGGTCTTTTGGAGAGATAAAGAAACAACCTCCACAGTTTTCTTATCCCATCTTTCCAACCTTGTGGACACTGCTGTTTTACAGGGAAGAATGAATACCTGCTTAATCTTCCCTGTAACATCCCACCACACAGCTTTCTGTGGTCCTGTTTGCAAGGTAAGACTCAGGGAAGAAGCACTCTCAAAATAATTCAAAGCATTGTCTGCCGCCTGAATACTTTTGTGCCTTGGATTAGTGATCTTTTGTTTTAGCCCAGTCTTAGTAATAGCTCATGTGTTTTGAAAACAGCTGAACTTATGAGCAGTGAATGGAAATGAAGAATTGTAGCCCAGTTATGAGACTTCACTCTGGAACAAGCAACCCCTGAAATGGGAGAGGAGGCCCAGCAGGGGAAGGAAAGAAAGAGTATTTTCAGTATCTAAATTTCCAGATTTTGTTGGATGTATGCATGTAACTTTCTGTTATAACACAAGTGGTTATAGTTTCATCAGCTGTCACATTGGGTCACTTTGCTTGGATGGGAGATTTTAAAGGAGTACTGCCTTGGTTAGATGCAGCTGACTGCTCGATGTAGTAGCAGAAGGGTAAGAGGGGTTCCTAAAGATGCTTTCTTCTCTAAGCTCCATTCCTCCCATTGCTCTAGTGAGACACCAGTTTGCATAGTGTGTATTTGGTTATGTGGCTTTTTGGTTTCATTTCCAAGGCTGACAGCTTTTAACTTGCCAATTTGTTTTCTGCAACTGAGCTAAGGTCTCGTGGTACTCCTCACAAGACTGACCATTGTTTTTAAGAAATCTTTGTCTGTCATCTTGTCTGAAAAGGTGGAGAGGGGACACAGAATTACATTTTTCTGCTCAGTTTCATGGGCTGAGGTTAATGTCCCTTTGTGCAAGACTGTTTTGCATCATCATTGGTATGGAGGCCCTGCTGATTTTTACACCATCTGAGTTAGCTGTGTTTCCTTGGAAGTTTAGTTACTCATTGAGATGAAAGCAGCATTGAATGTGTGTTACTGTACAAAAAGATGAACCTACTCTGGAAGGCATATAGCCAAAGCAGATGACAAGGTGAAAGGACACAGGGAAACAGCATGTCAGTTATTACTAGTTGTAACTCATCTGTGATGCAGTGATAGCAATCCATTATGCTGTAGAGTCCATTGGATGGAAAGAGATGAAAAAATACCAAGATTCTCTCTGTTGTCTGACTGCTATTCTTTGCATGTGTCCTGTTTTTCACCCTCGTACATGGAATTCCTGCCAGAGTCACACCGCATTTGCAGGTAGAAGCTGAGGATGTCTCTTCTGGAATAGCTGAGGTTACAGCCTGTCCATTGACAGGAAGGGCAGCAGCGACCCACCTTCCCAGGCTCATGTCACACAGGGAGCTCCCAGAGAGCTACGTGCAGCTCAAGATGCCAGCAAAAAAAGTGCAGATGCAGTCACAGGAATTTAGCATTGAGGACGCCCTGCAGAGCCACTTTGAATGACCAAAACATCAGATGTCTGTGTTCAGTGGCAGTGAGCTCTTCTGCGTGGATTGAGCAGGAGGACAGTAAAAGGGGAATGCATTTATGATGCTCTGCAGAAAATGATTTGAAGTGCTTGGTTTTGTCAGTGCCCCCTGACTTCAGAGGAAGAAGAAGGTGCTAAGAACTTCTGGGATGAGGCAGTAGCTGACTTTGAATGTGGAAGAGGCGGGGGGGAAAAAGAATGTGTTCTTAAGGCATCCAAATCTTGAAAAATTACTAGTCATAGACATCATCTTTTCATTAAATTTCCATCTCTTCCCCTTAGCTCAAACGGTTGGTGCTTAATATCACTGCATTCAGTGTCCCTTGGCGTGGAACACAGCGTTGCATTGTTTGGTTTGTATAGAGTCGGCCAGCAGGTCATGGTTTGTTGCTTTGGTTGCCTGGAGGAGTTCAGCATCTTTCAATTACATATTTTCCTAAGTGTCCTTTAACAGATGTAACCATTAGGAGCTAGAACAGTGAGTATGAGAAGCAAGCTGGTTTGGAGGGATTTGGAAGCAGATGTTGTGATCCCAGAATGGTGAAGGGCTTTGAGAGGTTAAATTCATGCTCATATGCAGTCCTATCCTTAGAAGCTTTTTGTACAATTCCTTCCCCATCAGTTTTGGAAACCCTCCCAGTGTTTTGGACACCCCTTCTCAAGGCAGCAGTGCTCTCCAACACTGAACTTTTGATAAAACCTAGCCTAACCCTGCACTTCTCTTTTGCATAGAAACTGGGTGGGGTTATCACTGTTTATTATTCCCACCAGTACGTGTGATGGGCTCTTCCAGCTCACCAGTCGTGTTTTGTGAAAAGGACCTAATTCTGCAATGACTGGTGTTTAAATGACATCTTCCAAGGTGAAAGATGTGAATTCCAACTTCCTTGAATCACTTCTGACTGTGCTGGATTTGGATTATATTTCACCAAGTGCACTTTGGACCCATTAAGTTAATGGAGAGTAGGAAACACTTATAAATTTGGCAAAAAATTAAGCCTAAGATGTCTGAATCGTATATTAACAGATCCATCTCAAAGCAGAGATCCCTTTTATTTACTTTTGTCAGTGTACATAATAAATACAGGAAAGAAGATGACATATCCTACCACATCTCAATGGGTCTAATTTATCCCTGGCTAAATCAGTCCATTTTACTGGATGTGATGGGTAAAAAACATCTCTTAAGAGGGTGAGTTAGTTTTCTTGAGGCTGTGTTTCCCTCTGCTGGCATGGAGTTAATACTGCTGATTTTTTCCCCTCAAAACCAAGCTTCTGAAGCTACTGCTTTCCTGTAATCCCAAGAAACATTTACACTTGTCCCTCATCATAAAAATTTATTCCTTATATCCAGTTGAAATCTACCCTCTTTCAGTTTAAAACTTTGCCCTGTTCCAGTGTCTCACCACCCTCACAGTAAAGAATTTCTTAATATCTAGTCTAAACCTGCCTTCTTTGTTTTCCCCCTTGTGCTATCACTCCATGCCGCCCTTGTCAAAAGCCCCTCTCCAGCTCTCTTCTACTCCCCTTTAGGTACTGGAAGGGGTTCTAAGGTCTCCCTGGAGCCTTCTCTTCTCCAAGCTGAACAACCCCAACTATCTTGGCCTGTGTTCATAGGAGAGGTGCTTAAGTCCACTGATCATCTTCATGGTCTTCTCTGGACTCACTCCAACAGGTCGACATCCTCCTTATGCTGAGGGTACCAGAGATGGATGCAGCCCTGCAGGTGGGGTTTCCTGAGAGTGGAGTAGAGCAGGAGAATCACCTCCCTTGACCTTCTGGCCACATTGCTTTTGATGCAGCCCAAAATACAGTTGGCTTTCTGGAAAAAAACCCCGCATTTTGTGCCTGGGCTATATTACAGCCTTAAGCAGGTAAGGGGAATGAAACTAAGTTAGGAAGCTAATGTGTTTTGAGATCCGAATATCACAGATCAAGTAAATTCACTGGCTATACGTCTCTGCAGGGAGGGCAAGCTCTTGGCAGACCATCTGAGCAAGACAGCCTGTGTTTTCCACAAATGTTCTCTGCAGGTACCTTTTGATCATCAGATGCAGCTTATCTAAGACCATTCCCCTTTTGAAAAGGGTGATTCTATAAATTCAGCAATACTACAGGCTGAGATTAATTTAAGATGATTTTTAAAGTGGATCCTAAAGCTGCTTATGATACCCTAAATATTCCATAGATACTTAACTCTGAGGTGGGCCTCCTTGTGACCAAAGACAATGCAGATTGTCTTCCCTTTGTTCTCTGTAACAGAATAGCTCAATATCAATAGCAAGTACTTCAGAGGTTTCCATAGCTGATACACAGCATCTCTCAGTATGAGTGGAGTTCAGGGAAAGAGTAGAGAAGATGGTGCTCAGATAATGCTATCTATTTCAGTTTAACCCTGACAGCTCTGGGTGTTGTGTTCCCTGTCCACACAATCGCCAGAAGTCATTACTGCTATCCCAAATGATAGTATGTTACAGAATTTAGAATTACTGTTCTATCAAGACTGGTATTCCTCAGCTCATACTGTGGAACATTTCTGAATGACACCTACAGAAACAGATTATTTTACACATATCTAGAGAATGCTACTGCAAAGCTCTTCTGAGCCAGAACTTAACGCTGTTAAGTGGAAATATTTTTCAAAACTGAGAAGAAAGTTCCTTAGATAATCTTCACTTCACTTTCTGTTACTCCAGAGTGTGTGTCACTGTTAGAACCTATTTTACAGTAGGAGAGAGGTGCACTTGACAGCAATACCTGCCTTCCACTTACCAGTACACTATGAATCCAGTTTCTCAGACTAAGCCTTTATTGTCTAGCCAGGAAGATTTCATCCCTGTAGGACTTCAGGTCTTTCAGCACTTCACAAAACCCTTGTTTGAACCAATATTTTCTTTTTCAGTCCAGTATTTATTAATGAAGGTGACTTCTTAATGGCTATTATTTCAGCTTACACAGACAAGCTGTGTTGAAGTCAAAGTTTCCAGTCAAAGTACTCCTAAGTACTCCAAAGAGCCATGAAAAATAATCCCACATTTTCTAAAAAAAAAAAAGTTAGACTTCCATGATGATCAAGACTTAGGAATGCCTTTGCTTTTAAATTTGTTTTGTTTCATGGCTTTTTTTTTTTTCAGTGAGCCTAATCATCCTGAAATGAAGCAAAACTGTCCCACCATTGTAAATCAATATTCTAAACCCAAAGACTCAAACAGAATGAGATCTCTTAGCAGGTTCTTTGATTATACCTTGTTTTGACAGCACAGAAAGTCTGGATCAGAAGCTAACAAACGAGATTGCACATCCTGTAGGAATAGCTCATGCTATAAACAAGCTGACTCTTCCACAGCATGGACCTCAAAGGAGTCTCAAGACCTGCTGCAAACTTTTAGCAACTAATTGTAGGGAGGGTAGTATTCAGATGAACTCCCAACTCAGCATGCTGGCAAGACCAGGCTATTAGCTCGTTATCCTAAATTGGATCTACAGAAAAACAAAGTTTGTTGTTCAGTTCCACGGCTCATTGATCTTTTACTGTTTTTTGGCAAGTGAAGATCCCATGACAAGTCTCCTTGTACTCAGCCTGTGTCTTCAACATTAATATTCTAGAAAAATTAAACATTAAGTGAAGACACAGGGGGTTACTCTGCTCCTTACTGCTTGGAAGTGAAACACAAGGGTGTGTTGGGTACACGTTACCCTTGATGCAGACGACTGCAGAAATCTTTCTAAGCCACTGTGTGTGCGACTCTAGTGCATCTGCAGATGCTCTACAAGTCATAGCTGAACATACAGGCAGTTCAGAGGGATGATTTCCCTGTTCCCACTGGTTCCTGGGCTGAGAGCTTTGCCATAATCTACCTCGTCCTTCACCTTTGAATGGTTTTCTCTTTCTTGGCTTCTGGACAAATATATATTAACTTTCCAACAATTTCTTTCCCTGCTTTCCCTTTAGTCTCTCAGTCCTGCTGTTTCTGGTTCTTACAGAGTCCTGTGGCCTAGTCTGGCCATTTGCAATTGCTGCTTGCAGGCTGTCCTCCAGGCAACCCTTTGTGTGCCTCAGGATGTTGCTTTTGACACTTGTGCAGCTGAGCATGGCATTTGCCTTTCATGTACTATCTGCATGGTAAGGTAGAGAAGGAAAGGGAGCATTCCGAGCAGGCAAGGCCAACACCTTGCTCAGCACAAGCATTTGCTTTTTACTGCTGAAGCTACATCTATCCTTACTTTTGGAGTGCTGAAAAGGAATTTGCTAGGTTGCTGTGTGGGGGTGGTACACATGGTGGGTTAGTCAGCACTAGCAGAGGGGCTTCAGCAAGCTCTTAAACTCCAGCATGTTCTAAGTGAGCCTGAGCTTGTTTCCAAGCTGCAGTTCCAAATGTGAGTGAGGTATAAGGAAGGACCACCAGAAAATTGTGATGTTAAAATTCCACATTATGGTTCCCTATCTTCATACTTGGAAAAGTGTGCCCCTTTTGGCAGAAGCTTTGAAAGAATTTGGTAAAAGGAAAATGCATGCCCTGCAGAATATCACTCAGGACCGCTGCTAACTGCAGCTGAAACCAGCATAGTGAGGAGAACTTGCTTTAATGTCGTACCACAGTTTTGCTTAGAGTTAACCTGGATTCACAAGTCACTTCTGGCCTGCAGTATCGTATCTAAAAAAATAGGTTTGGCATGGTCTGCATGTGTGCAAACACGCCCTACGGTTTATTTACATGCACAGATGAACCCCACGTTTGCCCAAAAGCAAAAACTGCAGCCACAATTATTGGTTCTCCCCAGGTAATCCCGTCTGAAACAGCAACTGATCAGCCCTTCTGTAAGGAGGGCATGTTTGCCCCTAAGGCACAACTATATTAGTCACATTTCTTTACTCTGGAAAGCAGATGTTTCTTAGGAAGCAAACTGGTTATCCACGTTTCAGAATTTGAGTGGAGCCAGCTCTGGGCAGAAGTCCCAAGTGCCAGGTATTTTGCTTAGGCCATAGACAAGGAGAACGAGGATTATAAGAGCCCAGTAAAGGCTTCTACAGTAAAATGCTCCCTTTTTGTTATCTGATGCTGTGCCCTGACTTCAAAAATATCTTTTGTTCTTGTTAATTGATTCAGCATCTCAACTATTATTTGTCTGGTGCTGATCTCATTTTGCTTTAAGGCAGAGAAGTGCTTTGCCTTCAGAATTGTCTGTATTCCAAGTCTGTTGTCTGCAGTTTGAGTATGCCTTTGTAGTTACTAATTCCTAACTCAAACTGTAAAATTATCAATAGTTAGTTCCTGGCAAAGTCTTGAATGAAAAGCAATGAACTTAGATTCTCTGAATTAAGGAAAAAGTACTTAAGAAATTACCTGTCCTTAGTAATATTCAGCTTTTAGACATCACAAGGAATGACAGTGACACCTGTTGAAAATACCATGACAGTAATGAAACTCTCTGTCTTTTACCTATTTTGATAGGTGATAGGTAAGTGTATGCAAATGCTCTCTTAGAAGGGTCTGTCTGTCCTTTTTTCCTCCCCTTTTTGGGTGTCCTGTTTTGTGGAGACAGGATGTTAAACATAAATAGCCAGTAATTTAAACATTTTTCACCCTGTCCTATGGCCATTACAGTGGGTGTGAACAGTTTCAGAGCAAAGACCACCTGGCGATGCTGGGAAACTGAACATGTAAGACAAGATGTCTGCCATTGGGTCACAATTGCCTGCACATACTGGGAAAGCCATGGGAAATGAATACCAAGTTCCCAGAGTTTCTTTGCAGTTGTTCTGGGACTTTTGCTTTAAAAAATGAGGTTAAGTCCTCTGGGGTGGTTCTTGGAATCCCACTTTGTCAGAAACTTTATTCCCCCTTTTACCTGCCAGATTTGTCTGCTGGCTTCAGAGTATTGATACTCAAAATTCAAACAATGCCAAACAGCATGCCATGTCTTGTATTTCCTTACAGCTTCCTATAAGCCAGAAGTTGTGAAGATAGTCATGTTCAAGCCATCGCCTTTGGTTTGGGAAGATTTGGCTTTTGAAGTCTGTAACTGAAGCTAAGGTTTCCCCAGCTGACCTCCTAACATGGGAAGCAGGTTGTAGGGACAAGTTGTGGTGTCATTCTGGTAACATACAGCACTGTGAGGATGCGTCAGGGAGTGAGGCAAGAGGACTACAACCTTAGAGCAAGTATCTCTCTGGAGTTAACTGCAGTGTTGCTCTAGGCCATGTGTGGGGAAATGCTTCCCTCTGCCTGCTCTGAAAGATTAAGAACAGCTCAGGCTCCAATTCAGGTGTCCTCTGGAGACAGTAAATTCTGCTTAATCAGAGTGATGCTCTATTGAAAGACATACCTGTTAGGAATATCTATCCACCTAATTAGACTTAACATCATAGTTGTTCATGACTTTGTCCACCTCAGCACAGCCCTAGGGAGAGGCAAGAATGATCATGACCTTCTTGAAACCTCAGTGTTGCTTTTTGATATCATAGCTCTAATCTGTATGTGTTTTTGGCAAAAGTGTGGCAAACGAGGAATGTGTATAGACTGACGGGTTTGAAATTCATCTTGCACCATTCTGCTTGCATTCTGCTAAGGAGATCTGAAGAGGAGGCAGAGAAGGTGAGAAATGCAGAGAAGGCTAAAGGTAAAACATTTAGAGAATGAGAAAACGCAGATCAGGGAAAAAGGTGTGCAAAGAGCAGAGTATATAGGTTACACTGTAAGCTAAACCACTCATTTAATTGCTCCTGATACATGCTCTTGGGGACCTCTGCCATGAAACACACGTCTCTTTGAGTGGAACACACGTTGACTCAAGTGTTTTTAAAAAACAAATAGGATCCACTTCTCAAATGATGAAGTGGCTGTTTCTTAATGTCTTTTATTGTATTTACCAGTATTGCTAGGAAGTCCTATTGTTAAATAGGATTTCTTGACATTCAGCCTGAATTTGCCATCATCCTTCAGCTTTACTCTAAACATTTTTCTGCTGCCTTGGTCTTAACAACTTCCATATAGTTTTAAGGTTGTGAATCTGCTTCCCTTTCTTGAGATTCATGCTCTTTTTGTGAAAGTAAAAATCACATCAAGGCAAACAAAAGCCAAATCTATTGTAAATAGGTATAATTTTTGTCTTCCCCTCTCTGGTCTTTTAGGCTTTTATATGTTGCTCCCTGTCCTGCCTCACTTCGAACTGGAAATCCTCAAGCAGCTCTGGCAGAGCTCTGCTTAGCATGGTTGCTTGTTAAAATAAATTACATTGTGGAAACGTGACTTCATGGCAACTCTAACATCCTAGGAGTCTGAATGCCGTGTTCAGGTGCACAATTTGAAATGAGATCATTAAAGCTGGACAGATACTCTAGGTATTTTACAAGATGCCAGAAGACACATTGGAGATGCACTGTGGAATTAGGGTGCCAGTGAAGAGAGACTGCAACCATTTTCGGAGCACCTGTTTTTGTTTGGGTGAGAGAATCAGAATCAGGTAAGAGAGTTTGAAGAGTGAAAAGGAGGTGTCATCCAGCTATTTGTAAGATTTTTTTTAAAAAAAACAAACAAAAAAGAAAAAGGTTATGTCTTCTTGCAAGTTTTCTATTTAGAATGCAGAATTCTATATTGCAAAAGTATGTGTGCACAAACAGCAGGCCTGTGTTTTAGTGACCTTTAGTAATCCCCACAACAGAATGCACAGATCTCTAAGGGGCAGCAGGGAGCAGCTGAAATTCACTTGCCCAGAGCATGGAAAAGGATTCTTCTATTTTGGGATGCAAGTTTAGAAGTGTGGTGTCCAGGCTCCACTTGGGTACCAGACTGATTCCACACGACAATATCGTCTGTACTAGATAATTAGATTAGAAGCTTTCTGGCTGTGTGGGACAGATTGAAACATACACAAACTTGTCCTACAGGTTCACCATGCTTTTCTCTTTGATAGAGGAAACTTTCCTAGGAGGCTTCATGCCTGATCAGGCACCAGGTCAGGGAAGCACCCTAGGTATGTTCATTAGAATTGGAGCTCTGTGCTTTGCCTTTATCTGAGTCACAGACATAATTACAAGCAGCAGTGCCCAAGCTGATACCAATATCTATGGAACTATGGGTTTAGCTAAACTTTTCTCTATTGTGAACCTACACACCCTCTAAACAAGGCAATCCTTGGATTTTTAGATCAAAGGAGAAGAGGAAGAGAGGACTTTTGGGTATGCTGTAGAAAGGGATGGGAGGGCATGGATCATGGTGTGCTGAGTGCCAAGCTCTCTCAAGAATAACTGCTGTCCTTTAGAGATGTCCTAAGACCAGCAGTACCATGTACATTATGAGCTGCACCTACTGGTCTCCTAAGTGTGTATCAGGACCAGAAGCTGTGGGCTGCACTGAGGTAATTTTATATGTGCAGTGGCTCTGTGCACTTGCAGTGAGATATGTAGCTATTGTAGAGACATAACTTAGCAGGGCAGGCATTTTTATCATGGGATTGGCAGCCCATTCAGGAAGATGTTCATTTATTGTCCCAAGAGCTGACCTGTGTACTGTAGAGCTCTTCAGTAGCAGATGTTGCCTGTGAATTGCAGGAAGATATCTCTGGTTCTCCACCTGGGATGTGATTTGCAGGCTGGACAGCATGTTACGTCATAAATTAGGAAGTGAGCTGAAGCATTTTTCCACATAGGTTTGCCTACAAGAAGGAGGACAAACAGATAATGGCAGGTCAGCATGTGTTTTCAAACATCCAGGAAGGGGAAATAATTCTTTTTAAATGAGAGCGATCATATTATTCTTTCTTCAAGTGAGTGTGTCCATGAAACAGCTGGTGGGGTCTGTGTCTGACAACCTTGCGGTGGCGCTCAGAGCTTGAACTCTTTTCGTGGTGCTTGGAACGCTTCCCAGGAATCACCCTACATATATGTAAGGGCAGGAAAAAGTGGAACATGCTGGTATGGGCCTATCAATACATAGAAATAGAGCTTATTTCTGAAATTTATGTTCCTTGGTTCATTAGCTGTGGGTAAAGTGTGTTGAAAGAGAAGCTTCCCTGATCCTAACTCTAACAACATCTTGATTTCCAAACATTTGTGACTGGAAAATTGCAGAAATTGCAGTTTAAGGTTACAGTGCTGTGGAAATACGCAAGAAGACTTAAAAAAATAATCAAAGGAAATAATGGGCCTGGGCATAAACATACATTCAGAATGGAAAATGAGGGACACAAACAACTTTAGCTGAAATACTGGAGCTTACAGGCTACTGTAACACCTAGTATTGTGCAGATGAGAGGGAAATAGCCCACATTCATCAATAAAGCAGAATTTTACTTCTACAGTTTTAATCTCAGCAAAAATTACACCCTTCAAAATTTAAATATGTAGATAATCTTGAGAATAAGCTTGCTCTGACCAGTGGAGAATTGTTTCCATTGTTCTCTCTCAACTCGCTGCAAATTTTTTGCAGCCTCCCCTTTGAACAGCCTCCTTCCAGTAGCTGCTTTCCCCTGGCTAAAAGAGCCGTTCATCCAGCTGCTGAACTACACACTGTTTACTCTTTTCTTCCCCTGCTATCTTGCTGTCTTTGTGGGAAATGATTAGCATCTGAAAAGATTTCAGTCTGTCTCACATGCCCCATGCAGGGCATAACAGTTCCTGACAAAAATGCAAACTGTGCCCTGGCTTCGACGGGGTCAAACTGACATACTTGGGAAGCTGGAGCTGTAAGGTCAGATCGAATTGATTTTTCCGGTGACAAATCTGATTTCCCTCAAATCATGGTATCTGGGAAAGATCCCGGGACAGTGTGCTGTCCTAGATGAGGCAGGCAGTACCTCTGAGCTGTCTGTTAAATGTTGTATAAACGAACTATCAAACCCATAGCTGTGATTCTCTGCTGCTTCAGGCTCACTGGGAACAGCAGCCACAGCACAGGAGCTGCTTTACAGGGTTTGGGCTGGTGAGTGTTAGAGCTTGGTCTGCTCTGAACACCTACATGGTAAGATTCAGGAATTTTTCCCGCCTCAAGTACTTTACAGCTTTGGGTGGATGCTGGATGAAAGGACTCATGACCAAGGAGTAGCAAAGGCGTATGGAATACTGCGTGAAGGAGACAGGGAAGGAGGATGGCAGCTTGGTTTGAGTGATCATGTATTATCCTTCAGTTAGGAGGTTGAGGATATAATAAGTGCCCAGTGGGAATAGGTAGTTGGTTATAATGTGATATGGGAACTAGAAAGAGCAGGTGCTTTGGAGCCAAAGGGACTAAAGGAGGGAGAGGCTGGACATTTTTGTGATTTAATTTGACTTTTGTGGGCGGTATAGCAGGGGTTTTGAAAAGCTGGTAGCAGTCTTGTGCTGAGAACCTTTTGATCGAACTACTTGAATAGATAAAATTTTCTCCCTCCAGTTTCACCCTCCCTTTCCTGGTCTTTGCAAGGCAGGAATAGAGGAGAGAGGTAGTGAAAAGCCTCCTTTCATTCCATTGCCACTGGCTTTTCCCTACAAGGGATAGCCATTCCCTACCATAGTGTCAACAGTAGGGCAGGAATTGTAGCGTGACAGATGCCCTTTGGAGAGGCTTCTTGTCCTCTCACCTGGCTCCTCGGTGCCTCTGTCTCCTTCCAGCCCTCGCTGCTCACACACATAGTGGTGATGAAGGAGGTGGCCCAGACAGGAAGGTGACACAGGTGTGGTACCTCAGTAGAGACTGTTTCCATGGCGTTGTTACTGGATGACAGAGAAACAACCCCAAATGTCACGGGGAGAAGCTAAGGGCCTCTTCTCACTGAAATTCAGAGGCAACACAGGGTTCCTTCCCCCCTGAGAGATGGAGTACTTAGTGCCTGTGCCTCTTATGTCTATGCACTTTCCTGGGCCACTTCCTCTGTTATTTCCAAGTGCTAAAGCTTGAGCCCACAAACCTTGCTGGGTCCCTTTGATACCTGAGAAGGCAGGTCTGAGATTTGGACAAGAAGCCTGTCTGTGATCTGGAAGGTTATCTTCAGATTTGAGTCATCTCACCCTAGAAATGGTCTCTGTGTGTCTCTCACCACTAATTGGAAAGGGATCCTAAAGACAAATAGATGAATATGCTTAAAGATGGCCAAGATGAATCTCACTCTTAATAAAAGTCAGGTTTTTATACACTTAGTAGTATGTTTTAATTGCTCTGGGATCTGTATTTTACTGGAGTCTTGTGATGCTTTGGTGCCTTTTGGCAGTAAAAGATACGTCCACTGCAGCACAGGACTGCCACTTAAACCTAAAGGCAACCTCCATAGCATCAGAAGTGCTGTGTTATGCCTGAGCCCCCCTGGTGTTACTCAAGAAAGGGCTGAGAGCAGGCACATACTCCTGAAACCACAGAGTTCTCTCTGAATACCTCCATGTCTGTCTTTATTTCTTTTCCTCGATTTTCTTTTCAGAAGGAGTTTCCAAGTGAGGATCCTATGTATGAGTTGGGGACAATAGGTCCATACTACCAGAACAGTTGTTCACACCTGCAGCCATTAGTACAGCCCCCTCAGGAGTTATCTCAAAGCCAGGGGCCTCTATAGGGTGCTGGCCTGGGCCCAGGAGCAGGAGATCTGGATGGATTATGATATTGACCCTGTGAACCTCTTCTTCCTTGTGAGCGTTCTGTGGTCATAAGTGGGTGGAGAACTTATGTGTGTTGGAGCAAGGCAGTGGTGGCTGAAGCCAGGGTGCTGTGGGTAATGGCAAAACTGGTCTTGACTGCAGCGTTTGTGGTCTGTGCTTAGCTCAGACAGCCCTGGAGATGACCACTGGAAATAGTCAACTGTCCTGTTTCACAGCATTCCCTCATTCCCTCCCTGCTCTTTGTTCTCCTTTTCTTCCAGCCATAGGAACTTGCTGTAGCCTTTGAACTTATCTTTTAAATATGCCCAGGTGTTTTTCTCCACCGCTTTACTTTGTGCTGTCTGATCTCACTGTGTTTCATGGCATTAATAGAGAATGAAGGGACCGGAAAGATTTTTCGAAGAGGGGAATTTTCAACTGAACATGGGCTATACTTCTTTCCCAGGTGATGGGAATGATGGGCTTGTGGATGATCAGAAAGTCATTGACCTCAAGAAGGATGTTGAAAGTATGGAAAATGGCTTATGAAGTAAAGGATGCTGTGTCCTGTTGAAGGCAAGAATGCCTCAGAATTAGAGGGTGTAACTGAGGAAGGCATGTCTTGGTGGGCTGGGGAAGGACTCCAGTCGAAAATAGGGTTAGATTTGTTTGATGAGACTCTGACTTGCTCCTCTTTTTGTCCTAGGTCTGAAGTTCTCTTTCTCCATTCCTCTCCTTTTCTTCTTTCTCTGTTCGTAGCCCCCCACTTGTGGCTCACACCATGTTCCCTGGTGGAGACCTTGTTGCTGACAGCAGAGTTCGGGTTTTCTCTGTACTTCAGTAATCAGGTGAGGCTCAGACTGAAGCAGACTGGGGGCGTAAGAACGCTGCAGAAAGGGGAGGAAAGAATGAGAAAGACATTATCTGGCTTGCATTGCTCTGCTGAAGCAGTGGAAGAACTACAACCAGGCTGCTACCTGTGTCCTCTGGCTGTTTTAATCTTTCCAATGCCTTCTTTCTTTGTCCCTGTTTGCTCCCAGGCCGCTTTCTCCCTGTTGGAGCCTGCTGCATAGGGCGTTCACAAGGGGTAACAGTGAGCCTGCAGCTGAGGGCAGCTCTGTATGGTTCTGCAGAGCAGAGCCTGCGCCCCAGGGCTGAGGGTGAGCTCTGCACCAGCAGCTGTGACAGGCAGTGAGGCAGCAGGACAGGGGGGGGAAAGATGGAAGGACTGTGTTGAGTTGTAGAAGGAGCTGAGCTGGTGAGTGGACTGTGGGTCTCTGTGCTGGGAAGAGTCACCAAAAAAGTCACAACTGCAATGTTTCCAAGGTCAATTAATGAGAATTGAAGTGCCATAAATCATTTGCTTAAATGCATTTCAATGAACAAAAAAGAAGCTTTTATTTAATCAATTTCATCTTCTTTTGAGCTGGTAACCAGTATACACTGAGCAAATATTGTCAACGTTGCCTTTTAAACCTATTTTTGTTATCCAGAGATGTGTGCTGTGGCTGTGCATGTTTGATCAGCCCTGCTAGGTTAATGTTTTAGAGTCTTCTCTTTTAGGAGTTTTTCATGACAAGAATATAATGAGATAAATATCAGGTTTTTCATTTCACAATTCATTCCTGTATAGCTTAATGGAAGCTAGACTTCAATTACTGCACAAATCCCTCAGCACTTAAAATTTGTCGTTAAATAAAGCAACCTTAGATGTTTTGGATTCACTGGAAGTAAGCTTGTCTAAACATATTTGACATTTACATGAATTCAATTTAAACAAGGTAAGATTTATCTCTCAAAAATAATTAACTGATTGATTTTTTTCCTTTTTTTTCTGGTCAATGTGGCCCTCAGTGTTTCAGAAATCACAGAGCTTAGCTCCTCACAACTAGTTCCTATTTGCAGATATGGAGGGCAAAAGCAATTTCCATGCTTTTGCAGTCCCCAAAGGCCTTTTCAGTTTGAATTATCTAGTCAGTACTTTGAACCAAGTGAATAACCAGAAAAAGAGGAAATATTCTGTGGAGGCACAAACAGACTTCTCTTCTTAAAACCTGGCTGAACACCTTTGTAAAATGTTTCCTAGACATTCACTACTGACTTATACTTGCTCAATAGTCTATCTTTAAAACATTGTAGGAAATGTGTAGGGCTTTATTAACTTTCTTAGTGTAATAACTTGACTGTATTCTAAAAAGACAACTCAGCACATGTCTCTTATCACTTTAAACTGACTTTTAAAAAGGTCTCTTTCAAAGCCAAGCTGTTAAATAAACAACACAAATTAAGAAAGCTTGACTTCTTAGGGATTTGTATCCTATCTTCTACACCTTTCTCCTTCATTGTAACCTTTCCTGCTTATTCCCAGCTTTGTGATCCTTATAACTCCATTTTCCTATGTTTCTGCACTTCTGGCTAGGGCAAGAAGCAACACGTGTTCTGGCTGGTTGAGAACTATTTGTTTGTTCTCTGACTAACCAGTACCCATCTAGTGACTGGGTGGCCATGTAGCTCCTGGTCACATGGAGCACAGGTCACTGCTGATCTTAAACAGTTCATCTTCACTGGGAGACACAAAATCTGGTCTTTTGCTTTATTTAATAGTTTAAAAACTTTTTTTTTCAGGGAAAAGATGCAAACACTCCGGCTTTCCACAGATTTTGAAACCTTCGACAAATCTGCTGACCTGTGATTGGATGATGATAAAATTCCACCTTTTAAAAATGAATGATCTTGATTAAATAATAACCTATTTGGATTTTGGAGGGTTGCAGTGCATGGTGGATTGATGGTATTTAAAAAGGAAAAGAAGGGAGAGAAAAATCTGGGATGATGGTTGGGTAGCAGTCTATCACATTTTGTCTGCAGTGTGTGCCCTGTGTTCAGTTTCCTTGGATTCTTTGTGTGATCATGTAGATGAATTCTATTTTCAACTTCCAAAACGGAGATTACCCCTACAAAGTCAATGAAGACATTGACTGCTCTGTACCAGGAGTAAGGTAACTTGCAGTATGTGTCATTGATACTCTGTCCCTGGAACAAAATGCCTTTCCTGGTTGTTAATCAACCAGGTGACTTCCTTAGCTTTCTAAACATACAAGTTCTTCATAGAGTCATAGAATGGTTTGAGTTGGAAGGGGCCTTAAAGATTGTCTTGTTCCAACTCCCCTGCCATGGGCAGGGACACCTTCCACTAGACCAGGTTGCTCAAAACTCTGTTCCACCTGTTATTGAGCACTTCAGGGATGGGGCATCCACAGCTTCACTGGGCAACCTGGTGAGACGCTGTTTCAGTGTCTCATCACCCTCATCATAAGGAATTTATTCCTTATATCCAATCAAAATCTACTCTCAGTTTAAACCTTTGCTGCTTCACTACAGGGTCTGCTAAAAAGTCTCTCTCCATCTTTCCTATAAGCTCCCTTTAGGTACTGGATAGAGCTCTAAGGTCTCCCCAGAGCCTTCTCTTCTCCAGGCTGAACAACTCCCACTTTCTCAGCCTGTCTCCATGACAGAGGTGCTCCAGCTCTCTGATTGACTTGGTGGCCTCCTCTGTCAAATGCTGTTCTTGTATAGGTGGCCCCATAACTGGACACAGCACTCCAGGTGGAGTCTCACAAGAGCAGAGCAGAGAATAATGCAGGTGTACATGGCAAACTGGTCCTAAAGTTTGAACCTGAGCCTGTAAGTTTGCATGCTTATTGGTTTTTTTTCAGTCCTGCAGTAGCTAAAAGATCCAGAATTGTTTTGTTGGTTTGTTTTTTTTTTTTCCAATTAAAAACAAAGGAATGACTAACATTAACAAGGAATCAACTAGATCTTTAGAAGTTCAGCTCTCATTTTAGCATCAGATTTGGACTATAGTCTTGAACTTTATGGCTTGTTCCATGCTGCTAATACAAGGTGCTGCTGAACCAGTCAGTCAGACTGGTTCTTTGTGTATCTGTTGCTGGCACTGATGATGACCAGTGGGATGACCAGTCATGTCATGGAGGTCTTCTTGCTCTCTAGTTTCTTCAAGTTGTATGTAAAAACTTCAGGAAAGACTACAAGAAAAAGAGTTATTTGTGCCCTTTTGTGAAAAGTATGCAAAGTTGCAGGTTTCAGGGTTCACACCTGCTCTTTGAAGGAAATCCACAGGTTGCCCATGGCTTGAGCACCTTCTTGTGATGGTTTCCAAACTCCCTTGGGCCTTGGTTTGTAATTCTCCAAAGCTCAATTCTAATGAAAAAATTAAATCCTACAATCTTAAAGCTTGCACTAGAATTCTGGGCAAAAAATTAATAAGATTTGCAGCTCTTTGAATGATCTTGATGTAAGAGCCAAGCACTGAGGGAGGCATAGAACAGTTTACACTGTTTCCTTCAAGCTTCCTGACCCAGTCAGTTCCTGCTCCTTCTGTTGTGTTTGTCCAGGTGTGTTCTCAATTCCTTGCTTGGTTTTGGTGCAGTGAACAAATCTGCTGTCAAAGCAAAAGAAAGAGGGTACAGCAGTCTACTTTGCCATTATGGAGAGATTCTTTCAAGGGATTCCATTATGTTATGGATGCTAGTCAGGTTGCAGAAACAATATGGCCTCCGAGATTTTTATGAACCCTGCATGGACTATGAAATATCCTTAATTCAAAGGTATCCTTCACTATCAGAAGAGAAGGATATAAAATCTTACTGTCTTTGAAAATGCTGAAGAGTAGTTACAGAGTGTGTGTATGTGTGTGCAAGAGGCAAGCTGGAAATGTCAGTAATTAGTAGCTTGAAGTTTGTGATTGGAAAGGAAAGAAGGCAACAATGAAGGAGATCTGAGGCCTGTATGAAGTTGGTGATGGGTGTCTAGAGGAGAATGAAGAGTTATTCAATTGCTTTGATGAATTAGTCTGCACTACAGGCTCTCTAACAGATGTGATTCTTCAAAGAAAGTGATGACTTTCCCCTCTCTGCACAGTCTGCTGTCGAAGTGCTCTGCAGACATCAGTGCTCCTCCGGTACTCTTCTCATACAGGTCATTGATACTACTGCCTTTTGTTTTCTTCAAAGACACTAAAACACTGGAGTGATTCCCAAGGTCTTTGTTCTCGTTCTGAACCAAGGACAATGTCATCCATTGATCATAGGTGTGACCTTTACTAAGTCTTCTATTCTTGCTTTTCAATGTTTGATTCAAGTTATCTGTGGAGAAAAGGTATCTATATGGTTTTGCATTGTCAGTATGTACCATGTACTTTGCTTCAGCTGCAGTGTGTTTTCAGGAAGGGTAGATCTCTTGCTCTGTATAGGTCCCTTGACTCAGCACTTCTACACAAAAGCCTTTTCGGAGTATATTTAGAGAAAGAAAGCAAAGAACTAGAAACTCTGCACAGCCTTGCTTTGCTTTCTCTATTGCAGAGACTTGGTCTGTGTTTGTGACACCTGTGCAGCTGTCAGTCACTGCCTTCGATTCAGATCTTTCAAATGTATGTTCCTGTGACCAAAAGCCAGGTTTGCCAAGGCTAAACAAGGAATAGAGAGTGCACCTGGGCAAACATGGTAGGAGGTACGCAGTGGGACAAGGTCAGAGAGATCGCCCCAGTGTGCTGACCCCAGTAGGTGCAACTCCTGTTGGAAGTCTGCCAGAATCTGGACCTCTCTGGCTATGATTACTGATAGATCTGACTCATGCTCTCTGTAGGAAAATCAGTTTTTAGACAAAAAATTTGTAAGTTTGCCTGTCAGGCTCTTTTCAGTGGTGCCAAGCAATAGGACAAGAGGCAACAGCCAGAAACTGATGCACAGAAAGTTCCACCTGAGCATGAGGAAAAAACTTCTTTACCATGTGTGTGACCACAGAGAGGCTGTGGAGTCTCCCTGACTGGAGATAGTTGAGAACTGTCTGGATGAAATCCTGTGCCTTGTGCTGTAGGATGACCCTGCTTGAGCAGGGAGGTTGGACCAGATGACCCCACTTGTGATCCCTTTCAACCTTACCCATTCTGTGATTCTGATTCTGTGACTGTCATTCTCAGTAACGCAACCTCTTTCTTTGTGAAGGACACAAAGAGACAAGAATGGGAAGAGCATGTTCATCAAAATTAGAAGTGTCCGTTCTTCCTTGTCTAGGAGCCTACCAGTGATTTAGACCAACTCAAAGCTGATTTCTATAATCAGTTGGGATATCTGGCCTCTGAGATAATCTGAATGATTCTCTCAATCAGTTGCCCTGTGAAATATTCACTTGAGACAAAGGCAATGCTAGCTAGCACTAACAGCTCCTGCACATAATGTGTAACCCCCGTGATGCATGCATCTTCTAGATTGGCACAGTGACAGAGGTAAAATGGAGGTCATTCTTCCCAGCCCCATCTGCAAAAAGAGTATGGAGAGCATTGGGAACAGGAATCCCAAGCTAGCTGAAAATTTCTGTGCACTTGTAACCTGGTTTTGCCAGTTCCCAATTGCTTGAGTGACACCATGTTGGGATCCAGATATGGAAAGCTTAGGCTGCATCAGCACTATTAAACAGCACTGGGAAATATTTCTATGCACAGAACTGTAGCTGTCTGTAGTATTAGGACAGTCCCTGGCACATTTCAGCCTGGGATAACTAATGGTGTCTCATACAAGTCTCAGATGTAGTTTGTGAGTTAATGCAATCTATGTACTTCTCACAACAGGCATTTTACATGGTGATCACACTTTTCTGGAGGTCAGGTTGGTTAAACAGCATGATGTCTGCACTCTGTACAGGTTGCCATTAGGGCTAGAAAATGTTCCACATATATAATCTGTGAGTTTTAACCCGACCCTCAGGTTCAAAACACAACTAAAAGGCTGTATCAGTGTACCACTGACCATTCAGATCCAGACATGAGAATGAAGAATTGGAACTAGTTCATGAGGCCCCCTCCTTGCAGATGGTGCCATGACTAATGGGTGTTGCAGGGCACTGGTGGAGACCTCTGTGGCCACTGTTTATTTCCATTTTCCTCATTGTATGCAGGGAAGGAAAAGCCAAAATCCTTAGCTCATTAGTGGTTGCTGGCTGGTGGTAGTGTTACACATAAGGATTTGCTCCCATTCTTAAACCAAACAGCCTAAGGAGATCCACACACCCATAATCTGATCCAGATCTATTGAGCTCTGTCCCAAATGACGACACTGCCCACTATGTGCAGGGGTGAGCTCTTGCTGCAGGCTGCAGAGCAGCAATCCATCTCCAGCTGAAACAAAGGGATGCAAGTGACAAGTGATTAGGACCTGGCCTGGGTCACTGATCAGCAAAGTTCTCGCTGTTTTTTTTACCATGAGAAGACCATTTGGTCATGTGCCTCCATGGCAACCTTACAGGAGGGGATGTTCTGAACTAGTGGATGAGAGCCAAAGTGGCTGCTATTGGCTAAGGGGCACTTGGGACAGTACACCTCTTGCTTACCACTGCCTGTGTCTAATCTCAGGAGAGAGGCAGAGGTGGGGAGAGGCTGGCTCCGCCCTCCATCCCACCTCTTCATTTAGGCTGTGCTAGAAAGAAAATACTCCCCCCCAAAATCAGCCTCAATGATTTCACAGGAAGAGAGCCACTGGGCAGCAAGAGTCCCCAGGATGAGGATAACCATCCTCCTGAGCCTTCTGTTCCATGCTGCAGCTGCTTTTCACCAACTGTGAGTGATGCTGAACTCCTGTTTCAGTCTCTTTCCTGAAGGCATCAGTCTAGATGGACCACATTCCATGCCATCAGCTCTTGTGCTTCCTGCTCTATCAGTTCAACCCAAAGGGTAGCTGAGTAACTTGCCTTGCCTCCATGCTTTAGATTGACTCCTGCAAGTCAACACAAGCCAGCTTTTTGGGGGACTTCCAAGTCAGATCTTAGGCCCAGGGTTGTTTGCTTTTCCAGCTGCTATTCCAGATCAAATCACTGGTGTCTAGACTGCAAGGTTATGTGAGACCACTTTTTCTGAAGACTGCATGGGATGTTTTGTGGGAGTTCAGGACATTACTGGAGTATGGGGTTTGAAAAAGATTATAGGGCTATACTTAAACTAATCAACCCTGAGATTAGCTCAGTTGGTAAGAGCATGGTGCTGATAACACCAAGGTTGTGGGTTTGATTCTCGCATAGGCTATTCACTTAAGGGTTGGACTTGATGATCCTTGTGGGTCCCTTCCAACTCAGAATGCTTTGTGAAAGCAGAAACTTTTTCAAGTTTCAGTGAAGCAATTGCTTTCATGGGTTCACTGTCACTCTTGAATATTGACTTCAGCCATGGCACATTGGTGAGGAATTCTGCAGTAGTGGGCCACAGCAGGGAAGGTTTTTTGCATCTCTTGAGCCCTCAAACTGATGCCACCTCTGATGTCTTCCCCTGCCCCAGACATTACATGGTGGTGATTCCTGCAGCTCTCCACTACCCATCCACCCAAGTTTCCTGCCTCCATATCACCTGTCATAAAGCAAAGCTTCAAGTGAACCTGGTTTTGGAGCGCTCTGCAGGACATGAGCTCTTAATTCAAGAAACCACCCAGAAGAAGAAGACTTTCCTGTGCACTAAGTTCTGGGTGAGACACCTTAGGCAAACGCCATCACTGATTTTCCCTTCAGGAAAGTCGTTGTGTTACTCCCTAACCAGGGTGACATGGATGGGGTCTACTTTGTCTTGGTATAAGCTGGTTAAGAAGGGGAGTGGGTGGTGCCTAGAGATGCATAGCCCAGAATTTCCTTTCTGAATCTAATTTTTAAATGGAATTTACATTTGTTAAAATCTCCCACAGTTCTGGATACGTGAGAAGAGTGTACCTGTTTCCTTCTCTTCCATTACAGACCAGATGAAACAGCTTTAGCTCTTCTCTGAAGGTCTTGTGCAGGTCTGCAGCTAAAGCTTGGGGAAATGGTGTTTTGCATGACGTACTGCACTTTCTGTAGTCCTGAAGTCAGGCAGCAACTGAGCTCTTGGGAGCTACTGAAGACTAGTTGGATGGAAATGGATAAGCTTGTTGTTTTTAAACAGCATCTTATACATTATTTATTGTTGGTGAGAACTTAGCAAAGATCTAGGATAAGGCAGACATGTCTAAACAGTATCCCTTCTATTATACTGTATATTCTGCTGGGGTCTTTGGCTGCCAGAGTCAGGAAGACCCTCTGGTTGTGTTTTCTAATCTGGATTTCTTACATGTGCATACTGGCTAGTTCTGAAGGCCTAGTTTTTGAGGCTCTGCTACAGCTTGATTTCTCTCTTTTGATTCTGTGTTACCACCTCCCACCCTTCTGTAGTCTGCCCATCTTCCTGAGAAAGTCTGAAGACTCAGAGGTGTCAGGCACTTGCTTGTCACCAGTGGGGAAAAAGGACAAAGTCCATGACATGCAGGGCCTCCTGCTGTCATGTAGGACTGAGTGAGCTCTGGACGTGATCTGGATCCAGAGATTGGAGGGAGTGTCCTGAGACAGCTGGAGGGAACTGGTTAGTTCTTCCACTTTATTCTCAATTCCTGCATCTTCTCCCAGAAGACGACTTAAGGCCTATGTGCTCTCCTCTCTCTACCTGTATAGGTTGCACCTCCAGCTGATGGCACAGAGGAGATTGCCACTGTCAGACTGACCATCACAGGTGAAGGGGTCAATATTGAGGAGAATAAAAAGGTCCTGATCTGCAAGACTAGGAGTGGCACCATCATCCAAACAGACAAGCCCATCTATCAGCCAGGGCAGACAGGTGAGGTGCAAATGGGAGGAACTGTGGGCCCGAGGCTTGGTGCTGGTTACACCATATGGAAAGCCTGAAACGCATAAACAGCCCTAGCAGGAAAGGCTTTGAGACAATGTCTCTTGTTGAGTGATATTTTCAGTGACTGTAATGTCCAGTTTGTGATGACTCTGAAGTTGCAGGAGGAGGTAATGATAACCATGTCCATGGTATCTTACATTTGGGAATGTTAGTGTCAGGTGTTACCACAAATGCGTCTAGAATGGAGACAGCAGCTGGGGAAACAGATGGAGCAGGGGTCTGTAGGGAAGAACTGAGATCTGATAAATATATTCCCTGATTTCCTTGCCTTCAGTGAAATTTCGCATTGTGACTCTGGATGAGGAGTTCATTGCACTCAACGATTCGGTAAGCCAGTCCTGGGGGCTTGAGGAAAAGGCTGCCTCATGTGTGGTTTCTACTTCCTTTCTACCCTGCTCATCTGCTAAAGCTCCAACTTTTCCACATTTATACCTGGGCCAAACTTGATGAGTGTGCAGAGGAGAAGACTAACTCAAGTGAAAGCTGGTAACTTAGGAAGATGGCAGAGGTGTACATGTGTCTTGCTCATCTTGGTAGAATAGTCATGCAAGTGGAAGCATGAAACATGCTGATCCCTAATGTGGTGGTGTCACGTGGGGAGTAAATAGTTGGCAAGTTGGGTTTTCCTTGTTTTGGGGAAGGGTGCTCTAAATCTGACCCCTACAAGCTGGAATGTGGGAAATGCTGCCTAGACATTAAGACAAACTTTTTCATCGCAATGGTATGGAAACGTGTCCAGAGAAGGCATTTTCATCATTGGAGATGTTCAGAACTCAGCTGGAGAAGGCTATGAGCAATCTGCTCAAGAAGACATGCTTCAGCAGGATAGTGGACCAGACAACCTCCAGAGGTTCCTTCTAAACTGTGTGATCCTATACCTCTGTATCTCCCTTGAGACTGTAGGTAAACCAGAGCTAGGTCCGTTTGGTAGTGACTTTTCCCAAGTTTTTCTGCCAGGAGGTCATTAGCAAGTGCTGGGGGATGTCCAGATTGGGTTTTCCTTTCCCTTTCTTCTGACCTTACTGTAATGAATCCACTTGGTATTTCTTCTTTTTGATGGCATTTGTTTTACTTTGTATTGTTGTCAGTGCTCTAAGTTTCCAAATCACTAGTTGTACATCCTTCAGAGAGGGCTCTGCATCTGAAGTGCCCTATGCATGATGCTGGCATGTGTTTATCTTGTCTAATGTTTTTGTCTTTTTCCCTCTCCAGATTTCCCTGTTTCTCCAGGTGAGTAATGCTGAAATCTAATGTTAGAGTAATGTGCTATTCATGTTCAGTTTCTGGTAGACTTTACAGACCTCTAAGTGGAATAGTAGACCTTTTTTTGTTTTTAGATGTTAGATTCTTAAATTAACATACTCTTTTCAGCTTCTTTTTTATGCACTAATTTGAGGTTATGCTCCCAGTTGCTTCAGTAGAAATCTCAGTTGTTCTAGACTTGCAAGAGTATAGACAGATAACTTTTATGTTTATGAAAGAGTTAAAACTGCAAAGAATCTTTCCTTAAGATCAGAATTTAAATAAATGTAGAAGCAGACTGAGATGCTGGCAGGAGAACATGAGCATTAGAGTGTCTTCAAAATTTCATCATTAGCCTACACCAAACCTCATTCCTTAGCTATAGAACCTGGTAGTCTACAGCACTGAAATCCTGAAGCTTGCTTTCTGTGAGATGTGGGCCAGTGAGATGCTGGAACAACTGTTTCTCTCTTTCCTGTGGGTGCAGGACCCTAGGAACAACCAGATAGAGCAGTGGCTGAACGTGGTCCCTCAAGATGGCATTGCAGATCTGTCTTTCCAGCTGAGTGATGAGCCCCTGCTGGGAACATACATCATCAACGTAACCAGCGCTAAAGCATACGGCAGCTTCTTTGTTAAGGAGAATGGTATGAGCATGTGGGGGATTTGTCTGAGCTGCAGAGAGGACCTTGCACTCTTGATCCAGGAAGCTGGGTTTTTATTCCTTGATAACCATCCTGGGAGCAAATAGGAAAAATAGCAGCAATTGTCATAGAAAAGAGTTGAGCTGAGGCTCAGGAGAGAGACCATTTTGGGACCTCGGGTCAGTGTGTGGGAGGAATGTTGTGCATGGCCTCACACCTTTGGCACAGCTGGTTCCTGCAGATCTCTGCATAAGACAAAACAAGGTAATTTAGGATGGGCTTTTCCAGAGAGTACAAAGCCCAGTTCACTTTCATTCCCTAATCATCTGTGTTGGGAACCTTTTCTTCTCTCAATGCAAATAGCTGTCAGAAATGCAGGTACCTAGACATGTTTGGTTTTGCTTTGGGAAGGAGCAGTCAACCAGAGCCTACACGCAAATCCTTTTAAGACACAAAGGAAATCTTCCCTTTCTGCTTCTCACCTTTTCCATTTCCTGTCTCTTTTTCCACCATAGTCTGTCTTGTTAATTCTCTCTGAAGGCCGTCTCTGGCTTGTGTCTTCTACAGTTCTCTGTTTTTTCCTTCCAGTGCTGCCAAAATTTGAAGTGATCTTTGAGGCACCAAATCAGATTTATGCCCTAGATACAACTTTCCCACTCCGGGTATGTGGCAGGTGAGGATTCTGATTGGAGGGATGTCTCAGTGTTAATTTTGGGCCAGATGAGCACAAGATGGCTAGGTAACCATGAGGAGCTCAGGAGAAATTTACTACGCTTCAGTTACAGGTGATGTAACAGGTCCTGATGCAACACAAAACATTCCTATAACTATCATTCTGATACTCTAATGCCCCTTTTCTAAAAACAGGCAGCAAGTCTCTACACACAAACCTGAGGGAACAACCTTCCCTTTGACAAGCAGCCATTTATGGGGTTTTTTTGCACATGCATGGTAGATACTTGGTGTTCATCCCCCTGCAGAACAAACTCATGAGAAACGAAAGGAAGCTTTTCCAGATTATGCTCTAATGGAAACTAGAGATTTAAAAAGGAATTGCCCCAGATACAGTACAAGGACAACACTAGAGCTAGCTTCATGTAAATGTCCTTTTTTAATGAAATGCACTTTCTTAATCACCCACATTTCTGCTCATAAGATGATGCAAGCCTTCAGCATATCCTGGGTTTGCTGGTTTAAAAGTAAACATGAAGGAGAAATGAATCCAACTCGAGGGATTACAAGTCAGAGTTACAGTTTACTAAAAAGATTACAATAAATACAATGATACAGAGGAAAAAAAATTGGTTTAAACCTACAAAGAACAGATGTATAACTTGCACATTGAGGCATGAACAGAATGGTGTTCACTAGCCCCTGTGCTGAGCACCATGTGGTCCCACTGGGTACAAAGTAAAAGAAAACCTGTTGGTGAGGATGCTGGTCGCAGTCTAGTCAACAGTGGCAATTGCAGTTCTGTTGAGGTTCTGGTCCTCCTCTGGATCCAACGAGTGGTACCAGAAGTCTCAAAACCCAAAGATTATATATGCTCGGGTTCAGGTGGGAATACCCAGTACCTCCCCCAGGATGAGGAGTTTCACAAAGGGTGATTTGACTCTCTGAGTCATGGGATATTGGCCCATCTGCAGACATGACCCCTCAGGCCGGATGTGAAAGCGCTAATGCCTTCCCGGACGGGAGTTATCACAGCTGAGTCACTGGTGTGAAGACAGGAACACTCCCCTGTCTCACAGGGTTCTTTAACACCCGCCTTTGTAGCCTGAGGGTTCAGGTGTGCCATGGGCAGCTGCTGCAAACAATCTATTATTACCAGTTCATCAGAAATGACATAGAGGGTGTAGACTACACAGTTTTGGTTATACCCACACAGTGATAAGCTGGTCCTGGCCACTGTGACTAGGGCACTGGGGTTATTGCAGGTGATGCTGATGTATAGTGCAGAGCTCTGTGCAGAGTCAGCATCCACAACACTCTGGTTTCCCAGAATAGGTTAGTTTAGTACTAATTATATCACAGAGCCCTTGATCTCCCATCACTGCAGTGCTCCAGTCTGACCCTGCTTTACTGGGTCAGGACTCCTGGGCCTTTTATATGGCTGCCATTCTTGTGCTCTATTGTTAATATCTGTGGGTAAGTGGTCTCTGGGGCTATGCAAAGCAAGCCCTATGTTCTTCCACTGTGTGTGACTGTCTCTTCCTTTCCCTGCTTCCCCAAACAGATACACCCATGGGAAAAGTGTCCAGGGGATGGTTCATGTGAGCCTTTGTCAGAAGATAGTCCCGTTTCTGCCCAGTTCTTCAAAACCCAATCTCTGCCACAAAATCAACAACCAGGTGAGTTGCTTAGGAAGAGATGAGCTGTATGCAGAGACATTTGTGCAGAAAGCTGTAGCTGAAGTAATAGTGATGTTTCCCCATTGATTTGGCTGCTTGGCCAGTGTTCTGCTGGTGCTGCCTCTCAGTAACTGTGCCTGATGATTATTACTGGGCTTGCATCATGTACCTGTGCCACATCCTGGACTGTTATGCCAAAAGGCAACTCCCTGAGAACAGGGGTTTTGCGCTGCTGTTTCTGGGCCATTTTGATAACTCCTAACCTTCTGCTTTGCCCAGGCCTTTTTTCCTCTCTCTACTCTTTCAGACAGATGAGGCAGGTTGCTTCTTCACAAATGTGAGTCTGTCCTCCTTCAGCCAAGACTTTCGGTACTATCAGGACAGAATAGTTGCAGAGGCCTCGCTGGTGGAGGATGCCACAGGTAACTCTGAAAACCTTTCTTGTGGCTGGGAAGATGCACTAATCTTACCAAAAGCACTGGAGACTTTCAGGCTAGCAAGGAAACTGAGTTTTCTGAGCTCCTTGGCGCCTGCTATCTAACCTCACAGATACAGAGCCAGCAGTTCCTGATGACATGACACACTCAGTTTGAGTGCTTACAGTCTCAGGTGGTGAAGCTAAGGGCTAGAAGTTAAGTGGGAGGAAGACTAGATACCCAGAGTCATGGGCAGATCAGCATCATGACATGAAATGTGTGTGCAGCTGAACATGTCCATTAGTATTACCAGTGGGTCACTCTGCAGGGAAATTGCTGAGATGTGTTTTGCTTTCTTGCTCCCTCTTATGTTTCCATCTCGCTGCTTTCGTTCAGAGATACATGTCAATGCTTCCCACAAATTACTCATCTCCAGGATTGGCGGGATGGCCTTGTTTGATGATGTGAATTCTTACTACCACACTGGAGAGATGTACAAAGGGAAGGTAATTCGCAGTTACAGTCCTTTGAAGGGGAGAATGTGAGCAATGCTTTCAAAGCGACTGTTGCTTAGTGTCTTTTCTGACCTCACCTTCAGCCTGGGATTTGGGCCAGAGACAAAACTCTTGAATTGTCAAATGTGAGAATAACACCCAAGACTGCCATTTGCCAAATAAGCCATGAGTAGCAGCTGCTATGGGCATCCATGTGTGGAGTCCAAACCCAAACATTTGGAATTTCAGCAGCCCAGGAAGCCTTCTGCTGTGAAGGAATGGAGAGCATTGGAGGTTGGACCAGATAACTCACTGTGGTTCCTTCCAACCTTACCAATTCTGTGATTCTGTGATTCTGTGAATGAACATGGTAGTGCAAGTGATAATGTGACATGACCAGTAGCAGTGTTGATAATCTTACTAGTGACTGAAAGGGTGATCTTGCTGTCTTTGGAAATGCTGCTCCTGACTTGGAGAAGCAGGAGACTCTGCTGATTAGACTCTTCTGCACTTCTCTTGCTCACCATGATGTTCTCAGATTAAAGTCCTCGACTACAAAGGCAAGGCACTGAAGCACAAAGAAGTCCTCCTTGTAGTAAACTGTGGTGCGCAGCAATTTAAGCAGAAGTACATTACTGGAGACTCTGGGACAGCTTTGTTTAGCCTGGACACGACTGCTTGGAACAGCACCTTGGCCTCCCTGGAGGTAAGTGAGGAACGGTCTGTCTTGTGACAGGGGTATGTGTACATGTCAGAGCTATTTAGTGCCCCACAGAAATCCTCCTTGTCCTTCCTGAAGGACAGTAATTCAAGCCTGAAGCACCTCAGCTTGTTCTGGATCTTGGCTCCCTCTGAGAGCTTATTCTTCAGGTTCCAGTTGCTTTCCTCTTGACATCTCCACACAGAGACCTGTGCTTTGGTGTTGCTCAGATCATCTTACCGAAGTGAAGCTACAGCAATTTGCAGCTGACTTACTTAACTAGGGAAGTTAACTGGTTTGGGTTTTTTGTCTCACCAGGCAAGTGTCCTGCATCAAGATTTGGATGGAGAGCCTGGGACAATTGATTCGAGTTACCAGCAGGCCTCTTATTTCATACATCCATTCTACAGCACCAGCAGGAGTTTCCTCTCTA
The DNA here is from genome assembly GCA_013396755.1 of Sclerurus mexicanus. Lineage (NCBI taxonomy): Eukaryota > Metazoa > Chordata > Aves > Passeriformes > Furnariidae > Sclerurus > Sclerurus mexicanus. The sequence continues at coordinate 173,115 of VWZF01003581.1, read as the reverse complement.
TTGTCCGTGTGCCGGAAACAATACCTTGTGATAAAAAGCAGTCTGTCCAGGTGGACTTCAAAATTTATGAGGAAGACCTGGAACATGGGCCCAAGCGTGTCATTTTCACCTACTTTGTGAGTTTCTGTGGAGGTGCTAGTGAGTTATAGCCGAAGTTTCAAGATCAGCATCCCTTAGAGATTCAAGCCTGGTATTTGATAGATTTGGCTCAGCCCAGGACAGGTAGCTCATCCAGTCATTGTGGGGCTGCATCCTGGTTTCAATTCTGGGACTGCAATAATAGCAAGGAAGGAAGAACCTTTCTTTTAGGCTCTGCATTAGCTGCAGGGCAGGTATGGCCTCCCCCAAGTCTCTTCATCCCCTGAGGTCTCCTTACTAACTAAGTGTGAATAAAGCTAGTATCTCTTCTCCCATGCCCATTTAATCTTCAATTTCAGGGTTACTTTGAACTTCATAGTGATCTCAAAGACTGTATAACTATGTGACTATCCCTTTCTGTATTCTTCCCTAGGTCACAGGGAGAAGAGGGATAGTCCATGCAGGTCAGGAGACTGTTTGGGTTGGGCTGCCAAAAAGTAAGTGCACTTCTCAGTTTCATGTCTAACAGGCACTCAGTGGTCTGTGGCACAGTCCACTCTTACTTGGATATGAGGTGTAAGCCTCTTTGCAGTGTAGAGGTGGCCCACCACTTCTCTGTTGCATCAGGGCAGCATGCCTTTCATTTACCCTCCTGCTTTGAACCAAGAGAATACTCAACACTTTCCAGCCCGTAGGCTCATCCTCTGTAATCTTCATTTTCAGAGTCCCCTTTTGCTGCTCCTGCAAGTGGTGTGAAACTGTAGCCTTACCCTTCATAGCAATTGTGTCTACATACAATCTGAGTGGTTAGGATGCCACAAATTAAAATTTTGATGGGTGTTGACCCAGGGTTTCCTACTTCTTCAGCTCTTATTTTTTTCAAACATGAATTATAGGTGCTTTGGGACAAAGCCCACCTCTTTGTTAGTGACAGAGTGGGAGATATTTGGTGATGGGAGGCTTTGAAAGATATCTGACACTCTCACTCTTTGTAGAACCAAGCTTGAAATCCAAAGTATCTTTTTGTGTTCTTGAGGAAATGAACAGAACCAGGAAGAGTCTTTTGCTGGTCTTGGATGCCAGATCCAGAGATGTGCTGATTGTTTCAGTGTTCTCCAAAAATCTCCTTCATCATGAAAGACTTGAAGAAAGGAATTAAACAGGCACATGCAAAATGGCAAAAGCTGATCAGAGCTTATTTTCAGTACCAAATCTACCTTCTCTTCTTTTCCATCTAGTGCTGGAAGGTTTCTTCTCCATCCCTCTTACCTTCAGCTCGACCTATGCCCCAGCTCCAAGACTGGTTGTTTATGTTATCTTCCCTAATGGAAAAATCATTGCAGATTCTGCCATCTTCAGTGTCTCCACGTGTTTCAGAAATAAGGTACGATTTGTGTCTGAGGCTGTGACTAAATCTGTGAGGTGTACTTGTCTGCTGCAATGAAAGGAGAGACTGTGTAGCTGTGGGTGACTGATACCCTGTAGGTTGCTGTCACATGAACTGCAGTTTGTGAATGGGAAGGTGTGCTGTGATGTACGGAGCAAGTGTGTGGTGAGCATTGTGAGGGCTGCTCCAGTATCTGGAAAAGGCAGGCAATTGCTGTCTGCCTTCACAGGCACGTTTAGCATCTGCAGCCCACTAGGATCAAAGCCCAACAGAGGCCATTTGTGTGGTTTCCAGGAGAGCTCAGGGCTGCTCTGCTGCAGCAGTAGACACTTAGAATTGTTAGTATTTGGTGTTGGGATGACACCTGAAAGTGAATGGTGGAAGAAGTGGATTTTACTGGCCATCCAAAAAGGGCTGAGCACTTGTGGTTCTTGTGACATCCATGGGAATCTGCTTTCTTGGCTGTGTCTTGCACCTCAAAAATGAACTCCTGAGGAGTGGCATTACCCCTGCTCCACAGCTGTTTATCTGCCATAGACAGTAAGATTCAAGCAAGAATAGGAAGAACTTCAGGAAACTGAGAGAGCCTGGGGATAAGGACTAGGCTTATTTTTGATCTAGGACTCCAGAAGACAGTTGTGTGAGGCTGGCTGGTTTGCTGTGTAAAGAGAGCACTGTGTTCTGATACAGGAATGTTTCCATGTGGACACTGATGGTTTCCCCTCTGCCCTCTTTCCTGTTAGAACCTCAATGTGATGTTTTTTAAGATACCTTCTGGAGGTTCTTGGGAGGTTTCTTGGTTTTCTATCCAACACAAGTCCTTGGAAAGTCTCTTCATGTGGTTCCTTCCCTGCCTGGGAGGTGGTAGGGTGCCCAGCATCAGAAATGTCACTCAGGTATTGCCTGCATTCTTCCCATTCAGGTGGAGCTGGGCTTCTCAATGCCAGAGACTCTTCCTGGTTCACAGGTGGGTCTCCACCTGCTGGCAGCTCCTGGGTCCACGTGTGCTGTCTGGGCTGTGGATCAAAGCACCTTTCTGATGAAGCCAGGAAGAGAACTCAGCAGCTACTTGGTGAGTGAGTATGCTCTGACTTCTTCCCTTCTCTTCCTTTGTACTGATATGAAGAGGAAGGGAGGCCATTGCACCTCTGCAGAGCTTATCTCCAAGAAACTCAAAGCATGACCCAGAGGGATCAGCAGCACTCTCAGTGTGGCATGGGTAGGGATTAGGGGTTAAGAAAGAGGCTGAGCATCACTCAGGGGAGCAGCAGTAAGACAGCTTCTGTAGCTCTTTCTGGTGTTAAATTCAGTGGGCTGTGCCGGCTCTGTCAGAGCAGAGCCAGGGAAGAGTGACAGCGGACCTGGGCTTTCTGGCATGTGTTCATGCACAGTAAGCAATTCAAACAGGACTCAGATGTATGACAGGAAGAGAATGCCAAGTTTAATTTGTGCTTTTTTTTTTTTTTGCTTTTTCTTGCTTTCTCAGATCTATGGATTGTTCCCATCTGTTTATAACTCCAGGTTCCCTCACCAAGTGTCTGAAGATGATCGTTCATGTGGGTTCCCAGATTCTGATGAGCCTGATGTGTTTACAGCATTCAGGGTAAAAATGGTTGATTTGGTGTGTTGAGATAATTGATGAAGTGAGGGGAGTGTAGCTCCCTGACTTTACCATTATCCTGGGGATGCTGATATAGGCAGTACAGGGAAGAGGTGCAGCTTAGGTCCATGTAACTCACTTGTTATTTGAATAAGTGACTTGAAATGTTGTCTTGAAAATTTTTGTGTGGTTAACGCACTTTGGTTGTGTGACTCAGGATGCCAGGGATTACTGATTACTTTAATTGGATTTCACATAGTTTGTTTAATCTCCCTAGCATGAGAAATTGCACTCTACAGGCTGAGAAGGCATAGTATCTAAATGACCATGTGTTTGAAAATCAATAAATTTGGCTGGCTCAGGCCAGATGAATTAACTTGGAAGACCTTGTTTGGCCATTGCTGAGGATCTGAATTATTCCCTCTTAAAACAAAGCAAGAGAATAATTTGCCAAACCAGAGGACAGCCAAGTCCCCAGTGCATGAGGGGACAGAAAGGCACAGGATAGAGGGCAGTGAGGAGAGGACAAATTTCTGGTGATTCAGTTCTTTCTTTTTTCTACAGGAAATGGGTTTGAAAATTATGTCCAACACCAATATCAGGAAACCCAGAGTGTGCCCAACCACGTCATTGACAACTATGCAGCGGGAAAGGGGAACGTTTATTTCTAGGCCCATGTTGATGTTTGCCCAGCCCCATAAAGCATATAACAGTAAGCATTTGCCAACTGTTTCTTCTTGCATAGGATGCTTAGTCTTTCAGGTGAAAGCAGTCCTGGGTTTGAGCCAATCCTCTAATTGCAAATGGAGGAGGAAGAACGTTCCCTGGCCCTAAACCTCTTGTGCTAGTGTGAGGCTGCCTGAGGCTCACAGCTTCTGAAATGCTAGAGGGCTGTCTGGATCCCAGGTCTTACCTCTGAGGTGAGGGAATGGTTGCCTGTCCCATGGCCCATATATGCAAGTAAAACCCAAAGCACCTTTGTCATTTGAAATGAGGCAAGATATTTTAAAATTTGGGACAGCACCTTCTGTTCTGATGCCATGCTTTTAGAGAGCTGACTGCATTAGCTACAGCCTGAGTTGGGCTGGAACTCCTCTGCTCTGAGGATCCCACGATGACTAGGTCTTTGTTGCTTTCCTCCAGGGCATCTGACATCAACCTATCAGCCCACTATGTTTCCACCTGTTTCTTCAGCTGAAGAGAAAGTACACAAGCATTTTCCCCAAACCTGGCTATGGGATTTGTATTCTGTGGGGTGAGTAAATTGAGCAGTAGGGGTTTAGTCTGGGTCACTTAGTGTGGCTGGGAGTGGCAGCAGATGCAAGATACCTAAGGACATAAGTCATGGGTCTCATACTTGTCAGGCTGTTTCTTATTGGAGCTGATGTATATATAAAATGCATTTTCCTCTATTAGACAATCATACAGAACTGTTGTCCATCCATGGGAAATGGTTGGCATGGGAAGATAGGAAAGCAGATGAAGTGCAGCAAAACAGCTTGGTTTACTGCCTGCACATTGCTTGTGGTAACCTTGTGGGCTGGCATTTTCCAAACTGTGCTCACAGGATGTATTATGGTATGCAGGGGAAACTGATGTCCATAGAAGTCTTTCACAGGCCTGGGAGTTGTGTCCTGTGAGAAAGGTTCAATGTGTACACAGGGTCTACTGAGGGAGCTTTTGGAGATTTTTCATCTCAGACTTCAAGATTTTCTTGTCTACTCTGGAGACTGGAGTAGGTTCAGGCCAGATGTCCCACATCTGCCCTCTCCCACCTCCACTGTCCTTTCAGCTACATCCATCTCTTCACCCCCTAGCAGCAGGTATCTCCTATGTCATTTGTCCTCCAAGCCAGAAAAAAGTCTCTGTGTTGTGTGTGTTGCCTTCCTGTACATGCATGGCAAAAGTGAATGTTTTGACTCCAGTTACTGGAGTCAAATAATATAATTAGCTTTAGCTAGGGCTGTTTTTATGTCTGCCCTGGTAGCAGCTGCAGAACAGTCTGCTTCTCTCAAAAGTTGTGATGTGGGCATAGGGCAAGTCTCTGCACTGTCTTCATGTTGGGCTTTAAGCTGTCAGTGTCTCACAGGGCAGTGAATGGCAGGATCTGTCTCTTCTGCTAAGCACTACTGATGCTGGTCCTGTTGCTCTTATGGTGTCTGATTCTCCATCTCTAGGCCAAGAAGAATAAAATTGCTGCATCTGTAAACCATTTTTAGATGCGCAGAGGGCAAGCGCTGTCTGAGTGTGACTGATGGCATCTTGCAGCCATGTAATCTACTGACAAAAATGTTCTGTCAATATAAGCATCTAAGGCAGAGATCCCTACTTCTACAAGGTCTTACTTATAACCCTACAAGGGCTGCAAGTTCAGTAGCGGTCAGGGGTTAGACTGAGGTCAGGGCATGGGGTTCACCGGAGAGAAGGACATACACCAGGTCACCAGCAACAGTGGTGTACAGCAATATTCAGTTAAATGCTTCTGTTGCTGTCTGCTTCTCCTCAGTCCCAGTGGGAACAAGAACGTCACAGTCACTGTGCCTGACACCATCACACAGTGGAAAGCAGGAATGTTCTGCACAGGACGTAATGGCTTTGGATTTGCTCCAGCCTCCAGTCTGCTTGTTTTCAAGCCCTTTCTTGTGGAGCTCCCACTGCCATCTTCTGTGGTCCAGGGTGAGACCTTCAACTTGAAGGCCACAGTCTTCAACAACTTGCAGCAATGCATGAAGGTAGGTGAGCCCTCATAGCCTCTGCAAGAAAAGTGGTAGGTGGCTGAAATCTATGGTCTGTGATCATAGGATCACAGAATTACTTGGGTTGGGAGGGGCCTTAAAAGATCATCTTGTTCCAACTTCCTTTCCAAGGGACACCTTTCATTAGACCAGGTTGCTCAAGGCCCCATCCAACCCGGCCTTGGGCACTTCACTGGATGGGGCATCCTCAACTTCTCTGAACTACTTATTCCAGTGTCTCCCCAACCTCACCATAAAGAATTTCCTCCTAACACCTAGTCTAGCCCTACCTTCTTTCAGTTTATAGCCATTCCCCCTTCTCCTGTCCCTCCATGCGCTTGTCCAGAGTTCCTCTCCAGCTCTTTTGTAGCCCCTTTCAGGTACTGGAAGGAGCTCTAAGGTCTCCCCAGAGCCTTCTGTTCTCCAGATGAACACCCCCAACTCTCTCAGCCTGCCTTCATAGGGGAGGTGCTCCAGCCCTCTGAGCATCTTCCTGGCCTCTTCTGGACTCTCTCCAACAGGTCCACATCCTTCTCATGTAGAGGGCCTCGGAGCTGGACACAGAACTCCAGGTGTGGTCTCACCAGAGAATTCCCTCCCTTGACCCGCTGGCCACACTTATTTTGATGCAGCTCAGGACACAGTTGGTTTTCTGCATTGCAAGTGCACATTGCTGGGTTATGTCAACCTTCTCGTCTATGACCACCTGCAAGTCCTTCTCCTCAGGGCTGCTCACAATTCACTCTCCACCCAGCCTGTATTTGTGCTTGGGATTATTGCCCTGACCCAGGTGCAGGACCTTGTACTTGGCCTTGTTGACCTTCACGAGGTTCACTCACACCCACCTCTTAGGCTTGTCAAGGTTCCTTCCTTATTTCAGTTTTTAAACATGGGGTTATGTTTCCCCGTTTCCAGTCAGTGTGAACTTCACCAGATTGCCATGACTTTTCAAATATGATGGACAGTGGCTCAGCCACTTCCTCCACCAATTCCCCCAGGACCTGTGGATGTGTCTCATCAGGTCCAATGGACTTGTGCACCTTCAGCTTCCTTAAATGGTCTCAAGTTTGACCTTCTTCTACAGCAGGCCATTCTTTTTTCTCCCAGTCCCTGCCTTTGCCTTCTGTGAGTAGGACAGTATGGCTGGAACACTTGTTGGTGAAGACAAAGGGAAGAAGTCGTTGAGTACTTCAGCATTCTCCATGTCCCTGTTAACCAGGTCTTCTGTTTCCTTCTGAAAAGGAGCCACATTTTCCCTTGCTTTCTTTTTATCACCAGCATACCTATAAAATCTTCTCTTGTTGCCCTTGATAGGTGAGGTTTAATTCTATCAGGGCTTTAGCTTTCCTAACCTGATCCCTGGCTACTCGATCAATCTCTCCGTATTCCTCCCAGGCTACCTGTCCCTGTTTCCACCGTCCAGGTTGCCTTTTTGTGTTTGTCATGTTTGTTTATTACCATCTCACATCCCTGCTGCCCCTTCAGATCCAAGTGACCCTGGAGGAGTTTGCACACTTCCAGCTGAAGCCATGCAAGGGCTGTGTCTACAGCAGCTGCTTGTGTGCCAGTGAAGCCAAGACCTTTCAGTGGAGTATCACAGCTGAGCAACTGGGTGAGAAGAACAAGGAGGTGCAGTGGTGAATTTGGGAAGCGATGGGACCAGGGTGGGGATGTTTTGTAAGAGCTGACATAGAGTGAGGATCTGTTTGCTCTGTTACCCAGGGACTACATGTTTAAATTCATCCTGAGGTAATGATTACTTGCAAGTGTGTGCTAGGAGATACAGAACCATATAGGGCTCTGATAAAATTTTTTGTTGTCAACGTGTGATGTCTATTTTTTTAATGGGAAGTGCTTCCTCAGAAGATGTTTTGTGCACCTAAATGAGTGTTATTTTCAGGGATCATGAACATCACCCTCCACACAGAGGCTGTGGCCACTGAAGAGCTCTGTGGTGAAGAGATACCATTTATCCCAAAACAAGGACAGAAAGACACCATCAGCAAACTCATTCAAGTCCGGGTCAGTCAAGCTGTTCTGTTACCTAAACCTAAAAGTAGGCTTTGTGCAACACCCAAATTTTGTGCGTGTTTTGGAAGTTACCCCTTGCTATTCAAAATGTGTAATTAGCGTCTCAGGGGCTGAGGTGGGCCCATCTGCAAGGCCTGATGGATGTAGGAGGTAGAAGGGTGTCATCCACCGTGGAAAACTTTAAACACTCTTTTATGTCCTTGCTCCTGAGTTCTCTTCTGAATCTCACAGCATCAGTTTCACAGGCATTCAGAAGTTAAGATAGTCTGAAAACATGTGCTGGTTTCTAATACGAAGTGAAAATGTTTGACAGTAATTTGTGTTTTTGTGTGATAATGGTGATACTCCAGCTGACTGTCCAGTCTGAACCAGGATTTTGTCTGTATCTACTTCTAATCCACTTGTAATCCTGTTTCTCTCCTGTGTGCTCATTAAAATGCTACATTTCTGTGCTCCAACAGCCAGAGGGAGTGTTGGTAGAAAAGGCTCACAGCTCCATCCTGTGTCCCAAAAAAGGTAGATGAATTGTTTTCTTCTTTCACGCTGCTTATCCCTTTCTTCCTACGGAAACAGCTCCTGGGTATTTCCACTTGTTGAAATATTTTCTCTGTCCACATGACAAAGCTACAGAAATATATTGTGGTGCCAGCTAGAACTGTCCCCTAGGGAAGGATGTGGGGAGGTCCAGTCTTTTAGCATCAACACCCCAACACTAATGTGACAGCCTGGGGCCTTTTTCACCTGTGGAAATAAAACCAGACTACTGAATATGGTGATGCTGGAGGACATGGCTTAGGTTTGCTGTTCCTGTCTTGAATCTTATGGTGTATGATGGGGCCATCAGCTAATTTTGAGAGCACGAGGTGTATTGAGGTGACAAGCCTGCAGCTGAAATCTAAACCAAAATGGAGTAACTTCTGTAGAGAAAAACAGGTGGCTTTGATCACTGAGAGTTTCCAGGAGAAAATCTTCTCAGGGTCTTTATAAAGAGAGCTGTTAGGACAACACAATCACCATGAGGTGGATGAAGGAAGCTGAGGGTGGAATGGGACAGGGATTTTGAGGTTATTTGGAGCCGCTGTGACAGGAAAATGTGAATCTATCACAGAACAACCTTGAACAGTTTCTGTGGATTTTGAAGGCTGTTTTCTTCACAATCTCTTTCTTTTTGTTCTCCCCACACCTTATCCAACTGGTATTAGGCAATCCAGCACAGGAGTCTGTGTCGCTGATGTTGCCTCTAAATGCGGTTGAAGGTTCAGTCAGAGCCACGGTCTCAGTCACTGGTAAGGAATTCAGCTGTGATAGTACCTTTGCAAATTCTATATCTCTGAGTTTAGCCCTAGGAAAGCCCAAACCCAGACTCCCACACACCCCCTTTCTGAAGTCTGCAAGGCTCCACTGCCTTGTTCTTCCCAGGTGTGTGGCTGTGTTTCCTATTTACGGACTCTCAGCAAGGGCGAGAGTATTCTGTTAATGAGCTTCCCCTGCCAAGATGGGAATGTGTACAGTTCATATGAAGGGCACAGTGGAGCTGATAAGATGGCTATGAGTTATCAGTAATAACTGATAGCTAGGGGTGCCCCCATACTGCTGCACTGGGTCTATCTTGCTTTGTGCAGTGCTGGGAAGAGGTCACAGGTAGGAGGAGGTGAATCCTGAAGCCTATTTCCCAGGAGGTGATCAGGCTGCCTATGTTTTGCTTCAGGTGACCTCATGGGGACAGCACTGCAGAACCTGGATCACCTGGTGCAGATGCCCCACGGCTGTGGGGAGCAGAACATGGTGCTGTTTGCCCCCATTGTCTATGTGCTGCAGTACCTGGAGAAGACGAGGCAGCTGAGCCCTGAGATCAGGGAGAGGGCAACAGGATTCCTGCGCAATGGCAAGTACAACAGACCCACCTTGCTCCTCTGCCTTTCCCCTGTGTCCAATAGTCTCAGGTGCCTCCTCCCCTCCCACCTGGAACACTCAACCACCCCATTCCCTTCGCAGTGATTTCATTGCCAATACCATTCTGAGCACTAATGTCCTGTCCTTCTTCCCAGGGTACCAGACACAGCTGCAGTATCAGCACCCTGATGGTTCCTACAGTGAATTTGGTACCAAGGATCAGTATGGTAATACTTGGTAAGTCCTGGGCTCTCTCCCTGCTGTCTACCTGTTCTCTGACAGCCAGGAGGTCGGCAGCTTTCTGCTTCCAAAAGGACTTGCTGTCCTATTGGATCCAAAGTGATCTAGAAACTTTGTGGGCGCGGGCACCGCAGGGGTAGGCAGTTGCTCTTGGAATGAATTTACCTTGGACCAGCAGATTAGAAATAGCACAGTGGATAAAGAGAGACCTACCAGTTTCAAACTCCTGCTTTTTTACTTTTTACTCAACTTCTGCTTAGATGTTTTCTTTCCACTCATTCTTTCTGCTCTTTCCTGCACCCTGTCTCTTTCTGATGCTCTCTTCCCTCTCTCATGCCTTTTTTTCTGTTCGCCTCAATCAGGCTGACTGCATTTGTGGTTAAATGCTTTGTCCAAGCCAAGCCATACATTTTCCTGGACAAGAGGACCATAGAAGCTGCTCTGACCTGGCTGGAGTTCCACCAGCTTCCCAGTGGTTGCTTCAGAAATGTGGGCCAACTTTTTCACACGTTCATGAAGGTAGGAGCCAGAGCACCCTGAAGGACAACACGAAGCAGTTCTTGCCAAGTGTACTGGTAATTGTTTAAGTTCACTTTCCTGTGTTGTTCTACTTTCTTGCAAGAGAGCAAACCAGGTATAGGTGGAACCTGTTCTGAAAAGCTTCAGGTCTTTGTATATTAATTTTTCCCAGCTTTTTTTGGATGTTTATGCTTTTTGTAGGGAGGTATAGATGGGGAAGTCCCCTTGGCTGCCTACATCACTGCTGCATACTTGGAGGCAGGAGCGACACCAGAGGTAAATACTGGGATTCTTTGCCATTCTTTTGCCTTAAGATCTGAATCCTAAAGAGCTTAGTGGTAGCACTGAGGCAGGCAACAGAGCATCTTGGAGAGACTTGTGGGCAAGGAAGACCTTACCACTTCTCAGGAAAAAGTCTCAACTATCCCTTAAGGAGGACACTGCTGGCAGGGAGAAAGTGGGGTTAAACTACTGGGGGACCACAGGACTTCATGGCTACTCTGCTCATTCCTGCTCCCCCTACCCCTCTTGTTAGCCCTGCACAGCTGAGAGCTAATGGTGAGTTGTTGGGGAGGAGAGGTGAGTGGAGCTGCTCCCACAATCAGGTAAATAGAATATAACTGCTAATGGATTTTAGCTTTGCTGAAAGTGGAAGTCTGGGAAAGGAGTGCTGCAGGGAAGTTGGAACTGTGCTCCTAAGTAATAACAATAAGAGGGAACTCTTACAAGTGCTAAGGATTGTAGCTAGTTACTAGACTGTGGTACTGGCAATTAAAAAAAGATAATTAACTTGGAGAAATGCAATTGCTGTAATTTGCAATTGAGAAGTGAAGTTCTCTGGAAATCAGAAAAGTAAGTGAAAAAGCAATGCTTTTCAGTACAACTGAAAACAATAGGCTTAGGAAAGAAAGGGAGACATGGAAATTGACTTTTCTGGCAACAGATGTTCTTCAGGTCACCTGTTTTTCACTGTAAGGAAAATTACTCACTGTGAAGGTGAAGCACAGTCATCTTGGTCAACAGGCTGTGTGGGAGCATTTGCAGTGGTGTGGTTTTGCTTTTGTTGTGTTTGGACTCGGAAAGTAAGATGTGATGGTGTTATTGCAGCAGTAAGGGTATTCATTTCATTGAGAGAGCACCATGGAAGCCCAAGACCAGTACAGGGGGGTGATCTGTCCAGCACCTTGTACAAAGGGCTGCAGGCACTGCCTACTCTTTGTACTGATGCAAAGAGTGCAGACTTGAGCACAGGTCACCTGGGTGAAGGTATGGGGTACTTTCTGTGGTGGCATATGCTATTAACACATCTTTCCGTTTGTGTCTCAGTGTTTGCCTGCCCCACAGGTGTGTTTGTCTCTGACCAACACCTGTGTAACTCTTTTCTGCAGAGCACAGTGGTGCACAAGGCTCTGGGCTGCATCGTTGCTTCCCTCCCCAAAGCTGCCTGCACTTACACCCAGGCCCTACTGGCTTACACCTTCGCCCTGGCTAAGGACTCTCAACGCACCCAAGAACTCCTTGACGTGCTTGATCGAAAGGCGATCAGAGCAGGTATGGGAACCTCAGGGCGAGGTGAACATCAGAGAAGGAACAGGTGACCTTTCTGAGCCCTTGGTTACTTGCAGTCTGGAAGGACCCTAGCCTTACTCTCTAGGTCCTTCACCAAAGAGAGTTTTTAGATATCCGGTATGTGCTGGCAACACTGTGTGGTGTGTGCTGATTTCCTTCGAATCTCTTGCCCTTTGCTGGTACTTGGAGATTGGGATTTGGGAAAAGTGGGCTTTCTTATGCAGGACTGCAAAGTGCCAGAGAGGAAAGCAATCTGCCCTGTTTCTTGTTAGGCTCTGATCCTCAGGACTGGCTAGTGGGTAGCTAGCTAGTATCAGGTGGATAGTAGCAGGACCTGGTGGACCTGGCAAATAGGACAATGGAGAGGCTGGATGTCTGGGAGGCAATGCATATTAAGGTTATTGACGTATTAATTTTTGTATATCACCTTGGTGTGGAATATAGAATGCTGAGTATTGCAAAATACATAGGTTTTCAGTTGACCCGGTGATGTGATGATCCAACTAAAGAGGAACTTACTCAGTGCTCTTTGCACGCACAAGTCACTGTGTCTAGGAGCTTAGGCACAGGATTTCTTTCCTGAGAGTCAAGGTTATCTACTACCTTCCTTTCCCAGATGGGCAGATCTACTGGAGTCAGACCTCATCCAAGACCAGACACAGCACCAGCCCTTGGTCACAGCCAGTGTCTGTGGATGTGGAGCTGACAGCCTACATCCTCCTGGCCCTGCTCTCCAAGCCAAATGTCACCGGGTCTGATCTCACCACAGCCTCTGGCATCGTAGCCTGGCTCACCAGGCAGCAGAATGCCTATGGAGGGTTTGCTTCAACACAGGTAACTCGTGGCCAAGAAAGGGGATGTTGCTTGGGAAAGAACCTCTGCAAAATATACACACAATATATGCAAGTGCAAATGCTTTGAGGAGAGGAACCCTTGTATGTGGAGGTCATCAAGATGCTGAGTTCAAGTGTTGATGGGTCTCAAAGCTGCAAATGTAATTGTTTTTCCCTTTTCAGGACACAGTAGTTGCCTTGCAGGCCTTGGCTAAGTATGCAGCGCTGACGTACAGCACACAAGGGGTTGCAGAAGTGAGGGTGAGGTCCCATGGAGGTGTTGGGAGGAAGTTCCAAATCTCCTACCAGAACCGGCTCCTGGTGCAGGAGGCGGCACTGACAGAGGTCCCGGGCAAGTTCTTGGTGCAGGCCCATGGCAGCTGTTGTGTCTTTACTCGGGTAGGTTCCCACAGACCCTGCTGTGACCACCATCTTCTCATCATCTTATCAAAACCAGAACTCTCTGTTGCACCTCTGAGGAAGGAAATGTGCATTATCTGTGCTTTAATCCCAGCCTGTTGCCAAAGCAATAAACCTGTGTGTTGGAGAAGACAGAACCTGCCGAAATGTGAGAACAATGATACTTCCATGGTTCTCAGGAGTCCTGGAGGATGAAAGTGTTGTATAGTGGTCCCACTGCTGTGTGTTTGACATGCACAGTCTCAACTGAAAGGCTGGGAAGGATCCCCTGAGAGGATCATGAAAGTTTTCCAATCTGAGTGACCTTTGTTTTGGAAAATGGGAGGAGTGTGCTCACTGCATATGGTTTATCCACTCACTGTTGAGGATCCAGTCTTGAGGACTAGACTAGCCAGTGAAAAAGAAAGGTGCAATAGATGATATTGAACTAATTATCCATGCCTTAGTCTGTCTTTTTGTCTCTGCAGATGGTGCTGAGGTACAACACACCCTCCCCACAAGACTTGCCATCCTTTGCCTTGCAAGTGAAAACTGAGCCGGTCAATTGCACTGAGGACAATAGCTCTGTTACTGTCTCTGTCAGTGTCAGGTGACTAAAGATATTGACTCCCTTGGAAAGGAAAGCCAGGCATGGCTGGAGAGCTGAGGGGTGGTTCTTGGCTGCAATGGAGGCACCAGGAAGTTTCAACAGAAGGGTCAGATGGAAGCTGGAGAAGTAAAGACACAAGGGTCTCTGGGGATGGGGAAATGTTTCTGACAGCCTTGGTTCTTGCTGGAGAGAGGAGTGCAAGAAGTCACCTCAGACTGGGGATGTCAGAGCAGTGCAGCAATCATCTGCCCCCTCTAAGAGGTAGCAGTGACTGCCTTGGCCCCAGTCCTGGCTGGGCTACATGGCTCAGGGTGCTGCACACAGGGTATGGTGGTAGAGGAAAGAGGAAGCTGGGAGAGACTCTCTTTTTAATCTTCTCCACCAGGTACAATGGGAAGAAATCCACTTCCAACATGGTGATTTTGGAGGTGTCACTACTGACTGGATTCGTCCTGGCTCCAGGATCAGGGATGTCTGTAAGAAGCGTGGAATTGGGATGGTGATGTGGAGTCAGTGGGATCATTTATGCTCAAGGAGAGGGGAAAGTTGCATGGGAAGGTGTTGCCTGTCCCTCTCTTGAGCAATTTTGCCATTCCCCTCTGCCACACAACAAACTTGAACACATACTGTTGGATCCTTCTTTGAGTCTTGAGGATGGTCATACTTCTGGCCCAATTTGCTCAGTGTATCCTTGACAGCTAAGTAGCCTAGATTCCTGTCCTTAAGGTTTGCAGGAGCCGAGTAGGCCTGCAGGGAGATCAGCCCAAAGGGATAAGAATACAAATTAAATTTAGAAGAGAGTAAATTGAGAATCTGCCCATTCAAACTTAGATAAACTTTGTTGGGATGTCTCACATTTGCCTTTCAAAAGACAAAACTAACTGCTCTCTGGTCCTAGCTGCAGCATTGGCACTCTGTGAAAAGAACTGAGCAAACACAAGGAGGTGTTGCCATCTACGTGGACAAGGTATGTGTGTGCTACTAGAGAAGCTGCAGGAGTGGAGGGCACTGCCAGAGTTGTTGGGAGAATCCAGGACTCAGACTAGCAGAGCAGGATGCTCAAGATTCATCTTCAAGCTTGACTCTCAGAGTTGTTATTGTCAGCTAGTAGGATCAAATTTTGGTGAGGAATAAAAATAACAGCTCATAAATTAACTGTCATTTGCTTTTCTTCCCCAGCTGACCCATGTCTCTGACACATATGTCCTGCATCTAGAGCAGGAGATTGAGGTGACCAACCTGAAGCCAGGCTATGTCAGGGTCTATGACTACTACAACCCAGGTCAGTGTGGAACCATAGGGTGCCAGGGCTGCCCAGGTGTTTTCACTTGGCTCTGTGCAAGAATAACTTAGATCTCTCCTGTTCTGTTGCAGAGGAGCAGGCCCTGGCTGACTATAATATCTTCTGCATCTGAGGTAAGTGCAAGTCCCTTCCTCAGCCCTCCATAGAGACCTAGCAGCCTTGTGATGTTTCCTCTGCACCCCAGCCACCTCTCTCTGTCCCATTGGAGCCCTGTGTATCTCTGATTCAGCATGTTCCCTTCATCTATTTCACTCCTATCTGTGAAACTTCTAAGCAGAATTCTTGGTACTACTCTGGGTATGAAGAGTCTCTCTTTCTGGGTGTGGCTGAGGTAAAACAAATATACTAGATCAAACCAGAGAAACCCTTTCCTGTAGAGTCCTTAGTGAGAGTTTCCTAGCTGGTAGCATCCCAAAGTTAATAATTTGGGTCATACTATTTGCCTTCTGGGTTACTCTCTCTTCTGCTCTCTTTCCTCCAGGGACTTGGTCTTACTTGGCTCCCTTACTGTTTCAGCTCACAGGAATCCAACTAGTGCAAGATGCCCAAGGGCAACAGGGCTGCTGCATTACTGCTTCTGGTATCTTGGGACATGCATCACCTGGAAAGTCATATCTCAGTGGGCTTGAGATATTGGTGCTGAGACATATCTCAAGTTGTATTTCAGGACTAACTCCAACCCAACCTATGCTGCTCATCCTGACAGCCATTACCTGGGGAATTCTTTGGGGTGTCTGATTAATTCTGATTGTTTTAATCCAGGGATTTTCTTGCTTGTAAAAAGAATGAAAGTAAAATATAAATCACAAATCTCGGTGCTGTGGTGTGTGTTTGGACTCTGTGATGGAGTTTATCTGGGAGGAGTGAGCAGAAGCAAACTCTGTATCTGAACCATGTAACTGGAATTCATTTCTCCCATCACTGGATTCCCTTCTAGCATGATCATGCAGCCACTAGTGTGGGGTGAGGACTCCTAGCCCTGCATGGAGACTCATCTCACTGAGCATCGTGTACTGCACTGAAATGTAGCTGAGTACTAAGGTCTTGGCTGATTCTGCACTTTACATGGATGTAAATCTATCCTGCTGTGTATCTCATGGACTATCTCTATCCTTCTAGCATAGAAAGAAGAAGGGGAGGAATTTTAGTTTCTGCACCTCCTGTGAAGCTGGATCGTGCATAGGACAATTCAAACATGAGTTGTCAGGCAGGGGTGGCACCCTTGTTGCCTAAAATCAGCTCTTAAACCTATAAGACTCAATCTCTGAGTTTTAGGAGGCATGTAATAATTCTTTATTATGATGTGCTGGAATGATTTCAATGTGCCAGATGTCCTGGGAATCAGTTTGCCGAAGTACACAGAGAGGTATCTTCACTACAGGTTATATGGCAGCATTATATGATTATCTGGTTTTTGTACCTTGTATTCCTATTACATATTCATGACGTTTCCCAACACTTATTAGCATATACACATATGCTTATAAGGTCTCTGAGGGGCTTCATTGAGGGTCTTTGGTGGCCTTCACTGTCTGAAGCCCTCAGAGTTCTAAGTGACTGCCTTATGAATTTCTTTAAGAAAATACACCTGGTTATAGAGTAACCTGGTGTTGCTTGGCTGGCTGCCTCAGTTACCTTCTTCATTGTTTCTTTACTTTGCTTGATTAGTCCCTTTAAATCACTTGGCTCAGCTATATGTAGTTTCTATGGTACATTCTACTGCAAGAACTATTAGTTCTTGTTACATCTCAAAATTCAGATATTATTCCCCCCTTTTTCTTGAGGCTTGGACCTTAGGACCAATGTCTCATTATTTAAAGCATACTTTGAACCATAATTGATACAACAGCTACAGGAATGAATCATAATATAAGCTAATATAAAAATGCAGATGGTAATTTTAAGGGTTCAGTCTGTCTGGCTTTCCAATCAAATGGGGCTTTCTCAACTCAAGAAAAACAAGGACGTTTTTTTGCAACTTTAACTGCTGTAAATGTGATCAACTAAACCTGGAAAGATTCTTTCCACTTTGCTTGTAGGGGCTCAGAGTCTCATTCCTTGACATAGACCCCAATCGCCACTCTGGAATGGTGCCCAATCCCACCGGTTGAGGTGTCACCACGAATCTCTGGAGTTTCTGCAGACTAGATCCTAAAGCATACATTAGTTCATAAAGGCTTTAAATTGTCTGTTCTTCTAGGCTGAACCCAAATTCTCAGCAATGAGATAGGTAGGGCCTGCATCCCTGTCACTGAGGTTTTCTGATAAGTTTTATTTATCTTGTGTATCACTGCTGCAAAAAAATGTGATCCTCTATCTATGATGACATTCCTAGAGGAATTCTGAAGCTGGGAATAATGTGGTTTAAGAGAACCTTCACGGCTTCTCTGGCTTTATTGGAT
Source organism: Sclerurus mexicanus (assembly GCA_013396755.1). Taxonomy (NCBI): domain Eukaryota; kingdom Metazoa; phylum Chordata; class Aves; order Passeriformes; family Furnariidae; genus Sclerurus; species Sclerurus mexicanus. Next base: position 155,516 of record VWZF01003581.1, on the reverse strand, counting down.
TGACAAGGAAAGGCCTTCTTTCTGGGGTAAATCAGTAAAGTCTATTTGCCAGTAGTGTCCAGGAAGATTTCTAGCCTTGGTGACTCCTACAGTTCTTTTAACCATTTTTCCAAAATGGTAGGTGTAACTATCACCTACCCTATAGGGGTAACAGCCCATCCTGTAGCGTGAAAGTTATTCATTTAACTTTCAAGTGAATTAAAAAAGTTAACAAAAAATTTAATAAATGTTAATAAAAAGTCCCTTTTTTTTAAACTTTTCCCCTCATACTTTGGGGAAATTTTAAGTAACACTACCTTCTTTTCTGGGACTAAAGCCAGAATGCCTTTTTCTGCTGCCTCTTTTGCAGATTTGTCAGTGAAATGGTTTCCAATTTCAGGGAAAGTTTTCAATGCCAAATGTTTACTCTTTTTCCTCAAGTCCAGAGCTCTTGTAAGAGCAGTTAGTTCTGCTTTCTGAGCAGACACAATAGATGGGAAGGCCCGTGATTCGATTACCGTGTTGGCAGTGGTCACTGCACACCTTGTCATTTGTTTTCCCTCCCGAACAAAGCTGCTTCCATCAGTGCGCAATTCTCAGTCAGAATCTTCCAGAGGAACACCCTTTAGGTCTGGTTGGCTGGAGCAGGCTTTGGCTCTTTGCTGATTCCTTAGAAGTTGTGCAAGCATTCCTAGGACAACAATCTGCCTTTCACAGGTAAACAGTTCAAGTGGTTTGAGAGACCTGGCAGACCCAGAGCTGGAGCTCTCATCAAGGAATGCTTTAACTGCTTAGAGGCTGCTTTTGCATCCTCTGTCCAAGTGAGGAAATCCTTACAGGCTGTTTTTAAAAGTTCATATAACAGTCTTGCCAGAAGTCCATAGTTAGTAATCCAGAGCTGACACTATTCTACCATTCCCAGGAAGGCAGTTCATGAACTGTTTGTGGTTTAAACTCCTAGTTGGCTTCTTTTCTTCCTTCCCAGTTTCTGGATTTTCTCATTCAAAAGCAAAGATTTCTTGGCTTTCCTTGCTCAAGGGGATGCAGAAAAAGGCATTGTTTAAATCTAATCCTGTAAACTATTCTAGGTTAATATTTAAGGTGGTTCTCTCACATTCTACTAGCAAGCTACGCTTGGCAAATTTGTCTGTTACTGGAACTAATCCAACTTGGCTTTCTAATTTTAAAGGATACTGTTTTCACCTTATCAGTATAGATCTTGCCTTAGGGGTAATTCTTACAGGTTCTGCCCTTTTCAATTTTCCTGGAATTTCACTGGCCCACACAACAGGACCAACTGCATCTTCAGCTTCAGTTGGGATGTTGCTGCTAACAGGAGTTATTTCCTGCGCAAGAAGAACTGCTGCTTCAGCATATTTAGTTTCAGGAATTACAACTTCAATATCCCCGTTTTAAAATTTAATTTCTACTTCAATTATTCCAATAAATCTCTTCTAAGCAAAGGTTTAGGGGAGTTTGGCAAGAGAGAAACTGATGAATTGCCCATTGTTTTTCCAATTTAATCTCTGTCACACCAATAACTTTTACCTCACTATTACAGTGCTTGTGATCATGGATCTTCTAACTTGGCAGTGATATGTCTCTACATGCACAGGTAGATCTCCACAGAGGTTGCTGATGACTTAACGCAAAGGCAGGCTTAGGAGTGGAAGGTCTGGAAGATGGATGTTTTGGCTACAGCCCTAAAGGTTCTCCAGACCCTGCAGCAAGGCTGGGATTTGTGGTTTGGAAAGCGTGTTTAAATTTTAACTATGAAATTCCAGAGTAATCCTGAAGACTTGGCAAGTCCTGTCTGTGAGGCAAAGACAGGAGCATTGCAAGTTCTTTTGGTTAAGAGCAAACACACCGAGGAGATCTGCCAGCAAGGCAGGCTGCTGACAGCCTGCTCTGTGCTTCATGTGCAGTTTAACAGGTCCAGGATGAATGCATAAACTCAGCCCAGCAGTTGGATGTTACCAGTGCCTTGTGCCGTGGCAGAAGTGGCTGTGCTGATGTTGGCTTCATTCCTAGTATCACTTACTCTCTCCTTCTGCACCTTTGTTTAAACAGGTGCTTTTTCCTTCTCTTTATTCAATTTCCTCAGAAGTTCTTGAGCAACCCAGGTCCCAGCTCTGCGGAACGGGATTTTTGCCATACTATGCCTTTCTCTGAAACTTTTTAAAAACACTTTGCATATTGCAGGTTCCTTTGCAAATGTCTCATCTCTCCCTTGGCTTTACCTCTGGTGATATCTGTCCTTCCTGATATCAAAAAGCAGAACTGGAGCTAGTTAGGCCTGCACCTATTACTGGTGCTTAGAGAGCACCATGGTCTTGGGCTCTTGCAGAGAGGGAAAGGCTCCACTTACCAGTGTCAATGCCATCATGTTCTCATAATCTGTTTTGCAGAGCTTAGCAAAGCACAGGTCTGGTAAAAGTCCCCAGAACAGAGGTTTATTGGGAAAACAACTGCTGTGGTGGTTATACACACACATGAATTTCAATCTACTCCTTACTGAGCCCATGAGGGGTAGCTGATGCATGATCCCCTTATCGCAGGAGTTGAAACACAGCTCCCTCTGTGTACACACAAACTGTGTAAAAATTGCACGTGGTGACATTTTTTACTCTCTCCATTGTAATTTCTATGCCCACTTTCTTCTGTGCCCTTCAAAACTTCTTTTTCTGAGATTTAAACTGTAGTACCTGTGATGTCTGGCTGCTAGAGAGCATTTGGAGGGAGATTGCTGTCTTTCAAGAGAATTTAAAGACAGGGGAAAATCACTTTTGTACAAAACACATTGATTTCTCTCTGGCCTAAACTTCCCCTTCTCTGCTTAGAGCAGGAGATGTCAAACAACACGCTCATTTTTTTATCCTTCACAAAATCAAGGAGTTGTGGTGATTCAATCTGGAGTTTGGTGGTGTGCATGCTTCCATCTAGCTTTTGATCAGCTCCACTGCTGGAGCAATGAAGATTCCAGGGACACAAATCCACCCTCAACTACTTGTGTGCCTCTTGCCTGTCTCCAGGTCAAGTGATGAGTGGGTCTCTGGGCTGGGGAAGGATCTCTGCACAAGGGACCAGCCAGATACTGTGTACCCTATCACAACTTCCAGAGGGTGCAGAGCCCTGCTAAGAGATGCCCCCTTTCCGAGTGCCTCCTGGCCACCAGCAGCAGGTCACCATGCCAGTAATGGGAGATGGGGACAGGGCTGAGTCAGATTAATCACACACACTGAGCCTGTGACTTTGTTTTTGCTGCTCCAACATTTCTTTCATACTATGTCATTATCTGGGAGTTAGACTGGATTGAGTGCGCAGGATGTAGGTTTCAAATCAGTACTAGGTTTAGAACTTGAGAGATGTTTAGGTATCTGCTCTTGCAGAACAGCTGCTGGAGTCAGTAGGAGCCAGGACTCTCGATACCTTTGCCATTGTGAGCTCCTGTGCTGTTTTGAGGGATCTCTCCATCCCCTGGAACTGCTGTGGATCTACCGTGAACAAACAAATGTCAGCTGGGATTGTTCAACAGGCACTGCTTGTACTTTTTGAGACCCATGAAAAGAAATGAATGGCAGCTTAGTGTGAGAGAATGATTCACATTCTTGCTCCGGTTCCTGTTTGCATGTTTATCTAGATGCTTTTACATGTTTTTCTCAGCCACTGGCATCAGCTACTCTGAGCTGAACAAAGCCCCGGGGAGGGGGGAAGGAGAGAGAGGACTTATATCTGCCCACTAAGTGTGTGTGTGTGTGTGTGTGTGTGTGTGTGTGTGGAGCAGGGGATGTAAAAAGAAAAAAGGCCCAAACCATAGTTTCCTTGTTATGCATCAGTCTGTCCTAAAGCAAAGGAAAATATTACTGAGACCTGCATATTTAAGAGTTCACTTTGATACGGAACAATTAATTAGTGGTGCCTTTTGAAATAAAACGGCCTTTATACTAAAATAGATGGGCTTCCTTATTTTGAGAGCAAGTAGTTTTAAGAACCAGATTTTCTTCTGAGTTATGGTAAGATACTCAGGGAAAAGTTTGGTATAGTCAATAGACTAACAGGTGTAAAAAAAGCATGTGAAAAGAAGCCCCCAACCTAGATAGCATGTGTTCCCATCACCTAAGGCTAGAGGCACAGCCATTTGGTAACTAGAGAAAACCCTGTAGGGCTTAAGCCAGGCAGCTTTTCCCCTGCCTGACCAGTGTTCAACCCTCATGTCCACTGGTGAGTGTGTGTATAAGTTGGCCCTGAACTGGACCATAGAGAACTGTGTGATACAGCTGGCATGAACCACAGCTGTCAGATTTTCTTTTCAAACTGAATTACCTGTAGGGCAGAGACAAGGTGAGGACTCCAGCTCTACCTGCTCCCTGTGCTTTCCTTGTAAGGGTAAGACAGCCCTCTGTGAAGGAGCAGAGCTCTATGGTATACTGATTTTGTACAAAGCCTGGGCTCTTCAAGACCGAGCATTTACAGACTCAGAAAGCTTGGGGACAGCATGACCACAGGAGTTCACAGTGAGCTCCAACAGAGTGCACATGCCAAAGGGTCATGGGATAATCCATCTGAAGGCAAAACAATGGGACTGGGGCTGCAACTGACACAGGGAGCAGGGGCAGTGCAGAGAAAAGAAAACAGGCTGTTGGTTAGCAAAATAAAAGGCAATAATCCTGGTCCATCCACAAGGGCGTAGGAAGCAGTGAGGCTGGAGTCCAAAAGGGCTTGGATTGGCTGGGGAACATCCTGAACGGCACAGCCCTGTGCCTGCAGCACTATAAACACAGGAATGAGGAGTAAGGAAGGAAACTTTGGGGCTTCTTGTCTGCTTCCTGGGAGAAACAGCAACAACAGCAGCTGGCCTGGAGACTTTTGAAGGAGAGAAGCAGCACCCTACCTTCTCTCCTGACCAGGTCTCCAGAGCAATCTACCCCTCTGGGGGTGTCCCATGAAAATGTGGACTCCCTTCCTCCTGAGCTGCCTGCTCTACACCCTGGGGATAGTGGCACAACCGTAAGTGCCATTTAAAAATCTAGTGAATGATAGTTGTCATGCTGAGGGAGTGACCAAGAGAGCCAGGAGAGAGCGTGGGACCCTAAGAGTCACCTCCTGGAAGGGATAGGCATGGGGTGGTATGCAGCACACCACAAGCACTCCTGAAGGTGGGAGCCTCTCTCATGGATGTCGCTGCAGTTCAAGAACTAGGCGAGGACTGGTGGTGGGAACAAGAGTGAGGGACTGCAGCCTGAGGCAGGATGAAGGGAAAGGTGTAGGATAAAGTGAAGGGCAAATGATAAGGGCTGCAGTGCTGAGGATGGTTTAGCAGGAACCAGTCTGCTGGTAGTTGAGGTGCTGTGTCAAAGCAAGAGGGGCAAATCAGGTTCTGTCACCTGAAAGTATTTCTCTTGTATTTATCTGAAATGAACTGTACAACTTCCATCACTCCTGTGAGAGATTCACACTCTCATTGTTAATCTGTCCCCATCACTGCAGCAGAGCAACACCTCCTGCCCCCAGAGAGATGGTAAACTCTCCTGTTTCCTCAGAACAGAGTATTAGTACCAAGAGCCAGCAAGACTGCTCCCAAGATGTGATGTGTTTTTTTTTCCCCACTGCAGGAGATACCTGATCATCATTCCAGCATCACTGCCCTACCCTTCATTCCAGAGGGTGTGCTTGGACCTCCGTGGGGTGGAAAAGCCTACTCGTGTGGCCTTAACTCTTCTGCATCCATCTGGCAACCTCAGCCTCTACCGCAAGGTCGTCCGGAACAATTGGATCTTCGAGTGCACCAGATTTCAGGTCAGAATCATTCTTGGCAGGGATTTCTAGCTGGCAGCTCCTAGTGTGCCCTTTTGGCTCATGATGCCTCTTACCAGAGAATAGATAATTATGACAAGAATAGAGAGGGCATGGAAAGGAGTGAATGCAAAATCAGGGAGAGTATTTAGTGAGCACCTGCTATCTCTGCTCCCTGGCTTTGTCTGTCCACTTGGTACTCTTCCTATGGGGTATCTCATAATCCAACTTGGTGGCACACTAAGGAAAGGCTGCCTGGCCAGGCACCAAAGGTCTGAGGAGGATGGATGAGCACACAAGTGGCAGCTGTGCAGCTCATTCTCTCCACTGAGAAGGATGCACTGTCACTGTCACAGGGTGTTTGAGTCTGTGATGCAGACAGAGTCAGACTTTTCAGCTCAGACAGATTCCCATCATGTCTGCTTCACGTCAAGCTTTTCTTTAAGGGCTTGAAAATGTGCTGGGGGACTGGGAAAGACATGAGAGGATGCACACAATCTCAGCACAAATCTTTCTGATTTTCCAAACTCATGATCCTTGTTTTCTTTGTTTGGACTGATGAATAAGAGCTGATTCCAGTCTCTGTGACCCACACACTCTAGAAAACAGGTATCTTATCAACACAGACCATTTCTTCCCTTGAGTTAAGTCTTCTGCATCTTGCTCCACGCAGATTCTAACAGTGGCTCCTTGAAGGAGTAAACGTGATTTCTGTGTCAGAACTGACTTCCTTTTTCTCTTGTCCAAGATCTCTCCCAACTGCTAACTGCTGTTCCCCATGTTTCCACAGACATAGCTTTTAGCCACTGAGGGGACACCCTGTGCTGGCCTTTAGAGTAGGATGGTGAAGAGGCTGGCCTTGCAGTGCAGCTGAAGCAAGGAGAAGAGCACTGCTCTGGTGCCTGCTAACGTGGTGGCTCTCCTCTTTTGTGTCCCAGGTCCCCCGACCTGCAGGCAGCCAGGAGGTGGGCACAGTCCACCTGCGCATCTCCAATGACCACTACTTCAGTGCAAATGAAGAGAAGCGAGTCCTCATACGCAGGGCTGGGACAGGCACCTTCATTCAGATGGATAAACCCATCTATAGCCCAGGACAGACAGGTGAGCACTGCATGGAGCACACTGACAGTGCCCAGACTTTATTCCCAGTTTCCCAGGAGGGGTGTGCTGAGTGCTTTGTGTTATGTGGTCTCCATGAGCATAGAGGGAGAGTTCTGTCTTCCATAGTGATGCATCTATGAAACCATTTTAGCAGCAGGAGGAGACTGGAAAGGTTGGTCTCACATGCTGTAGGAGCAGAGCTGGCTTGGAAGAGCAAGTAAACCTGAACATGGTCTTCTTGGCCAGGGCCAGGTAGGTAGGACTGGTCTGTCTGCACTGCAGACAAGGAAATGTAAGGGTAACTTGATGTAGCCCTTGGGAAAATCCATAAATTGTGAGGCTGGCTGCTGTGCTGCTGCCATGTGCTTTGGGGGAAGAGGTGGTGAGCAGGGCTGAGCAAGGGGTAAGAGGGGCTGCAGGGCAGGCTTGGGCTGTCAGTAGGACTGTGGGGGGAGCTGTGATTTCAAGTTGAGCCAAATGCAGAGCAAGTCCATTCCCAAATGCGCTCTGTCTCTATAATGTGCTTCTCTTCATTTTCTCCCTGCAGTGAAATTCCGCATAGTGACATTGACTGAAGATTTTGTTCCTGTGAACAGCAAGGTAAATCCTGTCTAAGTGGAGGTGAGGAAGTCTCCGGGCTCCCTCTGATGGTTCTGCCTCATTTACCAGCCCTATGCCAGGAGGCTGGGACTGTCCCAGCACTCAGGGTGGGCAACACCACCCCTTGAGTAAACCAAATTGGAACAACAGTGTCTGCTCACCAATGGCTTTGCTGTTGCTCTCACAGGACAGCTTCTGGCAGGTGGGAAGGTTGGTACTGATGATGGTTTTTGGGGAGTGTGCCAGCTCTCCCAGCTAGCTGAGTTAGCTGTGTGCACCTGCCCCCTGCCAAAAAAAACAGGTACAGCTTCTGGAGACGTCAATGGGCTGCTGGCCACAGGCATAATTGTCAGACAAAATGTGTACAGACCTATCCAGACCCAAGCTGCCAGAGCTGCCCTCCTGCAGGCTTGGAAAGCTCAGCGATTTTCGGAGTGTGTGGCACCCAAGGGTGGCAGGAGAGTCTGAAGCAAGCTGCAAAATTTAAAGAAAAGTTAAATGATATGGTAAAGGTTACACATGAAATGATCATTAAAAAAAAACAGAGAAAAGAGTATAATCAAATTATACTGACTTGCTGCTGGCAGCAGCTCATTCTTCCCACATCCAGGGAGTGAGAAGTTGCCAGAGACTTGCATATGTGCTATCCAGGAAACTGCAAGGCTAGCATCTTTCCATGGTGAGCAATTATACCTGCAGCCAGCAGCTATAGATATTTCACACTCCTCTGTCCTCAAGCTATTTCAGGAGAGCCAGCAGGAATTCATGCCATGACAATTAAATACTGAAGGGCACACATAAGGAGAGTTGGATCAACTCCTTCTAGACTGAAATAAAGGGAGAGATCCTTCTGGCCTCTTTATTGCTGACTAAATTTCCTCCTTTTTGGGCTATTAGTGAGGTCCTATGATCACACACTCCTTTCTTGTCCTGATAGGGAAGTCACATCTCTTATACTAGTCAGATAATAGAACAAACAATACTTTTTTTCTGTGCCTACAATTGTTTCATGAAGATATTTGACCATAAATGCTCAATGTCTATGTGCGAGTATAGGCAAATTAGCACTATAATTGTTAATAATGCTGTGATAAAAATTCAAGCGAGGTCAGGTTTAGCCAAAGCTATTATAAGGCTTCAATGCAATATTCATTAAAGCTGTAATATGTAGTTCTTAAATTAGATGATTTGAAGATAACAAAGGTGCCGTTCACCAGCATGTTTTGTTTTAGCATTGACATTAGATTTAATTAATGAAAATAATTAACCTCTATTTATTTTTTATTTCAATGAAAACAGAGTAGCCTATGATAACCTGGATGAAAGCTTAGAATGATGAATAATGTGAATTACATGTCAATTACGTGTTTACAAACTGATTACTCTCCCAAGTCACTGTTTCTGCCTCCTTATGCCTTGTGCTCACACATTACATATTCTTCACCATCACTGCCTCCCAGCTGATAGATACAGTGATACAAGAACAAACAGAATTAATGGGCCTAGAAGGGCTGAAGTATGTCCTCCTTTGTCCCTCTCTGCTACCATCAACTGCAATCAGAATTAATTCTTGCCTCCTAGGCCAGGCGTTTGAAAGATGTGGGGTGTATTCTTCCTACAGGTGATGCTAATTTTTGAGATTTGTGTTACAAAACCGAGGACATTTAATATTTGTGAACTTGGGTATGATGGTATTTGTGAGTCTTCTTACTCTTCTCCTTTTTATTATAGCAAATTCTAGCTTTCACAGCTGTAGAATATCTATCAAAGTGCATCTTAAAAATTCAGCGATCAAAAAGCAAATCTAAAAAATAGCACAGGTTTTTATGTTACCTATTTGCTTTACTATTTCAAAGAAATTCTCCTGGTTTCAGTAGGATCAAGCTTCTTGTGTTGTAAAGTTTGTCACAGTACTTACGCTGAGTGGATAAGATAAATTTATGTACAGGTTGCTATGTCATGCCAGTTTCTGACATTGCTGTCTGTTTGCTTTGCAGTACTCCATGGTGGAAATCCAGGTGGGTGACTCAAGACTCCTCAGGTGTCATGAGGAAAGGTACATCAGTATGGATAGTACCATACTGCTGTCTTTCTGATCCAAGTTACTTTTCTTAGGCTCTATGCATGCACATTCTCTGTCCAAATTCTTCTTGTTAACAAGCCTTGATGATCCAAATGATTCAGCTTCATCCATTTCTACATTCAGGAATGCCAGCCAGACTTTAGCAAACTCTTATAGTTCATCTTTACGTAAGACTGGAAAATCTAAATGTCAGGACCTTCCATATTGTCTTTTACAATGGCAGTACAGAGTAGAGTAAACCTGAGTGGATTGGGTTCACCTCCGTTGGTGCTTCAGTGCTCAGGTCACTTCACCACCATCTGGGGAAAAGCCAGCAGAAACATTTGAAAGCATCTGAAATCTCTGAAATGCCTTTGAATCCAGTGGGATCTGGGTAGGGAATAGCAGGTATTGCTGATGACTACCTCTTCTTTCCTTCCCTTGCACCACAGGACCCGAACCAAAACCGCATTGGCCAGTGGCTGGATGTGAGACCAAAACAGGGCATTGCAGATCTCTCTTTCCAGTTAGCTGACAAACTCTCTCTGGGAACTTATACCATCAGTGCCCAGTCCTTTAAGTCCAGTTCAGTCCAGTCCAGTACCTTTAAGGTGGAGGAAAGTGGTAAGGAGAACAAAGAATGGGATGGAAGAAGTTGCTTGTTTGTTGCTTGCCTGTCTGTATAACAATGTGAAGCCAAATATTGTGAAGTAAGATGTACTGCCTGAGAGCTAGGACTGAACACAAATCTGCAGAGTATAGAATGGGCAATATCAGAAATGAACACAAGAGACATTGTGCTGGAGATTCCTAGAGAAGGTATATGCTGACAACTAGACTGGCATAGAGTGAGATTATACTGAAATCTCCTGCAAGATTGTTTTTTGGAAAAAAGGGGATTCTTTCTTTGGTTTCCCTGTTTTTAATTAATGCTTTCTTTTACCTCATTAACATGTTCCTTCATGGGACTCCAGCCTTACACGAACACACTCTTGCCTTTTGTGATCTTCTGTCCCGGTAGTCTTACACCTTTGATGGAGTAACTCTAAGGTTTTTGTTGCAGTGTCGCAAAAGTTTGATGTTTTCTTCGAGGGACAAGCTCAGATTTATGCTTCAGATAAAACCTTCCCACTGCGTGTGTGTGGCAGGTAAGGAGAATGTTCGGGCGAAAGGAAAGAGCTCACCAAAACTGTGTCTCTCCTTCCATATGTCTCCTATCTCTTGAGTCCATCAAAAAGAAGTGGCCCAAGAAGGGCCAAAAAACCCCATTCCTTTAGAAGAATCTCCAACAGTGCAAAAGTCAAACTGTTGGATTCTTCCTTGGGGAAGAGATAAGTGAGACACACTAGAGAGAGACCAGCCAGCTATGGGGAGACTTGTTCTAGGCACGTGATACCCTGCTCTGGAAACTGTGTGTGTCCAGCCTTGAAAGACCTTCTGTGGGGAAAACCACGTATCTGATATGGGACAGATCTGCTGAGATAAACGAGCAGGAACTGGCATTTCTTCAGAGGTTTATGCTGTTCCTTCTCTCTTACATGCTACAGAACTTAATACCTTCTTAGAAGCAGCGGGTGGATTTCTCTAGTTATGTGGCCAACAGTGAAAACTGAGCATATGAGGGTGGTAAGGAAGGCAGGATCTCCAGCAGTATAAGCACAAAGGAGAAAGGAGAATCATCTCAAAAGTGCTTTGTAGACAGATAAAGGAAATGAACTCCTTTTTATTTGAGGCTGCATGGTCTGGAGACTTTTGGTGTCTCTTTTGTCACTGGTCTGACATAATTTCTCATTAATTGGGACAGTTACAATTAGGTCATATGAAACTGTAGTAGTAAAAAGTACGCTACTCTGCATCTCCAGGATGGGCCATAGATGTCTTCTTTTTACTGATACGGTCAAGATCATTGCTCCAAAGGGAAAGCTGGAGAAAAGTTGAAGCAAGGAAAGGCAGAAAAGCAGGCAGAAGAAATGTCTAAACTGACAAAGGCACATTTGTGCTGTACCTTGCAAAGAAGCAGCAGAGCAGGTCTGATGATGGAAACTAGAATCTAGATCAGGAGATAAGCCCATAGTGAGGCAGGTTCTGTGGTGACTCTGTAGCTCTGTTCCTGCCACTTGCTGTTGCTGTCTGCAGCAGCACAGATTTCTGCTGCTTTCACACCTGAACTAATATCTTCACTAAGTGCTGCTCTGTGCTGCGTGGATAAGTCAGGCCAGCTCTCTGTGTCTGCTTGCAATTCCAGGACAGCAAGCACCCAGAAGTGGGAGAGCTTCAGAGAGCGTTTGTCTGTTCCTGCCTGTGCTTTGTTGAAGCATCTGTTGGGTGCTGGATTATTGCACTCCCTAAGTACTCAATGTGCTATATTTTAATTTATGCCTACCTGCTTGCCAGCTGTATTAAGACTTTCATCAGGAAGGGCACCTGTGTGGAACAATGTGCTCAACAGAACACAGAGTGCCTCTGCCTGGCAGCTCCTCTGGTGTTCTCCCTGCAGGTACAGCTATGGGAAAGCAGTGAGAGGGACAATGCGGGTGACTTTGTGCCAGAAGGCAAGGAGGTGGCCTCAAAATGCCAGCAAGGACATCTGCAGGGAATACAGAGGTCCAGTGAGTAAAATTCTGGAAGATATATGGGTCATAAAGAAGCACCACACAGTGCTAAGTGTCAAGGGCTGAGTGAGCAGAATGAACTGCTATGTAAGGAAGGTTTGCCAACCTCTGTAATTATATGTAGACTAACAAATAATTGGGTTTATTCAATTAATGCAATTAGTATTGCCTAGACGAGCTAAGAAGCCTTTACCCCTAGTTTTTCTTTGTAACTTTGCTTATTAATGATAGAGTCTAGAAAAGAGGAATTTCACAGAAAGTTTTAGAGTTCTTATCTCTTCTGGAAAAAAGCATAACTTTCTAGAAATTGATGCAGCGTAAGAAACAACAACTAACAGAGTTTTCTCAGGTACAAAAATACCATGTTCAGGTGAAGCTATCCTGGAGCTACACAAAAATACTGATGTATGGTGGAGACACAGTTAACTCCACAGCCAAATCACACAGTGGCTTTCATACTTAATTTTCTCTTTTTATATGTTTACAGATTGCATATTTTAATATTTTCCTTATTATACATTTCAATTCCTAACAAAGTATTTCACAGCTGTGCTCTTCCCTTGTACATATGCAGTTGAAAGCTTTTCACGCTTTGTGTTTTGTCATTATGACTTGTTACAGTAGTTGTAATTTTCCAGCTCTGGAAATGATTTGTTACTTTGAGTTTTCATTTGATTCTCCAATTCTTCTAGCTACATCTATTAAAATACTGATGTATTTGCTCTGTGATTCATTTAGAGGAGTCTTATATTTTCTACTAAAGCTGGAAAGCTGACAACATTGTAACTGATAAAACTGTGATGCATGTTTTGATTTATATTTCAAAAATTTGAACTACATGTATTCATGCACATAAAATAGAAAATACAGAATTTAAAATATGAACCATATCTATCTATCATAGAATAATAGAATAGTTTGGGTTGGAAGGGACCTTTAAAGTTCATCTAGTCCAACCCTCCCTGCTATGAACAGTGACATCTTTGACTTGCTCAGTTCAGTCTGACCTTGAATGTTTCCAGGGATGGAGCATCCACCACCTCTCTGGAAAACTTGTTCCAGTGTTTTAGTGCATTATTATTTGTCGTGGTCAACAGTTATGACAGAATGACTTGTACTTCTGAGTCCTTCCCTTCCCTCCAGCCCCAAATAATACCTACCACTGCCTATTGCAGACAGCGAGCAGTGGTTGTTTCACCTCTTCTGTAAGCACATCAATCTTCAACCTGGCTCCCAGCGAGGACGACAGCAAACTCTATGCAGAAGCCTCTCTCCTGGAGACGGGCACAGGTACCCAGGGGCTCAGCACAGGGGACACACCTGCTCCTTTCCTCCTCCCTGCTGCTGGGTCTATCACAGGACACAGAGAAGTACCCTGCCAGCAGCAGGCAGGTGAGGTGTGACTGGGAGGGTGGTCTGTGAGACTGCAAAGGGGCTCGCAGAAATCTTAACTAAAGAAGGAGATGCCACACAAGAAGCCTCCAACCTTGAAGAATGCTGATGTTGGAAAGGAAGTTTGAAACACTCTGCTTAGAGGGGTTTGCAGTTAAAAAGTGAGATTAAAATAGGGTAGTTATCTCCAATACTGATCCAGCTTCCCTTGCACTCTGCATTCCAACAGGGGTTCAGATAAACACCTCCAGCCAAATCCTCATCTCCAGGACAGCTGCAAGGGCAGTGTTTGAGACACCCAATGAATATTACATCCCTGGAGTACCCTACAGGGGGAAGGTGATTTTCTTCCTTTGCTTTTTCACTCCCCATCATTTGCCAAAGAATATAGTGTCTAGTAAATTTTGCTGACCCAAACAATTTACTGCTTCTCAGAGAGAGTACTTTACCTTGCACTGCGTCACATTACCTGACAGTGTGGCTCCAGCTGCTGCATTTCAGATTCCCTGCTGTGTTTACACCTCCAACTTCTGCTGCAAATGATGAGTGGTGTCTCAGCAGAGATGCTGGGATGCAAGAATGCCTCAGCTGTTGGCTAGGAGATAACTCCTCGTGCTATAGCCACACACCTTTTGGAGTGGACTGATTATAATCATGCTCAGCTTAGCTTTAGAGATGAGGGAGCTTTACAGTTTTCCTGTCTTCTTGGGGCCAGACTGAAGTTAAGGCCACCTACACAGCAAGACCTATGTTTGTCAGAAAGAGAAAGATTTTGGGGTTTGACACTGGAAAAAATAATCTAACTTTGCCTTTCTTGCCTCACCTTGTTGTTATCAGATTAAAGTTCAGGATCACTATGGAATTGGTATGAAAAACAGAAAAGTTTATCTTGTGATAAGGTTCATGAGGCGTCGGTTTATCAAAACGTACATCACAGATGGCAGTGGAATAGCATCGTTCAACCTGGACACAACTGCCTGGAACAGCTCATCAGTCTCTTTGGAGGTAAATACCACCTCTGCGTACAGCAAAGTGAGAATCCTTGAGTTCTGCCAGTGCTCCCCACTCCTACCCTGTAGCCTCGCTGCCAGCTCAGTCTTGGGCTCACCACACAGCTCTGCTGTGCAGAGCCAGCAGGAGGGCACCAAGCCAACAGCCTTTCAGAAACCACGCTGATGACATCCTAACAAAGCACTGAAGCTTGAAACTCTTGATCTCTATGTGTCTTCCCTTTCAGGGAAGGTTCACACTGGAGGATCACATGCACACACCTCGAAAAACTGACCTCAGTTACACAAATGCGTACCATCACCTGCAGCCCTTCCACGTCACAACCAAGAGCTTCCTGGACATAAACCCACCTACAGAAACACTGCCTTGTGGGCTGAAGCAGAATGTCCAGGTGACCTTCACACTCAGTCGGGATGACCTGGGAGAAGACACCAGCCGTATAGGTTTTGCATATTATGTGAGTAAGGGCAGTAAATAACCTGGAGGGAAAGTCTGCACTGATGGGACCAGACACCAATGAAAAGTTGAGGGTGTGATTTAGGTCATCCCTTAAGAGATGATAGGAAACACTTGTTCTCAGAGAACTAAGTGAATGCTACACCCAATAGGACTCAGCCTGGCAACACCATGATCTAGTGTTGGGTCCACAGTCACTTCCATGGACAGGAGTTGGCTTCTGCCTTTATAGCCCATCACCCCCTTAGCCTCTGCTAAGGCTGCAGCTGGAAGAGTCTTGTGCAAAGTCTGCTGTCAAACTCTTCTCCCTTTACAACTGGATGGGTGATCACTTTTTCACTCTGGGTATCAAACAGCTGCTCAGTGGAAATGGATTTTGGTTTGGCATGGAGGCTAGTCTACTAGGGGGGAAAACACTTTAGTTGTCACTCACTAATTTCCAGTGATCCCACTACCCATCCATTGTCCAAACTGGACAGATTAGCCCAGAATCTCATGTGTTGAAGCTTCTCCTCCCAACTGTGATGTCTGAAAATCTTCTGGACCTAAAGTCTGGGATTGGATTAGACCCACAGTTTATTTTTGAGGTTTTATTTTGCTTATGAGAGCAAGGTGAACATAGGTAAGTGTGGCTACACTCTGGTGGCAAACAGCAGTCTATTCATCCCATATCCCTTTTTCTTCAGGTCACTGGCAAGTCTGGAATTGTTGTCAGGGGCCAGAGGATTATCCAGGTCGGGAAACTGAACAGTAAGTCTGTGGCAGCCAGACAATGGGAAATAGTTGTGCCCAATGGGTTTCTAGGTTGGACAGTGAGAGTTACTGAGTTTCTCCCAACTTCCTTCAATATTTAGGTCTTGAGTTGTCAGTGAACAGGACAGAGGGAGGCTGAGGAAGCATTTGTGTCAGCAGAAAGAGGGAAAAAAGGGACAATGCAGGAGAGGAAACGATGTGAAGAGAGACTGGGAGGATCTCGGGGAAGATGGAATATATAGTGTTAGAAAATGGAGGCAGAGGGGAGACAGTGCAGCAGCAGGAACTGGTTTGGCATTGTGGGATTATAGAGCAGAAAAGAAAGAAGGGCAGAAGGAGGTCTTGGTGGAGCTGTGATGAAAACACTTTGCCTTTTCTTCCTCAGTGTTGAAGGGCTCTTTCTCCATCCCTTTGACCTTCACTGCTGACCTCTCCCCATCACCTTCCTTAGTGGTGTATGCCATCTTCCCCAGTGGAGGGGTAACAGCTGACAGCATCCGTTTTGATGTTGCCTTGTGCTTTCAAAACCAGGTGAGGCTCACTTCTGTGTCTTGGGGAGAGCTGACAAGCAAGGGTCAGGAGACGCTCAGATCCTTCGAAGAGAGAACTGGGGAGAAGAAAGGAAGGGAATCTCTGCAGCACAGTGCCCAGGGGCCCGGAAAGCTTCAGTAGTGATTTCTGTTCATAGCAGTGGCTGAGCAAGGGAGCTTGTTTCCCCCTCTTTGTGCCACTTGTCAGCCTCCTCACCCTTTTTCCTCTCTTTTTGATATTCCTTTCCTGGTGTGTTGCTCAAGGTCAAGGTAGGATTCCCAGATAAAGAAGCCCACACAGGGTCAACAGTACAGCTCCAAATGCAGGCAGCCCCTGGCTCTCTGTGTGCAGTACAGGCAGTGGATGAACACACATTCTTCATGAGACCGGAGAGTGAGCTGACAAGCCAAATGGTGAGTGTCTGTGCAACCAGACAAAAACCACGGGAGTGATGGACGAGCTGGGTGAGGCAGGCAGGGGCTCTGGGAAGGGGAGCTGGAGGCTAATGGATGAGGAGCTCTTTGTGTGGAGTAGAAAGCAGGGCCTGCTGAGGGAGATGGGCAGAAACAGATGTGTATGGTAGGGGCAGGGGGAGTGAAGCATCTGGAGGTGGTATCTGCTCCTTGCCTCATTCTTCCCTACCTGTGAGTTTCCCTAGGTCTATGGTTTGTTCCCTGGTGCCTACCAACGTGGATACCCTGTCCAAGTAGATGAGCATTCAGATCGCTGTGTTCAGCCCCAGTCCACATCATCTCTGCTACAAGGGAAGCCACAGAATTCCCCTCAGCCTGACATCTTTAACCTCTTCTGGGTAAACTCCTCGTGACTCTTCCCAAAGCTGTTGCAGTTCACACAGCAGTAATCACTCTTCCCTATTGACAGACACTTTTCTGCCTTCCCCATCCTCCTTCTTCTCCAAACAGAACATGGGACTCAAAGTCTTCTCAAACCTTGTAATCAAGAAGCCATCTCAGTGCTCTCGGCGGGTGGATAGGAAGCCAGTCATAGGTGAGCTGCACTTTCAGCCTGCCTGGGACATGGGGTCACATCAGATGGAAGAGGCCTCTGATCTTTGGGCTTTTCTGGTGGTGGCTATTGGCTTTCTGAGGAGTAATGGGTATTGCTGCCACAGTCTAGCTGCCCAGTCCACTGGACTCAGTAGGAGTGACCCACTCACTGGGCTCTGAAGAATGTCACTACCTGGATGTTCCCTGACATTAAAGGATGGCACTCCCTTTCCTGGCATAGGCAAACATATGTGGGCCAGGATCCGTTTCCCAGTGACCACCTCCTAGGCTGTGATGAGACCTGGCTTCTGTTGCCACCTGCAGCCACAGGGACAGTCATGCTCTTCCTCTGTGTCCCAGTTTTGCATTTGATAATTAATTAGGCTGGCTCACATGCCTGCCTGTATTTAAATCATTGCTTGCAGTGGGCTGTGAGTCTAATGCAGCAAGCAAACAGTATTGTTGTTCACAGAACTACAGACATGTTGGTTAAAATGGCTTCCTGAAGGTCCCTAGTCTCTCAAGCAGTAACTTTGGGTCAGGTCAGCAAGGGGCTTTGTCTAATGAAGTCTTGGAAAACTTGAAATCAGCTCACTGCAAGCTGGTTCTCCTGCTACCACTCTCTTTTCCCTTCATTTTTTCTCTCTGATGTGAAATCAGCCCATTCCCTTGTATTTTCCTCTGCCAGACTCTTTCCACATCTCTCTTACTGCTTCCTTTGTCTCTTGCCTCAGTGCTAGGCTATCTATCCTTTTCAGGGTTCACCTTTCCCATTCTGGTGGGACTCCTTTCTTTCAGGGGTGCCTTCTACAGAAGACCAAAGAGTCACTAAGGAACAATTCCAGTTTACAACCCAAGGAAGACTTCAACACTATTTATCTGAAACTTGGATCTGGAATCTGTTCCCTCTTGGGTAAGTGACTCCTGACTTTACAAATGAACGGAAGGATGACCTCTTTGTTATTGAGTCTTGGCTGACTTGCATTTGTGCAAAAGTCCAGCCACAGGTGTTGTGGGAGCTCTGCATGCAAATTTTGTGGCTCTCCCCTGCATTTGTAGTGTGGCAAACTGAAGGATTAGTAGACTTTGAGATGCAGAACTGAACGTGTACACAGATTTAGAAAACAGCAATACACTTCAAGACCAAAGCACCACACATTGGAGTACTCTTTAGTGACTTCTCATTTTGGTGGGTGCACTAGCTAAAATTGTAGCCCCTGTTGCCACAGTGCTTAGGTTAAGACTGATGAATCAGCATGCAGGAGGATATGGTGCTGTTGCTTTTCCAGAACATTAGGTGAATGTACAGAACTGGAATGCTTGGGCAGTATCTTGCTCAGGAGAAAGGCATAAAACCATTACTGATGGCATCTAACAGGGTTTATGGCTTTAGGGAAGAAATTGCTGAGTGCTGCCTTGCTGTGAGCCAGTGGAGGGCCATGAGCACTCCCCACGGCAGTGGAGTGGAATGAATTTCCTCATGCAAGTGCTGTCTTCCTCTCAGCTTCAGTGGTAGCAGGAATGTCTCGGTCACAGTGCCTGCTGCTGCCGCAGAGTGGAAAGTCAAGATGTTCTGCTTGGCTGGGAGGGGATTTGGCCTTTCCCCGACCACGAGCCTCAGAACAGTTCAACCCTTCTTTGTGGACATGACGCTGCCATATTCTGTCATCCGTGGAGAGACCTTCCTGATGAAAGCCTCTGTCTTCAACTACTTGCAACAGTGCATACAGGTGTGTGCCTGTGCCACAGGTAACACTGTGTGGGGCAGACCATGCCCTTTGGTTTTAGAGTGCATTGTGCCAGTCATTTGCCTTCGCCTTCATCTATCATTCCCTCAGATTCATGTGGCCCTAGATAAATCCTCAGACTTCCAGGTGGAGCCATGTCGGACTTGCAGGGACAAGGAATGTCTGTGTGCAGAGGAGTCCAAGACCTTCATGTGGAATGTGACAGCACTCCAGCTGGGTATGGTAGCAAAAAGGGAGTGGTGATGGGGAACCCTAAAAATGAAAGGGTACAGGAGGTCCAGAGGAGCTGGCAAAGCCTTGTGTCCTCTGGATCCTGAAGTTTGTCCTTAATGCTTAATGGTTCAAACGTGCAATCCATCCTGTTTGGTTCTTCCTCTCTCTTAAACAGACTCATCAGATAGGGCAGGACCTGAAAACATGGTATAGAGAACTCTTTAAAAGAGGGCTGTGGCACCAGCTGGGGAGGAAGAGACTGCACAGATGTGGGTGGGGGAACCTTGTATTGCTGGTCCTGTACTCCATATGCAATTGGAAGGGTACACAGGGATCCAAGGGGCTGCTAGGCCTTTTGTTGTTACAGTCATATTGCAGTGCAATGAAGTCACTGCTGGTGAGTTATCACTGAGTTCCCTCATGCTCAGGGTGACTGAACAAGCTGTCAGTACTGGCTAGCTTACCTTTACTGGCCAGCATCTCAGAGCACTATCAGTTAAAGCAAGTTGACTCCATTTGGCCACAGGTTATAAAAGGGCTCTGTTGAATGTATTTGCTAGGGACTCTGAATATCACAGTGAGGACAGAGGTACTGGACACGTCACGGTGTGGGAGCAGGACGCCCTTGCCAGCTACCATGAGGCGGAGGCACACACTGATCAAACACCTGCTGGTTCAGGTCAGTATGAGAACAGGCTCACTTCTGCTTCTGAGTATCACTGCCCCTGGAGAAAGGCAGACTGAGGTGGGATAAAAGATTTTCTCAACTCAATTTTTGGTCAGCAATAGCATACCAAAACTGTGGCTTAGTTCACTTTATTTCTCCCAGGACTTAGCCAAGCCTATTTCCTCCTTGTAGTGCCCTTTCCTGAGCTGCACTCACATGTTTGTGTTTGTCCCTGTATCTTTCCTGGCTTTTCGTGCTGTACATGAGCACATATATGCTCATTGGCCAGAGAGCCCTGTCCCTTGGCCTTGCTCTTGGTTTCTTGAGCAGTGAAGCAGGCAGCCTCAGTGCAGACCTGCCAAAGGTGATGAGGATGGAGTCCCTGACAGCTGGAGACTAACCACTGAATTCAGACCTGAACTTACTCAGAAATTTTGCTGTTGTTTGGGAATTTTATGTGTATTCTTGTTTCTCCTGTCCCATGTTCATGTTTCTGCCCCGGCAGCTGGAAGGTGTGTTAGTGGAGAAGTCTTACAGCTCCTTTCTGTGCCCAAGACGAGGTATGTGGACAGCCAGAATGGGTTTTGCAACCTGAAATAACTAGACCTGAGAGTAGAACTAAATTGTGGGAGGTCTGATGAAAGAATGTTCCCAAGTGATTTTTCACATAGAAAATTTCACTTCCTATTAGACAGGAAAGAACAAGAACCATATGTGCTGTCCTACTGAATTTGCCACTGAGTATAGTATCCTGCTCTCTAGTCTCCTTCTCTCACTGCAGCTCCTGGATGTTCCTGGGGCTTGACAGTCATCAGTGACAGCTGCTCCAACCCTCCCACCCTGTCCATGCAGCACTGCAAGTCACTCCAGCATGTTCCTCTGTTGAGTGATGTCCAACTGTAATTCTTGTGAAGCTTGTGAAGCATAGTGAATTGAGCTGTGAAGCTTGCTTAACCCTCAGCCTGAACAGCAGCTCTCATATCTGTCTTCATCTGAAAAGTTTCCAGGCAATAGAGCTTGGTGCAATGATCAGGACAGACTGTAGGAAGCAGTCTGTGTGAGCGGGATATAGGCAGTGTCCCATTTACCTGTGCCAGTCTTGTCCCTCCAGTTAGAAGCTTTTGGCTTGTTTTTTCATGCTACACCTTTTATCCTATTGTTATCAGGAAACATGGCTGAAGAACCTGTGTCCCTTCACCTCCCTGACAATGTAGTAAAAGGATCTGCCAGGGCTTCCATTTCCATCTCAGGTAAGTGACTTCTGTTGTGGGCTCACAGACTGCTGTTGCTTGGTAATGGTGTCAGAGGATCCATTTGACATGAAACTGCTCAAAAGAGAGGATGCTGTGTTTCTATTCTCTGCAAACACCAGGCTTTCAGATTTTTGGATTAGCACTTAGCCTTTCATGGGAAGAGTAATCTGCAGAGGAGAATAATCCTTTTTCTAGCTAGGACTTTGGAGTAGACTCCAGGCCATTAATTTTACTGGGATTTTAGGACCTTGGCTATTTCTATGTAGATACAAACAGCAAAGCTCAAACCATCTTGCCTCCCTGTTAAGTTTCACTGCTACAGCAGAAGCTCCTGAGAGAAAAAAATGTTCTCAGCATTACTGAGTTGCAAAAGAACACTTTGGAGAGGCAACTGGGAGCAGAGATACCTATCATTTAATAAACCTCTTTGCACTGGGCTCATTTACCTGCAGGCCAGAATTGGTATGAAGCCCAGCCTGGCATAAGTAGCCATGAATATTGTGCAACAGAGCCCCAAAGGAGGAAATAATACAAGGCTTTTCTGACTGTCTGGAGGACATATGGACACCTTCACACCATCTGACTAGCACCCCTGCTGGCTTCCTCACATTTTGATGCTTGATATATGGCCAGGTAGAAAAGGCCTGGCTAAAAACCAGAGGCATTTCAACCCTTCCCTAAGTGATGTTATATTTGTCTTTCTGTATGACACAGACTGAACAGCTGCAGCTCTGCTCATAGCCCTTTACAAATAGTACTTATAATTACTAGAGCTCTTCAGGCTGCCAAAGCTGACAAGGGAAAGTTCCTCAGGGACTCTACAGTGTGGTCACCCTGCATCATGATGCCAGAGTGGGAAGAGGCAAAATATTCACCACCCTCCATCTTGCACTCTATTGTTTACTCCTCTTTCCTCCTTTCTCCAGTGTTTTCCTCCTGTGTTGAGATAATGCACTATTATCCACTGTTTGGCTGAAGAAACACATCAAGTCATACTTACACTTTGTTTCTTACCCCCTTGCATAGGTGACCTCATGGGGACAGCACTGCAGAACCTGGATCACCTGGTGCAGATGCCCCACGGCTGTGGGGAGCAGAACATGGTGCTGTTTGCCCCCATTGTCTATGTGCTGCAGTACCTGGAGAAGACGAGGCAGCTGAGCCCTGAGATCAGGGAGAGGGCAACAGGATTCCTGCGCAATGGCAAGTACAACAGACCCACCTTGCTCCTCTGCCTTTCCCCTGTGTCAACATACCAATAGCTTTTGCCCTTGCACTCACTTTCAGTGTCATCTCCTCTGTGTTACTGTGCTATATTAAACACTGTTCCCATCCACCCAGGGTATCAGACGCAGCTTCTTTATAGGCACAGAGATGGCTCCTATAGTTTCTTTGGGCAGAAGGATGGGGAAGGAAACACTTGGTAAGCACTGTAAACATCTTCTGATTTTTCCTGTCTGGGTCTGAGCAGCTCGTGTGTCTGAGAAAGCTGATATGTTCCTTCTTTTGGATGGAGTCAGCAGAAACTCTCTGGCAGGGAGAGAGACTGAGGGACTTGATGCACTTGAAAAAGCGGTCAGGCAGAGCAGCAGAATTTGTGGGAAAGTGGAACAACAAAGATATTGTCCCAGGGAATGGGAGGTCTCTTTTTTGTCTCTATGGCCCTGCTGTTGCTCCACAGACAACACCAGGTACTGCTGCTGGTGACCTGGCAGCCAAGAGGGGTACATATGACTGGAAAAAGATCAGGTAAGAGCAATAAAAACTCCTCTTCTCAGGGAAGGTGGTGTTTGGGAGAGTTGAAAGACCTGCCTTGGCATAGCTTGTGCCTATGGTATTTAGGTTGGGACCAATGGAGACAGGAAGGGAGGAAGAAAACAGGGAATGAAGTACAACAGGTAAAAGCAGAAGGAGTAGGTTTTTCACCTGTGAAATGACTGTGTAAAGCAGTAAGTAGTATATAAGTAGCGTATTTGTGAAGCCAGGAGTAGAGAGGGGAGCCACTTGGGTGGATCCTGTGGACCATTTCCACTTTTAGGTTATTTTTCTTTATGAAAATTCCTCTTTTTTGTCACCCCACTATGTCAGTGTTAACTTCAGGGACGAGCACCAGGAGATTTCTGACTTTCTCTTTGCCTTTTTTGTGTTTATCTCTTTTTCTCACAATGTGTCCTCTTCCTAGGTTGACAGCTTTTGTAGTCAAGATTTTTGGCCAAGCCAGAAAATACATCTATGTAGATGACAAGAACATCCAGGATGCCCTGCGCTGGCTAGAACAAAACCAGCTCCCCAGTGGCTGCTTTGCCACCAAAGGGAGCTTTTTTCACTCCTCCCTAAAGGTAAATGAAGGCCAAGCCATGTAGCACTGCCAGGGAATGGCTGGACAGATGCTGTGACAGAAAAAGATTGTGCGATCCCAAAGGATCCTAGAAAGTCAATCCGCAAGCCATGCAACCAGTCTTAAAGAGAGCAGAGTATGGGATGTGAAACATGAGAGGGGTGCTTTTCCTTCTGGTGAGTCACTGCCTGTGCCCTCCTAACATCACTTAAGAGAGTGAAAGGTTCATTCCCTTCACAGGGCAGCACGGATGATGAAATCTCTCTGGGGGCATATGTCACTGCAGCACTGCTGGAGATGGGTCAGCCACTGAAGGTGAGGATGCTAACACTCCCTTCTACTCTCCTGTGGACTTCCCAGCTGGGTACCATGATGGGGATACACCAGCTTGTAATGCTGGTGTTCGGCAGGCCAGGAACAGGGAGGGAGCTTCTGGGAGTGAGCCAATGTTTGGTCAAATGGTGGCTCCTCATTCCTCAAAAGAGTCAGTGCTGTAAAACTGGCATGGTGCGTTAGTGCTTGGTTGATATGGCTCCCAGTGCACACTGGGGCTGCACTGCTTGTTTTCTAAAAAGAGTGTGTACTTTAATGGGTTTCTCTGGAGCTACATCAGGAAGACACAGCTCCCTGGAATGAGTTCCCCAGTCTCCCATTTTACCCCTGTCAGAGTCTGGCATGTGTCTCTTCCCAATGCAGGGCAAGATGATGCAGACTACTCTCCGCTGCCTGCAGCAGGTGGTCCACAACATCACCAACATCTACACAGAAGCCATCCTGGCTTATGCCTTTGCTCTTGCTGGGGACTATGAGACAACCCAGGAGCTGCTGTACAAACTGGAGGAACAGGCCATCAGAGCAGGTGATGACTCATGGGATCTGGACCAATGTAGGCCCAGTTGGAGTAGTTAAAAATTACATATGTATTTATAAATATTGCATGTATTTGGGCGGTAACTGCATTGTGTGACTGAAAATACAATAACTTATTTCAAAAGCTGTGAGCATGACTTATCAGAAATAGTTTCCTCAGCCTGGAGGATTTCAAGATCCATTTGAAGGAGGAGGTAGGAATCTAAGACCAGATGAAACCCTGAAGAATAAACTGAAGAAAGGGATCCTGTTCTGAGTATAGGGAATGAGTAGAAGGAACTCTGAAAGCACTGTGGGGTTTGTTTCCTGTGAACCTCAAATTATGTCCTCCCCAAATAGCCTTCATGCTCCTTTCCCTTCTGCAGGAGGACATATCCACTGGAGCCCCAAGCCAAGCTCTCCAGATTCCATGGACTTCTGGCCTGGTACTCATTCAGTGGACATAGAGTTGACAGCCTACGTCCTCCTGGCATACCTCTCTAAGCCACGGGTGCATGCAGGTGACATGACAACTGCAGCTGGTATTGTGGCATGGCTGACAGAGCAGCAAAATGCCTACGGGGGTTTTGCCTCCACCCAGGTAACAAGTAGCTCCCTGTGGATTGATATACTCTTGTACCCAAGGTTGGCAGGGCGAGTCCTTTTGAGGTCTTCCTGTTCCAAGTCAGTTTTGCTAGAGCTGATGCTTTCAAAGGGGTGACTGTCTCTCCCTCTCCAGGACACAGTTGTTGCCTTGCAAGCCTTAGCAAAATATGCAGCAAGGATGTTCAGCACATCAGGCCAGGCAACTGTGAGGGTGAAGTCCCAGCAGGTCTTTGGGAAGGCTTTCCAAGTGAACCGCCAGAAGCGGCTGCTGGTGCAGCAGGCAGCACTGACAGACATCCCAGGGCAGTTCCTGGTGCAGGTCCATGGCAGCGCCTGCGTCTTTGCTCAGGTGAGGTGGTGGGATGAATGTGGAGAGAGGAGGGAGGACAACCCTGCCTCTTTTCTCCTGCATGAGATCATGCCTGGCCCTTACCCTGCAGACAGTGCTGAGGTACCATGAGCCTTCTCCACATGCTGCTGTGGTCTTCACTCTGCGTGTCAGCACAGAGCTGACCAACTGCAGCCAGACCAATCCACGTGTCCTCACCATCCGCATCCTTGCCAGGTGACCCCAAGGGTTGTTTCCTCCTCCAGCAAGACATACTGTGAATGGGGACAGTGGCCGGGGCAGTCTCAGGGCTCCAGTGGAGGGACCCAGGACTTGGTGTGGACAGAGGGTGAATTGGACAGGTGGAAGGCATAGGGAAGGCAGGTGCTGGATAACTCCTGTGAGAGGGAGCAGGGGCTGCCATGCCCCCAGTCCCAGATGGGCTTCCTGGCTCAGGGTCCTGTATACAGGGTATGGTGGTGGAGGGGAGGGAGACTGGGAGGGAACTCTTCTCACAGAGTCAGACTTTCTGTCTTTTTCTTCTCCAGCTACATCGGGAGCAGAGTCACATCCAACATGGTGATCATAGAGGTCTCTCTGCTGTCTGGATTCATCCTGGCTTCCAGATCCAGGATGCTGGTAAGGACTTAGGAAAAAAAAAAGCCAGCTGTGATAAATGGATTGTGTCTGCTTACTCCTGTTTGGAACTGTTCATTTCAGGCAATGAGATAACTAAATTTGCAGGGGACTTTTGCTGTTGTAATTGAACCAAAACCTCTTGTTTTCATGCAGGCCCCAAAAGGGAGATCAGAGGTGGTTCACCTTCTCCTGCTGACACTGTTCTGACTTTGGCCAGGAACAAAATGTACTGCTGGATGCTAATACCATGACTTGTTTCTCAGAAATTCTAAGACAAGATTTCTTAGAGATACTCTAGCTCTAGCCAAAAGGATTCTTTTTTTTTTCTTTTTCCAATTACGTCATAGAACTGAAAGATGAATTATTCACACAGCCCCCATGCAGTTCTTTAAGAGCAGTCTAACAATTAGTGAGATAACATGTGTCTCTACTCCTGCCTGCACTTGTTTGCTGACCAACACATCTGTTATATGTACTATCCACAAAGCCTTTTGCCCCTGGGGGGCAAGATTCCTTTAACTGAGCAGGGACAGCATATTCAAATCTGTGATGCTCACGAGGGATGTCCAGGAGGGACTAGCAAAGATAGAGCCACTGAAGCCCTTATGTGTGAGAAAGACACAGTTCCACAGAGAGTCCATTTCTACACTATCCCTTCAGTACAACAGTAAGTCCCTTAGGTCAGGAAACCCTAAGGAAAGTGCTCGCAAATTTCCTTGCATTATTGTTTCCTATTCCAGCTGGAGCACAAAACCATCATTAAGAAAATAGAAGTGGAAGCTAATGTGGTCTACATTTATCTGGAGAAGGTAAGTGGGAACAAAAGCACTTGGTTTGGCACAGTGAGAACAAGACGTCAGAGGACAAGGAGTCATGTGAGAAGCCCAAGGCTGGCCTAAGCAAAAGAAGAACACTGGTAGAATTGTGGGCAGAGAAACCTTGCCCAATTTCATTGTCATGGGGTTAGCATTTGCTGTTCCTCACAAAATACTTAATTTTTAAAATCCAGAATCTCTAAATGGATGAGACGTGTAGTGCAGGAAAACACTCAAGCAAGGGAAGATGAATATGCAATGACTTCTTTGTCCCCTTCCTTGCCAATTTCCTTCCATCTCCACTAGCTCAACGATGAATCTCAGACTTTCATTCTGCAACTGGAACAAGTAATTCAGATGAAGAACTTGAAACCAGCCATCATCAAAATCTATGATTACTACCAGCCAGGTGGGTTACAGATTTTCTCCTACTCTGGGGCTGGGAGCTGGCCCCTAATTCTCCAGCTGGGGAAAAATGTACAGTCTTCTCTGTGTGCATCTGTGTGTAATTGACCTCATTTCCTTTTGCAGAGGAGCGAGCCTTGGTAGACTACACTGATGTCTGTAGTTGAGGTAGGAAGCAAGTTCCTGCGTGACACAAACGGTGGCATCAGGAAATGGTGGGACTTGGGTGGGAGAGAGGGAATGTAAGCAAAGATGGGAAGGAGAACAGTAATCTGTGTGGAGCATATACCCAGCTAGAAAGAGAAGCTGTCTGTGCCTAGGTGTATGGAGCTAGGATGAGGGCTCTTTTGCAGCCAGAGAGGCAGCTGGAAGGCTCTGGTGGAAGGTGCAGTCTGTGCTAATAAGGGCCCTCAGACCATGCAAGCTCCTTGTGCCATCAGTTCTTCTTTGGCTCTTCCTGCAAGCTCCTGCACCTCAGTTCTCTGAGGCAGTGATGCATGGTCCTCCTTCTCCTGTGCAAGTCTGCAACTGGAGAGGCAGAGTTTTGCATACATACATGCACACACAGAGTAGAGGTTGGGGAAGTTATTTTTCCCAGGTACTCTTAAATGCAATTTTCTTGGTTTGGGAGAAAACCAGCAAACCTGAATAATCACTCGATCAGACAGTTCTAGTCTCCTACTTTTAATAAGATGCCAAGCGCAATCTGAGCCTTTCAGAAACTGACTGCTCAGCCAGAATTTTTTTCATATCTCCATGTGGTGGCAGTTGGCAGAGGTGACAAAGGACTGATGGACAAAGACTGCAGAGGATGTGTCTGGCCCTGTTCCTGTGAAGACAATAAAGGACAAAAAAAAAAAAAAATATCTGTGTTGCTGAAGTACTCAAGCTGGAACCTTGATAATTAACTTAAACTGGGACCCTGGAAACTCTGGGGCCTTTTTTGCACCTCATGACCAAATGGTATTGTCAGACCAACGAGGACAGGGCTCTCTTCACCCAAAGGGTAGTTTGGGCACTAGAATAGACTTCCCAGGGAAATGGTCATAGCACCAAGCCTGTCAGAATTCAAGAAGTACTTGAACAATGTTCTCAGGCACATGCTGTGTCTTTTGGGGCTGTTCTGTACAGCATTAGGAGCTGGACTCAGGGGTCCTTGTCGGTACCTTCCAACTCAGGATATTGTATGATTCTAAGATTCTCTCTCACTCTATCCCTACAAAGCCTGTGTCAGAATCTTGCATGTGGCAGGCATCTCAGAACAGGGCTGTGTGCCTCCCTACAGGTGATTCATAAAGCAGGTAGTTTATCCATCCTGTGGGCATGAAAACACACAGGTGCAAGCAAAGTTTAGAGCAAGGGCAGGTACTAGTCAAGTTCAAGCTTTGCCTGGAAAGAGGACGGGCAGGTGCCCTTTCTGTAGTGTGGATCAGAAGCCAGGCACAGACAGAGAAAGGCTTTGCACTGAAATGGAGTGAGGCCCTGCAGTAAAGGTGAATATGGCATATTGTATGCACAGGGCTGGAAGGATGTGAAACTGCAGGGAAAGTGCCAGGAAAAGGAACTGTATTGACTTAAAGAAAGCATATTTGATGCAAAATGCCAGGACTGGTGTTAGTACTTGCAACAGGCATCCCTTTTTTTCTGTAATGTACCTCCAACTCTGTCACGAGTGAGCACATCAAATCTTCACTTCTCTCTTTCCTCAGTTTAACCATTGGTATAGAGAAATTCACACTTACTTGGCATTGCTAATCACTTCCTACCCTGGACCTGCAGTCTGGCATTGCTAATCACTTCCTACCCTGGACCTGCAGTCTGGCAAGTTTCTTGACCAAGGGCCTTTGCCTGCATCTCCCTCCTTTTCCATGTTCTTCAGGACCATGCCTGTGATAACAAGAGGTGTTAGGCCCTCACCTCACTCGCACGGGACACTGTAGCTCATCACTGCAGTTTCTTCTGGAAGACAAGGAAAAAAGGGTTTATGAGATACACTTGCCAAAACCTCACTAAACTAAGCCAGAATTATACTATTGTTCCTAGGAGAGGTGTTCCCTCAGTGTACAGGCTATAACTCCCCTCTGCTGTGACACTCAAAACCACTGGTAGGGGCACCCAACTCTGCACCTAGACCAGATTCACAAAGGTCATGGCGCTGGGATCTTTTGAGGCTGCAAGTCCCAAAGAGCTCCACTGCAATTATGAATTCCTCACTTTCTGAAGGAATAGCAATCCCTGACAAAATTCTAGCTCTTCTTCCCACTAGGGACCCCCCAGAACAGAGAACAAGTTGATTTTGGTGTCATTCTTCTAGGAGGGTCCTTACTTTTCTAAGTCATACCCTTGCTATGGTCCCTCGGCCTTTGCTGCCTCCCACAAAATGAGTGTTCAAGACCATGGCTCCTTGCTCCACTCTTGTTAGAAGAGCTAGACCATGAGTGGCTCTACATGCTGACTTCATGCTTGCAAGTTCTGGGGCCAGAGAGAGAAAGATCTATCATTTTGAAAACCAACAGCGTAACTTCATCCCTAGAGAGCTTCTAAAGGGCAGTCAGATGACCATGTCAGGGATGGTATTGTCTTAGACTTGACGAATTTAGAAAATTTCTTTCCAGTGGTACATTTGGGAGGTTTCTGCAGTAGAGCATCCGAGCTCACCTGGCATGTAGTAATCATAGATCTTGATATTAGCTGGTTTATGATCCTTCACTTGCATGTCTTGCTCCACTAGGAAAGTGTAGGTTTGAGTCTGTCTAGTCAGCTAAAACCAAAAAATGCAAGGATTAAAGCCAGAACCAAAGTCTTTTAAGACAGTCCCTTCCACCTGCTTGCACTCAGACTCCACAGAGATCTCACCACTGTAACAGATCTGTTCTGTTTACTAGTCCATGTCAGAAATATCTTTTACTTCCCATTCTGTGACTATCTCCCTTTTTTGGCCATCAAATTTAACTCAGCTCATGAGAAACATCAAACCTACTGAGTCAGTATGCATTAGGTACCTCAACATCCCAACCAGTGTTCCCAACTAATCTCTCCTTCCCCTCCAGCTGAGCTATGAGCTCCTTCATGGACCTTGCCTCAGCGTCTACTTTCTTACACACAGTCCCATAACATCAGCTCTTATTTCCCAGTTTCACACAACCCTCATTATTAAGCAAATTATTAAAGTGTGGATGAACATCTGCTGGATGGTAGTAGTTATGTGACCTGCTGCTGACTGGGTTGCACCTTGTGCTACCTGACAGCCTGAGCTAAATATTTCTTTGTGCTGCCTTTCTGCTCTGTGCTGTAGATGTAATGAAAGCAGCATCTCTGTAAGCCTAATGCATCCACAGCAATATCCTGCTTCCTGTGAGGCCAGCTTAGCTCAGTTTACTAACAGAAACTGGTATGAAGAACCACAGAAAAGTAGAAGTGCTCCTTGGAAATTCTGAAGTTTTAAATACACACCAGGTCTTGTTTCTGGTGCTGTTTAGATATGCACGTAGCTAGAGAAAGGCCGGAGAATTGTTAATCTCTTGATTAATGAGGCTGTGGAGTGAGCACTGCTGTTCACACAACCATCTGGTTTAATTTTGAGTAGTCCTGGCAAAATACATGAGCAACCTTGCATGTTCCCTACTGCATTCAGGCTGCTTGAGAGCTTTCTAGGAATTTAGGCTTGCTTGTATTTACTAGATGGATCCTACTACTACTCCTGAATCCTGATCAGGCGCTATATATGGAGTTTCAACAGCCTCTGAACAGTGTCAACAGATGTAGGCTTAACATCAGAGTTAGCCTCATTTCACTCAGGTTAAGTGGCCCTGTAAGTGGCTCTACAGCTGAACTGCTGCAGATGGACACAACACACTTCTTCAGATCAGCAAGTGTGGCTGGTATGCAGGAACAACAGCTCAGGGCACTTAAAATACTACAGAAAACAATGCAAAAGAGTAAGCTAAAAGCTATCTGTTAGTCCATAGCCCTTTTAATGATGATGTTAGCCCAAATTACACTCACTTCCTCTAGGTAGAGAACGACTTGGTCAGCTTTACTTTCAATTTTCTTCACTAAAGGCATTTTCTTTAGCTGAAAATAGAGGAATAATGTCAGAAAGGGTTTAAGAGAAAGCAGAAACTTTCAGGGATATTTGTCCTTGTGAGAGTATGGGCAAAATATTCACATGGCCAAGGAAGCCCTTGAAGCAGGGAAAGGCAAGGTGCAGCCTGGAAGAGACTTTGAGCATAAGGATTTCTAGGGAAGAAAATAACCATGTTTCTGGGCCCACAGGACTGATCACAGTTCTGCATACAGTGCTGCATGATGGACATCCATCACTGTTCCCATCCCAGCTGGACACAAATTCGCGGTCTCACCTCTTCCAGTGAACCTGCCACGGGACTGTATCCAGACAGCAGCTCCACTTGGATCAGGACCATGTTGGTGGACACACGGTTCCCTGTGTAGCTGCAGCAGGAACCCAGGGGACAGCACTAATATTACTTTCTGAGCCATGATCTCCAGATACGCCAGCCCAGCTTTGATACTCTGGTGCAGGAATCTGCCTTTCTTTCAAGTGTCTCTCCTATAAGCATACCTGTTTCTGTACTGTAATAAATCTTTGTGCTTCCCCTGATCTCTCTTTTAATTGTGCTGAGCCAAGGAGAGTGAGTTCCCTGGAAGCCTTCTGGTGTTACGTCCTTTAGACATGGCAGGGAATATTCCATCCTGCACTTATTCTCTTGGGAGTTCTGTCCCAAATGAGGCAAGAGTACAACAGAGGAGAGTGGTGTGACAGTCAGCCCGGAGCAGAGGAGGGAAGACTTAGAAATATGTGTCAGTCTCACAGGACCTTCACATCTCTAGTGTTTTGAGACCTAATCATAGAAGGGGAATGAGATCCATAGACCTTGGGAGAACTTGTAGTGACTGGCATGGTAACAAGACAGTACTATAGCCCAAGCCATTCCTCTGGGGCCTTCTATCTTCCACCCAGCTGAGGAGAGCACAGTTAAATGAGCGGGGACACCTTAGCACTTGGACCTCACGAGTGAAGGGGAGTCCTGCTATGGAGACACCAGTGTGGTGCCAGAAGGCTCTTAGTACAGGGGAGGAATGGGGCAACTGAATGTCTCCTACCGAGCACGAATGGTGACAGGGAACTGGGTGGCGTTGGGTGCGGTGCACTCTGTCTGCACGGATAGCGCAAAGGTGGTGTCGCTCCTCGGCGGGGGGATGTGGTACCGCAGAATGGCCTGCCAGGACAGAAAGAAGCCAGATGGCACAGAACAGCAGGGGCTTTTTGCTGGACAGTATCCTTGTCTAGACTTGGCTGCTGTTTGCCATCTTGCACTGGTGCAAGATAAAACTATGCAGCAGAAGCAGAGGTTCTGCTAAGTAGTGCACTGCTCCTGGTGGACTTCTTGGAGGAAAGGGTGGAGATAATCCAGATTTCATTTTGGGAGTTCCTCTTCCCTTCCTGCTGGATCACAGCTACTCCCACCAGCCATGAAGACCAGATTCTTACAAGTTACTGCAGCAGTTTATTTTCAGTGTTGGCTGAGTAGCAAGGTAAGACATCTGCTGGCTTTCAAGGGTTTTCCCTGCACAGACTTTTTCTTCCTGGCTGGACTTACCTGCAGAAAGAGACACCCGTGGCCCTGCACACGCACAGTATAATCTTGGGGAATGTCTGGCAGCTCCACTGTCTGCAGCAGGAGGCGATTGCTATTATCTACTCGGAAGTTTTGGTTGAATCCCTTAGAAGTGAGAGAAACCTGGAGATCAGGGCCATCCTTGCTGAAGATTTTGGTTGCATACAGGGCTAGGGCTTCCAGAGCAATCACTGTGTCCTGAGGAAAGAGATGAACATTGGGAAAATTCTGGGTATTCCTGCTTCCTATGCAAAACCAGTCCCTAGCCTTTACCTCACTCATACTGCATTTACAGCACAAAAAGAGCTGAGCTTTTAGCATGGGATTATCTCAGAGGAATACAAATATTCACCTTTTCCCAACACCCAGGAGCTGTAAATCCATACATCCTTATGTTTCCCTTTTCTTTTTTTTACTATGTGCTATTAGAACCCATTAGAACTCTCAAAATACAGCATCATCTCTGATGATGATGGTGGCTCAAGGGGATTACCTGGGTTGAAGCAAAGCCTCCATATGGGTTTTGCTGCTTGGTGAGCCAAGACACAATCTGGGATGCCTTTCTGCTTTCATCTGATGACAAACTTGACTTTGTAAGGTGGGCCATGAGGATACTAGATGTCAATTCCACATCAACAGATGGAGCCCGATACCAATATAGGGAATCTTCTTCCTGTTTGGAGTGTTGGCTCCAGAATATTTGGTCATCTAGAGGTGGAGTGAGAACACTTATGGATTGTGTAGCTGCATCTAATGACCTTGGAGTCCTACTTAGCCCCACTATTTAGGTATTGAGTGAACATGCACATTGGACAAGATATTGGTGCATATCTCTCTATTTGCCCCCCACGCCCTGCTCTTCCCAGTAAAAACCTAGCCCTGTAGGCTGGGGAAGAGCTCTACAACATCCATAGATTGGATGACTGGGAAGCCAGGACTGTGAGACTATCCATAGAGACAATCTGTCTTACAATACAGATATAACCCATGACAGCTTGGCAAACAGTCTATCCAAGCCTTGGACTCCCCACAAAGGTCTGACAGTGCCTGCCCCACTCCTGTCCTTCAAGCCCTTGATTGTTCAACCCAGGGTTCTCACACAATTCTTCCAATAGCCCTCCCTCTCCTGCCCCACAATATTTGGTACCTGATATTATGGCAGCATTATCCAATCTTGTGAGAATTTTCTGTCTGAGTGCCTTATCACCTGCTACTGCAAAGGCATTTGCAGCTAGTGCCAGGCTGTAGAGGTTGGAACTGCCCGTATCAGCATTGACCAGGTCCCTTATACAGTTCAAAGCTTTCCACACAACTGGGTCCTAGGACAGAAGTGAAAGCACACTCATTATTGGCAGGGTGTTTGGGAAGGGAACGAAGCTTTGACATGTGCAGAGGAGGGTGGAAACAGGAACAGAATACATGAGGAAGAACTGGAAACACACTCCAATGTGCACAGAGGCAGAACACCCACCCACTGCCTGCCAAGAGGCAGCACACACAGCCCATCCCTGCTGGTGGTACTCACGGAGCGTGGCATCCCGGAGTGTATGAGAGCTGTGACGATCACAGAGCTCAGCCCCAGTCCTTCCTCCACTGCACCCTGCAGACACCACAGAACAGAGAAGGGGGCTGCTGTGAGAAGGGAGAGGGAAAAGTCTTTCAGTGCCTTCTGTTCCCCAAGCAAAAGCCAGCACAGGCAACAGTGCTGGTCTTACTCTTTCTGCTAAGGAAGTGCAGGGCTGGTATCACCCTCTGCTGGACACATTCCCCTTTCCCCTCCTCTGTGTGCGATTTGCAGTAGCAGATTTCAGTGCCAGGGAAATGTGATGTTCCCACAATCCCTCTGCAAGGTGGCATGTGTTAGCTTTTGAGATGGAGGTAGGGTGGGGCACTGGTTCAGTTCCCAGGTGTGTGTCATCTAATGCAAACCTTCATCATTCATAACTTGGAAAAGTACCACTATGACTAAGCAACCCTGAGTGTCACCCAAGGGTAACCTTAGGCATATTGGAGATTTCCTCCTGCAGGAGAGTTTGTTTCTTATTGTTACCCAAACTGGGCCAGAAAGTGAAGGAGCTCTGAAGTACCCAATGAATTGCCAGGATATGTCATACCATCAGGCCATTGTTGAAGAGCTTTCCCACACTCTTGAAACAGCCAGATGGAGTCTGACTTTTAATCAGGGCACTGGCAGCATCCTTTATATTTTGTTCATCTATGTGGATGAAGTCCCGGGCTTGGCTAAAGGTCTTCAGGACAAAAGCGGTAAGCCTAGAGGCAAGGAAAAAGAAGAAAATAGAACTGAACCAGTCACTCATGCCCATCTCCAGTAGGAGACAGGAGTCTCTCTGTCTTCCACTATGACATTCCTGTAGAAATATTAGCAGGCCAGAGGTCTCTATGCAGATAGAAAATTGGAAGCAATACACAGTTAGATACTCTGGAACCTTGAGCTCAGATCCATTTGCAGCAAGAGAGAAAAAATTCAGTTCATTAGAGGGAAGCACAGTTCAGGGTTTCCCTCAGAGCTCTGTCAATTCCACAAGGTACATGGTTGCCTCTGAGGGTTGACATTTACTGAGCTCACTCAGACCCATTCTCAATGTTGTTTGGGCACAAAGGACTCTGAAAAACCTGAAAAGAAGGTGCCTTTGCAGCCAACTTTTCAGAATCAGCCTCATTTGTGGTGCTCAAGTACGAACAATCCAACAGGGGTACTTCAAGTTAAATCATTGGCACAGTTCCATTCCAAAACGTCTCAGAAGCAATTTATCATCAAAACTCCACATCTTCAGACTTCCTCAGTTTCCCCAGACCAAAATCCAAACCAGCTTAAGCATGCCCAGGTCAAGCTGTTGTTCCTCAGTTATGTCTGGATACCTCTGCTTACCAAGTGTTTCCTGGCTCACTCCCTTCCCCAAAGGCACTGTATGAGCCGTCTGTGTGCTTGTACAGGAGTTGCCGCTGATATCCTGTGGAGAGAGGCTGGAGGTAGTGAAGATGCTCTGTCATTGTCTGTCATGTTCTCAGGGTGACAACCTGCCCCACCAATCCTGCTGATCATTATAGAGAGCGTTATCTCTGAGGAATTTAGCAGAGGAGTGCCATGTGCCACTTGTTCTGCTGAGACACAGTAGCCTGATTCACACTGCTGCAATTACCATGGTGATGGTGCACCATGAAATTCTGTTCAGCACCAGGCTTCTGCTGAGATTCCTACTGTGCAAATAATGTACTGGACATCACCACCTTAATGAGCAGAAATCCACTCACCACTTTCCAGATAGCCAATTGCCTTCTGTTTGATTTCTGGAGTCAGTTGTCCTGTGTCTTCAAGGTATCGTGTGATAAAGACGTTTGGGGCAAAATGAATCATGTTCTGCTCACCACAGCCACTGGACATCTGGAGGAGCTCATCTATGTTGTCCAGTGCTGTCCCCAAAATGTCACCTGTAGAACAGAACAACAGCTTTGGGAGCTATATATATATATTCTTGCTTATAAAACAACTCTGGTCTCACTGATTCTCCAGATAAGCTGCTAAGACTGGTCTCAGTTCACTTCTGCTCAGTGATGTTACTGTATATAGATTCTAGGAACAGTGAGATGTTACTTCTCTATCTTTCCCTTGGCTCGGTGAAATTATCTGTCCATCCAGTGCCACTTATATATGAGAGATATTTCCCTGGAAGACACTATCACACCTTGCTTATTACTCAGTTTGCTAAAGTACCAGAAGTGTAATGCAGGGAGTTACTTTCCAAGACCCCCCTAAAACTCACCTAAGAAAGAGATGTGGGCTCTCTCTGACCCAAGGACAATGTTCTCTGGCATCGTGAAAGTGATTGTCTCTGAAGCTGAAGTTCCTGAGAATGGCAAAAACATCAGGAAAACAGGCTCAAATGAGATGGCAGAGTCACAGCTATCCCTCAGGAGATGGTGCAAACAAGGCTGGATCACCTCATCAGTTGGTGAAATCAGCAACCAAAAGAGAGGATGACACAGAGATCAGGCCACCAACTGATGAGGGACTGTGGTGTGGTTAGACTGTGGCTTGGTGCTGCCAAAATTTTTGTTACTGGGTAGGGCTGAATGGCCATGCCTACCCATTAAAGCTCCAAAATCCTTGACTTTATGCTCCCTATACACCTCCAAATAACACTAGGGTTGTTCAGACACCACAGTGCTTCTGTTTGGCCTCCTTGCTCTGTGTGCATGTACAGTTCCAGTGGCAAGATGGTCTCTGGGGTCTCTACACTTACCTTCAGGGCACAGGTGTGAGGTGTGGGTCTTTTCATCCAGCTGTCCCTCTGCCTGGTGGGGAAAAGGCTGGTGAGCTCAGAAGGGAGAGCAGTAAAATGAGACAGCAGCTGCGCATCACCCCACCTTTCTGCACCTTTTCCACCACCTTTTCCATCCTCATGGGCCATGGCAAAGGGCCTCACAGAGACAGCAAGGACATGTGTGCCAACAATGAAGTTTTACTGGGCAGCAGGTTTCTAAGCTTCGATCCCACTGCCCTGCTAGCAAGCAGTTCTGCTATTTCTGTCCCATCTAGTGGAGATGCTCATGCTCCAGTCCAACCTACGCTTAGAACCACTCCTTGACCAGCCTCCCTGAGAAACGTGCGTACCTACCCAGCTGACTCTCCCTTCCCAGAGCCACCCACCACCAGGCTGTTTTGAGCCTGACCCAGTTCCAACCTTGCCAGAACCCTGAAGCGTAGTCTGACCTTCACCAGCAGGTGTTTCACCACTGTGTCCTTCCCTCCAGACTCTGGCACAACAGCTGTACTCTCAGTGCAAACATCTTCCTGCTCCATCACCTCAGCAGTGACAGTGAAATTCACCTTCCCTAGAAAACAAAATAGCAAGAGGCAAGCTGGCACATCCATGCCTATGCTTTGGTTAGCTCAGCCACAGCTGCTCACTCGTGCTTCCCATAGCAGGCCAGTCTCCCTTGCAGCCCAGCTCTAGTTTCAAGTAGCTCTGCCACTGCCTCCCGCTCCTGCTACTCCCTTGTCCCCTTACCTAATTTTGTAGCCTTCACATCCCAGAAAAATGTTTTTGCTGTATCAGGACACAGGCAAATAGTGAACTTGACATTTGCATGCACAAATTCAAAATCCCTGGAGTCCATTAGGCTAAGCTGAAGCTAGAGGTGAAACAAAAAGTTCAGGTTACACAGAGCTGCTGCTGTGTTTTTCCTTTCAGCTCCTCGATCCAAATGATAGTCAGTCGCAGAAGCCAAGGGTGAGCATGATGATGGCCCTGTTGCATTTTCCGTGGGACACTAACAAGGATACTGCAGTCACGTAGGGTTCATCTTTTGGGAAGGGATAAACTGGACAGAGATAGCTCTGTGTGGAGCTTTTATTGAACAACTTCTTTGGTGTGTTTTGCCTAATGCCTGAGGAGGCAGCCCCTTATTTGGGTCTCTATCAGTGAAGCAGTTACCACACATCCCACTCCCCAAAAGCCATCCTGGAGGGAGCCACTCACCGCCATGCACTGCTTCAAATAGCTGAAGACTTTGACTTTCAGGTGAAATGATTCTCCCCGAAAAACAGAATATGGCAAAGTGGGTTCCACAAAGAAGGGCTTGAAGCTCCTCAGGCTGGTGGTCTCTGAGATTCCCAACCCATGGCTCTCTGAGGTGCAGAAGGTCATGGCTCTCCAGTCTGTGATACTGTCAGGTACTGTGACAGCTAGCTCAGCAGTCCCTGAGTCACTGAGGAGAAAAAAAGAGTGGAAGGGGTTGTCCCCACCCCTGGAAAGATTGCTCTTGGTAAGACAAATGCAGAAATTCAGACTATGAAATGGAAGTGTGTGTGAAGGTGTGGGGATTCCTAGGAAGTAGGACAGAGGTATGGGAAGGATAGTAAATAGGGGAGCAAGGAATGACTGAGAGGAAAATATAATCCATATGGTGCATATAAAATTCTTATTTTTTGTGGGCACACAGGGCTCCCAGGGGTCTGTGTTATACACCCAGCCTGTGCCATGGAGCATTGTGTGACACTTCCACCACACTACCCCCAAACTCCCAGCCACAGCTCAGCAGTCATCATTGTGAGTGCCACTCACAGATCTGCATAGAGAAAACACAAGATGGTCCCTGCCCTGGAAAGTCATAATCCAGTCAAATGAGCTAGAGAGGCAGAGATCCATTTTTACAGATGGAGCACATGGGAAGATGGGAGAATTAAGAAGGATGAGATGTGTGAATAAAGGAAGAATAGTGGATGCTGCTAAACTTTACTTTAGCAAGGCCTCTGACAGCATCCTGTAGTATTCTTGTAGCCACATTAGTAGAGACTGACCAAGTGGATGGCAAGGTAAACAGAAAATTCACAGGACCACTGTGGACAAAGGAGGGTTATGGGTGACATAAAGTCCAGCTGGTGTCTATTTACCCATGGCATCCCTCAGGGACCAACATTTGGGCCAATACTGCTTAAATGGCTTTACTGATAACCTGAGTAATAGGAGAGAGGATACCCTTAGCAAGATTGGCAGACTAATCTTACTGTGTATTAGCAGATTTCACCTTGTTAGGGAGGGGTTCCTGTTATCAGGAGGGATATCTGGAGGAAAAGGTTGCTATTAAGAGGAACAGGTTACTATTAAGAGGAACCTCAAGAAACTGTAAAATGGGTCAATTCTGTATTTGGAATGGAATAATACCATACAACAGTACAGGTTAATTTACAATGACTGAATTTACAGAAAAAGAGGTGCAGGGTCTTGGCGGATAACAAGGTGAGCATGAGACATCTCATGTGCCCTTACAACAATGGAGACCACCTACTTCCAGACTGTGGGTTGAGAAAAGTTATTTTTCCCCTGTATTCCTCCACTTGTGACCATGTTTGGAGTACTGTGTCCCGTTTTTGCCCAGATAGCTTGTGGAATCTCCGTCATTGGAGATACAGAGTACTTGATCAACCTGATCTAACTGGACCTGCCTTGCATAGGATGTTGAGCTATGGACCTTTGGAGGCCTCTTCCACCCTATGGGAGTGTGGGATGTTAAATTTCTAGGAGCATTCGGAAAATCTCATCAGAGACAGGAGCTGAACCGAGACTCCATTGTCCTTATCCACTTCTTCACACCTCCCTTTTCTTTTTTGTGCACAGAAGGCACTAATGCCCTGGCTTTGCTCCTGCCCATTCCCTCTGCTGCAGCTGGTAGAAAGACTGGATCCATGTGGGGTCTCAGCCCATAATTACTCACTTGATGG
Source organism: Sclerurus mexicanus (assembly GCA_013396755.1). Classification (NCBI taxonomy): domain Eukaryota; kingdom Metazoa; phylum Chordata; class Aves; order Passeriformes; family Furnariidae; genus Sclerurus; species Sclerurus mexicanus. The sequence continues at coordinate 115,476 of VWZF01003581.1, read as the reverse complement.
GAACCAGAGTCCAGATGAATGTCTCTGGAAACCAGGTACGTGCTGGCCCTGACTTGCTACCCAGCTCATTGTGCTCTGACTCAATGTGTTCAACAGCAGCATCTGCTTCTGGGTACAAGCTCTCCAAGGGTGCCAGGTCATCATAAGCTATTTGGAATAGAAGCATTCAGTCAAAAGCCAGAGCAACCGTGAAATCAGGATAGAGTTCAGAAAAGCTCAGTTGTCCGTTCCTCCCACTCCCACCCCAATCCCATTTGTCCTCTTCAAAATGCCCTCATTCTGCTTCACTATCTTCTTCCATGAGACAACTCAGGAGACCAAGTGGAGTCCAATAAGTGTGTGCTCCCCCATGAGATATTCTACCTGCTCACAGTTTTGCTCTCAGATCCTGCAGAAAAGCCTAGGTACTGCCCAATGCCAAACTTGGCTGATTCTCTGGTTTCCAGAAAGATCTTTCCTAGTCTTACAAACAGGTTTTCCTTCCTGAGACAGCTGCCCATTTGCCCCCTTGACCATGTTATCTTCCTGCCTGTCAGCAGAAACTTCTTTAGAAGTTCTTCCTTTGCAGCCACCCCTTTGCCCCTTCAGTGCACTAGACACACACACGTCAGGACCTTTCCCCTCTTCCTTTGTTGCACATCTTCTATGCAACCTCCCAATCATCTCCAGAAGCCATCCCCAGTTCCTAAGCACATTGCATGTTCAGCTGCCCATGTACAGCCTATATGTTACCCGTGATTTCCAAAGAAACAGGAAAAATCAAGATGTACACATGTAGTCGTAGTCGAAAGTGGTCTGGGTGCGGCACTCAATTGGAGATTTGATTTTAAGGCTGGTTAAAAATGTTAGACCTGAATTCTGGAGGAAAGAAAGGGAAGAAAAAGTATATTTCTATGGAGGTGTTGCGTCTAAGGGTCTGACTCTGTCCCCACTTCCCACCACATCAGCCACCCTGTGTTGTTGCACCTCAACCTGACTTGTGAATTTATATAGGGAGAGAATTCAGACCTGCCCTACTCCCAAAGCACGGTCCTGGCCCCTCAAGCCAGGGGATTGTGGGGGTGACCACTCGCATATGCACTCGCACGAAGTCATTACTTTGGCACCACAGTTTCCTGCCCACCCTAACGTGAATTTATTATCCTTCACCTGCTATTTTACTATTCTTTCTCTCCTTTCCCAGTTCCTCCTTTTGTTTCAGGAGATTTGCTTTTCCAACCTTCATTTTTCTCTGACACAGGCTGACACTCCCATCTCCTTCTAACCCTGAGAAAGTCTAAGGGTCTCAGCCTTGGGACTAATGGGGAGCTGGGTTCTAGGAATCTGCCTGATCAATGGGAATTTATCAAGCTAGGAGCAGAGTGTCAGAGATCTCTTAGTTCAGAAGTGTGGCAAATTCAGAAACTGAAGTTGCCATCATTTACAGGAAAGACATTCTGTGAAGCTGCCCAGTGCTGACCTGGGATACAAAAGGGCTCAGCTCTGATATCTCATGTTTTCTGGAAATCAGATTTACCTTCAGAAGTTCATAAACATCTGGCTGGGACACAGCGTAAGAATAGCTGTTAGACACGAATGGTGATATTGTTCCTGGTGGATGGGTGATCTGAGGAGAACCGATGGTTCCTGGGCTCTCATGGACAGTACAGTAGTCACTGTAGAAGTCTGTGAGGGTGCTGGCATGCTCCTGAAAATAGCTGAACATATTATACACCTGTAGACATAGAATGAAAACAGGTCAGTGTAAGAGCTGGGAAGATAATAATTTCTGTCCAGAGATTTTCTGTGACCTCAGAGAGCTCAGATTCTGCCTGCCACAAAAAACCCAGCCCAAAGGGTTTTTGATCTTCATGGAGAGCCTCCACAAATTTTAGATGCACAATACCAGAGGTGAACATGAACCTCTCTGGGGTACGGCTGCATAGCTGTGGCCACTTCTAGCTAATGCTCTAGCACCTGTGAGCTAAATGCATACAGTGAGGACACCTTGCCCATATGAGTCATTAAACAGCTTCTTGTCTGACTGAAGGCACATCCTGGATCCACCAAGACAGTGTCAAGAGGCAATTCAAGTGTCCTTAGACCCAGATCCAGAGGAGAAATGGGACCCTTCCACTGCCAAGGCATCACTTAGAGTCCAGTCCATGAATGGAAGGACTATCTGGTTTATGAGAGCTGGAAAAAAGACATGGAGCCTATCATTTGGCATTTTTTCAACATAACTCTGTTTTTCAGAGCACTGTCATGAATTGGTTCAGGAGATGGGTGTCTTTTGCCTTCTGCTTGCCAGTATGGCAAAGCACTCAAAATATAACAAAGATGTGACTTTGGGCTGTACTTGGGGATGACAGTGGGTTATTTTATTAGATCCTTCTGCAGAGACTGGAAATTTTGACTGGTGTTTGATGTTGGCTTTCATTTTTTCTCAGTAAGCCCTGTCTTGTCCCCATTCAAGTATTTGTTGGTTATATCCACTGTGCCTTACTAACCAGTTCCTGTAACCAGATAATCAAAAGGTATATCTCCAATATTAGCAAGGCTCAGCACTAAAGTGACTCACACTATCCCTGGATAGCTCATCCTCTGGCCTCAGGAGAAGGACACTTTGGTCTACAGCACGGATGCTACACAGAGAACCTGGTGCAGCCTGCAAGTGGAGATGGACAGACGATCCTGGGAGAGCCACTGTGTCTGAGAAGCCAAGCTTCACCTGAAACAGCAGAATAAAGAGAGACTGAAGACATTGACAGGCAAAGAAAAGGGAAGGCTCTGTGGCCACCCGATTCTGCTGAACATCTATTGCCAATTCACAATAGCTACCAATTAGCTACCCCCTAGCGTACCTGCCCCTTTATGTTTTGGGCACTACTTACATGGTGCCTGAAGCAGTTGGGGACTTTGAGACGGAAGATGTCAGCTGCCACTTGTCCCTCAGGGAAGGCAATGTAAACAAAGAGAGTAGCCATGGGTGACAGGAGGTCAATGGGCAGAGTGACATTGAAAGCCCCACTATACTGACCTGAAGGAAAAAGGAAAAATTGAGAGATATAGGAAGAAGCAAGGCAGTCTGCAATCTAAGGATTACAGCAGCAGGATGCTCTTCCTCTACAATACTTTTGTAGTTTCTTGGATAAAAACTATTCTGCCTGCTTCTGGGGAGACCACAGCTAGACAGCTACAGCCACATACATATGTGCCATTTTATAGCAGTGACCTCATATCATGATGGATCTTGGCAACAGTGAGCAACTTGGAAGAGAAATGACTTTCCACTTGAGTCCAGAAAAAAGATTCAGTAAGTTACCTTGGAGGTCTTTGATGATTTCCTGCTTGGCAGATAAACTCTGACAATTTCATCATTTGAACTTTATCATTTGACCAGAAAGAAAAAAAAAAGGAAAATGAAATATTTGACATTTCCTCTAGATTTCTTTGTGCCAGCTCTGTGGTTTCCTGTTGGTCTCAGATCTCTTTTCTCTCCTTCACCATTTAGGCTAGAAGGACTTTCCTGTTGGGGTTTTAGTCTGTTCCTGGTATTTAGATGCTCTTACCTAATGGAGGATCAAGAAGTACTGTTGTTTGGCCATGATGCACAAGGGATCCTCTAGCCAAAACCTAAAGGGTAACAGAGCAGAAAAAATGATTGGTAAAGCCTCTGCTTCATGTTTCTGGGCCTGTGCTGACACAGATCCCATGCAAAGCTGACCTCATTGCCTGTGCTCCCCACACTCACCAGGTGATAGAAGTGTGCTTTGAGGGCGCCGTCCCCCAGCTCCGTGGCCAGCACGTGATAGTGCACAGTGACCTGCTGCACATCCCCGCAGGGCAGCAGTGCCTGCACTGGCTGGATCCGCACAGAGCTGCGGCTGGAAGAGTAGAAGGCCCTTGGTGTGAGGGATGCAGTGCCATAGGACACCCTCACATTTCCACTGCTTAAGTCTTCCAGCTGGGTCTTCGCCTGTGGCAAAATAAAAATGTCTGAAGATTTCTTGAATCTCTCCCCATGCCAAAACCAACACTGATTGGACAGTGGACTCCAAGCTCTCCCAGGGTAAGGTGTCTCCTTCCACCTATGCCAAGTTCCATCAGTCTCTTTCTGTGCAGCTTGGCATTGCCCACTCTACCACACTCTGGGATAACTAGTGCCTAAACAGAGGCAGGGAGCTGTGTACTACTAGGGCTTTGGCTGAGATCTGAACTTCTGCAATGCTGCTGCTACCCTGGGAACAAGCCAGACCACTGGACTGTGCGGAGTGGCTTATTAGTCCCTGGATCAAACCACCGAACCCTTCACTTCTATCTGGTACTTCAAGGGTAAATTATCAGCATGGATTTGCCCCGATAATGTATTTCACAGTTCAGTTTCACTTGCACACTGTATTTCTTTCAGCACTTTCCCTGATCTATAGGGTACAGGTGGCAGAAGACAACTGAAGATCAGTAGCCTTGCTCAATTTTGAGCTATGACCTATCTGTACTGAGACTATAATAGTAACATCTTGTGGACTTACAGCAAGGTCAAGATCCATCATCTAAGATATTTCTGCTAATATCAGAGACAGGAATTGCCTCAAAGTGCTTTGACCTCAAAGTTAGATAGGACAGGTATTACAAACCTAGCCCTACAACCAGACAAGAGAACCTTCCTTGTTCATGGAAAAGCAGATGCAAATTTTAATCTGTCAATTTCCTTTCAGTGGCATCCCTAATCTTGCTCCTTACATTCTGGTTACTTGCTTAGCTCCAGATTGGTTTGCAGCAACTACTTCCTAACTAGCCTTCCTTCTTTCTCCCCTAAGTTTTCTGGCTGTTATATCCCAGGTTTCTTCTAACTTTTATGCTATGAGGAAACATAACGCGAACTGATCACTGACACTTTCTTCTACACATGTATTTTCAGGTTGTTCTTTCCCAGCTGTTTTCCTACCTCCCTGTTCCATACCATGTGGAAATTCTTTCTTTGCTCTCTGTCCCTGCCCAGTCCCACTACATCCTCTCCACCTCAGAGGTGTTACGTAAGCAGAACTCAGTCACAACTTCACAGAGTCTTTGTCCACTGCCCCATTTCTCATCCAGTCTCCTGACTGCTCAGGGACTGCTGAAGCTCGAGGGAGCAGAACACTGGCTCTGCCATAAACAATTCCTCTTCCCTACATCTGTTGTTTCACTGCTCCATGCCTCCATCTCCCCGGCTATGCCAAGACAATGACATAGACTACAGATCTGAGAGATGTATTGCTTAGTGTTAACCAAATTCAGTGTAATTATTAGGCCTAACCTGTAGTATAACTTCACTGCTGTTGTCCCATGCTGACGTTTCTAAGATGAAAGAGGCCATCCCAGTGTCATCTGTGAAGTAGGTCTTGGTCTGCTTCCCACTACCATAGGACACTGTAAGAATCACTTTCTTGTTCTTCAGGTGTGTCCCATTGGCACTTTTGAGTTCCAGCTGTAATGATGCAACAACAGTTAGTTCCCCTCTCTGCAAAGGGACTTTCAGTGTGAACTTTAACTTCTCCAACCCACCCCACTATTTATGTGGCATCCCTCCCATCTGGCAAAGCCACAGTTCCTGTGGCCACACCTCTTCATAACTTCTTGGTAGATATACCAAAGGAGAGACTGGGACAGAGGATTGTGCTAGCAGCTTTGGGCAGCTCAGAATAAGGGGACGCCTTGGTACTTCTGTGTCCACCACCCACTTAGGCCCAGCTGCCGGGCTTTCCATGTTTCTTCCCTTTCCACATACATTTCCATAGTAGGGAGCTCCTTGCTGATAGTAGTAGCTCGTCCCCCAGAACTGGAGAGTTGTGATCTCAAAAGTGACCTTGCAGTTTTCAGTAGTGTTGAACTCCACCCCTAGGAAAGACAGGAGGCACATGCAGGTGAGTATCATGTGTCTAAGCAGAGGGACCAAGATTGGATGGACTGAGGTAAGGGATGGACTATCAGTCATAGGGGATTGCAGTTTCTTCATGTAACTTCAGCAGTCATTTAGCACACACACACTCAGCAACAGTGATCCCTACATTCTGACCTGCCAGAATGACAGCAGTCTACCAGGAGATCTCTGTCAGACAGTTCTCAAATGCTCTTTCCCATTTTGTTTAAGATGGTCCTATTCCTAGTTGTCTTTCTCCATTCTTCCTTTCTCACAGCAGAGTCACTAGAAGGCAACATTTTTCCTTGCCTTCACCATGGTGATTTGCAATCTGCTTTCAGCAGGTGGCCGCAAAACATTTTCTTGCAAGGAAGGCCTTGTAAAATTCTGTGAGACAAGGAACCTTACGGGGAACCTTCTCTCCCTATCTGGGATGTGGACATAAATCTAATGAAGAGCTAATTACAGTACACAGTCAGGGCCTTGGTTATCCCTAATTGCTCTGAGTAACTCCTCATTCCAACAGACTGTCCTAAAGTATGGTTTAAGAACAGAAGAACCTGGTCTGGCCCACCTCTATGCATATTTATAATGTGATGAGAAGACAAAAAAAAAGCAGCTCTTGCCCATCTCTGTCAAACCAAGGTGACTGGCAGAGCTGGACAGCCCACAGTAGCTTGTGGAGGAGCAAGCACACTGGTAAAGCCCATCCTGCAACAGGAAGAAGTCACATACCCTATGTGAGTCAGAACTGGGTGTTATGATACACAAAAACACTCATGTTGTTGTGGTGCTCCCAGGGAAGACACAGCCCTCTGAACATTTGACCTCATGGGAGCCAGTGCAGAAAGCTCCCATGGTTTGATGGGAAGACACAAGGATCAACAGGGGTTCTTACAGATAAAAATCCAAAGACAAGCATGTTGTGTGAGTGTAAAGAAAAATATTTTTCACAAAGTGTAGAATCAGTTTTTGCTACCTGTTCCACTTTCTTTCAGAAAAGCCACAGCTTCCAGGTTGAAATCATACTTGTCACCATGCTTCCGGTGGTAATTCTTGATATTCACTTCAGTGGCAAAGCAGCCATCCTCGTTTGTCTGGGAATATGAAATTGTATTTGCTAACCAATTATGGATGCACTAATCTGTTCTGCAGTGCATATCAAACTCAAAGCCTGTAAGTTTAAAACTGCATGACTAAGACACTTGAGTTAAAGGAGCAACTCCTATACTGGCACGAAACATACATCCTCTGTAGAGCAGTCACTAATAGGAGATGTTGTTTTGCACATCTCTGACCTTTACACACTCACTCATGCACCAGTAGCAAACATGAGTTGTCATTTCTCCCTGCCAACAAGATTTCTTCTGCTTGGGCAGGATTTATCTTTAAGATATGTGCTCAGTTACTTAAAAATAAGTAAACAAATACATTCATTCAACCATAGACATGAATGAGTAAAGTCTGTGATGAAGTGCAACTGCTTGCTTAGATCCAAGAGGTAAATTCTTTGGAGTCTGTTTCTCCAAAGCACTTGTTTCTGGAAAACAGCACATAGGTGTTCACACTACATTAAAAAGTGGTGCTAAAATGCATCCACTGAAATGACGTGAACAGTGTTTGTACTTTTTATTGCCCTGTTGCAATACCTGTTTTGTAAGCAAATCTGCAAGTTAATTTGCCTACAGATGCTTCTTCCTTTGAGTGCATCTAAGTGCAGTCAGAGAAATCACTGAGAGGAGCTAAGATTGCTACACTGTGGAGTCGAAGATACAACACTCATTTATCCCTGAGCAAAGGGCATGCTGCTTCAATAGCTGATGTCTCTCTCACTTCTTCCTTTAGTATTCCTTCTCTTTGCCCTTGTTCCTTTCTTTTCCAAGAGGAGTCTCCCATGTGCTTACCTTGCCAGTGTAATCCTTACAAATACTGCGCTTGGCTTTGGAAGACTTCCGATTATAGTGGGTAAGTTTACGGCACACCACAGCCTTCACGCTACCTTGGACTGGTTTCCCATATGTGTACCTGGAAAACAGATCATAGAGGACTTACAGAAACACTGGCTCAGGAGTGAGTAATAACAGCTTTAGCCTGTGTTTTGCAGCTATACAGCCCAGAAACCTGCAGTATCTTCATGGTTCATGAGCTCAGCAGAGGCCAAGAAGTAAAAATGATGTCACCAGATTGAGACAGAAAGCAGTGGTTGGGTGAGTTCTCTCCAAGTCAACACTGGCCACAAGCTGAATCATTATTCCTACAACACTGTCAGTAATAAATATAGCAGAGATACTATATTGTAGGGCACATGCTACACTGAGGGAATCCACTGCCACACTTTCAAACTCACAGAGAAAGAAGTAAGGAGAGAGAATATGGAGAAAGGCAAGAGTCCAGGAGAATTACTTAGCAAACGATACTAGGGTATCAGATTTTGGGCTGGGGGTAGGGTTGTCAGAGACAATTTTGAGTTCACTTATTGATGGCTGTGCAGTTTCCAAACCAGTAAGAATGCACCTTCTACCATGATAAGTCAGCTCACATGCCACAGACGTGGAGACGGAAGTTTTCCTCCAAGATGGTGACCACCTGAGGCATCTGGATGGAGACACTGAACTTGGGCAGCACTGTGTGGAAGCAAGAGAAATATAATTCCATGAGAATAGAGAGAGTTCACTAGTTCCAATCCTTCCTAAGTGGTCATTTAGAGAAAAGAAATATCTCTTTTCATTCCCTGACTACCAGCACAGGGCCTGGTAGGAATGCAACAGCAGCTCAGCCAGGAAAATGTGATGGCAGTACACAGCCTTACTCTCCTCCTCAGAGCACAGCTGTGGGACACTACCTCCATCCATCCTCAGGACATGGGAAGAAGGCCAGTGGACCTGAGTGAAAGTCAGTGATTACACCTATGGGCAGGTAGGTCTGCATCTCAGGTGATAGCACAACCAGCACAACTGTTCACAGCTGCATGGCCTATTTAACTCTGTGTGAGAGAGTGGGGCTGGAGGAAATACACCTTTTTCTGCTGCCATCAGCTTCCTGAGACTCTTACCATACTCCTCTACCCTGAAGGTACGTGTGCGGTGGGGCATTTTGATGGTGTACTCTCCAACCAGTGCTTCTGCAGCCAGAGGGAAGGACAGATCCACAATACCTCCCACAGGTGTAACATTCTGCCACTGTGCAATTCGGTTCCCTTTGGGGTCCTGCATGGGTAGTAGTAGAGAGTAGTTACTTGCCAGTGCAAAAAGACTCTTTTGCAGGATGTCCAAGCTATTAGAGCATGGTCTGACCACATATTCTCTTGTTCTGAGGGCCCAGGTCTATGACACAGCTACAGTGCTCAGGTGAGTCCAAAGTCAACGAGGAAAGTACTTTTCTGTCTCATTGACAAAGTCAACTTATCATATTTCTCTCTGGTGGCACTGCCATCTCATTGACTGCTGCAAAACTGTGGTTTACTGCCTGCCTGTCTCACTAAGGAATAGGGGTGGTCCTTCTTAGAGACCTCTGTGGTGATCTGAGCTGGCACAGTCCCCAGGTCACTGTGGAGTCACGATGCCTAGGACATAAGCTACTGGGGAGTGATTTCTTGGGAGTCTGATGTCTTAAATCACCAGGGAAGTCTAAGTAAGTGAGTCCAGGACTTCATGCAGAGGACCACTGAAGCCCAGTTATCAAGGACAGTCTTCTCCCACTGCTGATTCTTGGGAGGGCAGGATGCAGAACTCTGGGTACAGTCGCACTGCCCAGCCAGTAAAGACTTAGTGATGAGCTGATGGGTGCTTCATATGAAACAAATGGGAACTGCTGTTTGAAAAGGTGAAGCTGTATCAGAGTGCTATGTTTGTATAAAGTATTACATAGACATCTCAGAAATCATGTGTTTATATAGATTGCCTGCTCGGTATGGCATGCAAAGGTACATTAGCTACTGCCAGTTGCTAGCTGGTACTGTGACCTCTCCACATGGGTATTAAAAACAACCCACCATTCTCAGGTTTCTTTTCTCAGCTCAGGTGACTGCACTAAACTAACTGATTTTAAGAACAATGGCCTGAAAACTACTTTAGGAAGTTTTTCTAGATGTGCAGTCACAGCACTAACTGGTCAATCTTTTGTTTTCTGTATGTTAAATACAAGAGCCTCCTTAAAGAAACTTCAGGATTTTCACAAGTCTTCAATCCATAGGCTAGAGGGACTCAAAGTCCCATGATTACTCCAGAAGGGTTTACTGGAACGGTTTTCATCGGCACCAATCACTTACTGCAGGGACCCCTGCGTGATCAGTGTCACAACACTGAACTGACAAAGTTTTATGGACACTGAAGGAGGGAAGGGCAAGAAGTCAAGGACTGTTCCTATGCATTCTGAGGTAACTGACTTCATGCATCCGTATTTCCCCACCATCATCTCCAAACCTGTGTCTTCCCCAAGATGAGAAGAGTTCACCACTTTCAATAAAGTAGGTGCTTTACCTTCAGTTCCACCAGACGCTGCTGTGGGGACAAAACAGGAGTTACAGGTCGGATGCTTCCAGGTTAACTACCATCCACATCCATAGTATTTTTTATCCACCAACCATCTCTCAAGTCTTCCCCAAGCAATTCCCAGGGACTGCCCATAGCCCAACAACTTGAGCAGCTCCTGTGTTGCAGGTGGTGCTCAACGCTGTTTGTAAGCACCAAAAGCAACGCTGAGACTAGCTGTCCACAGGTGGATCACCTGGCTGGGCCAAGCGCTGATCTAGAAGTCACAGAGGCAGCCCATAGCATTTTCAGACTTAGTAAGGTATCTTCCCTCTTGACTTACCGTTTCACTGCTGGCCATAAAGTTCTGATCCAAGGTTACAATCCGCAACTTGACTATAAAGCAAAAGAAAAACAGGACCGGCTGAAATGAAATCAAGTCTCTTAATAATAGATAACAAAAATGGATAGCTAAGAGAGATGTGGCCATGTGCTTCACTGAGAGGATGCAGGCAACAGCTAGAGCCATCCACTCCTGGGCCTATGTCCAAAGCCCTGCTGTGAGCTGGCAGCCTGCTGGAAAGAAAGTGTTAGGAGAGGCAGTGTGGGGTTTTCAGGGAAGGATGGCTGTGCTGGTGAGAAACAGCATTTTTCTGGACAGTGGACCAGCCATGAGCCACTCTTGCCTGCAGTGAACAGGCACAGGGCAAACAGCTGAACCCTGTGGTGATTTGAGCTGTGCTAGAGCAGTGGTGGGACTGGTATGCCTGTGATCCTCATCTGAGGAAGTCTGTGGGAAAGAGAGGGATTATGGGGCCTCACAGACTATTATGGCTTTGATTGGAACAATGGTGAATAGAAAAGGTTCAGATGCCACTGTGTTATCAATGAAAACATATAAGCTCGGTTCACACTGGCTATGGCTAGTACTGGAGAAAACATGTGCCATGCTGATATAGGAGAGAAGTATTCCCAAATCCCTCAAAGCCTAGAAGGTAGATGAAGCCTGTGACTCATTTCCCTTGAGGAGCAGGCCCTGCTCCAAGCACTAGAGGGTATCCCCTATTATGTGTCCTGAGGATCACTCTTTCTCTCACAAGACATGGCATTCTGTCCATACCAATCTGTCCAGGTTTGTACACAGGTTTGTCTGTCTGGATAAAAGTCTTCTTGTCTGCATGCTTGATTAGGACTTTTTGTTTCTTCTGAAACTCTGAGTTGTTTTCCAAGACTGTGATAACAATAAAAGCCACTTCATCAGGACTTCCAACAGGAGGAGGGACCTGCAGGTACAGTTATAACCATCATTCAGGGTGGATCCTATTTCTTGATCCCAAGGTTTTTGGAATAATGATTATGATATTACTTTTTTGTTCTTGCCCTGAAAGACCCCACAAAACACTTGAAAATGTTTTTTAGGAGAATAAAATACTAGTGGGGCTACACAGCAGGAAGGACACTGGCAAATCCTGTACAGGCGGAAGCAGAACATTCATTTGCCAATTAAGATATCCTCATGGGAATACACAATTTGCCTTTGTGCCCAGCAGGAGCAGAATTCATGCAATATCCACCCTACTGACAACCCCTGAAAATAGACTACTCACCTGGAACCTTCTGCAGTGAAAGAAGGTGAGCTGAGAGATGGACTGAGAGATCAGAGTCTCATTCCCAGCTCTGCTTTGCAAGGTTACTGACATATGGATCGGGACTGCTTGCTTTCTGCTGAGCTGGAGACACACTGTCTCTGAGAAGGGGTAGTAAAGCTGAGATGGTATTGCCACAGCATAATTTCTATCAAAAAAAAAAAAAAAGAAAAAAAAGAAGAAGCAGGAAAAAAAAGAAGCAGGTAAAACTGATTTTCTAAGGGGACAAGTTTTGACCACAGGATTTAAGTACTTCCTAAAAAGGCTTTTGGTTTCTTCAATCTGCAGTCACAATGCCAGTGAGACACGATCACACAGTTTCTCATCTATAGGTACTGCACACATTTACAATGAGTCTGCACTATATGCTGCATTCCCATATAAAAAGTTAAAGTCACTGCTTGCCAAAATGAAAGTGAAAATAAGGTGAAGAGATCGCCCCATGTCACCCAAGGGATCAGCAGCAGAGCTTGGCTAACATGATAATACCAAGAAGCTGTTCACACTGTTTTCATCTTCCATTGCACTGCAGCAACTGGAACCAAGGAAAAGACAATATTCGAGAAGGTTTCAAAACTCTTTTCGCTGACTCCTCCCGCATACTGATTCTGGACAAGTTCAGCCAGCACCATGTTTTGCAGCAACAAAACATGGGCAGGGCTTAGAAATATCAGAGGAGCAGGAGGCAGGGAGATGACCTGCTGGCAGTCCTTAGCTGGAGCTCAGCACACTGGCAAGAGGGAGTCAAAGTCCTGCTGGCCAGGAGCCTTGAGTGCTTTCACACTTGAGTGCTGCCAAGCTGCCTTAAGCAGCTTGTCTGCTGCTGATATTTGGGGATCTGGTAGTATGTGCCAAAAACATTTTGATTTTCCTACTTAAGCTGACTCATAGCACCTGCCCCTGCCAAAGGATGAGATGATCACTGAAGACTCACAACTTGAACCTCCCACACCTCCCTTGCTCCTAAATGACCCTTTACTGTTGAACATTTTTTTACACCCCCTTGACAATTCCTCCCTTGCCCTTGCCTTCTGAGCTATAAAAGTACAAGACAGCATCTCAGAGGCTGTCATTCCAGGATCCCAGGATGCAGGCTGGATTACTTTCTCATGAATCTCCAAAAATATTGGTATACAGGCGGGAGAACAGACAACCTGTTGACACAAGCTGTATTTCCATATGGCAAAGCTTCATGCTGAAGGTAACAGTAGCAAACAGGTAGCAGTAAAGCATATAATTTGTGTGGGAGCTGTGTCAGCCTATGGAACATATTCTAGAGGAAGATGCTATACTCCTGCAGGAAAAGTTTTTAAAACTAGACTTGTGATTCCATACCACACACAGCAGGAGGGAACCCAACTACAACCCAGTGATGTATTTTTCACTGTAACATCTACTGTTCAAGCACAGTCATGCTTCTGTTTGCACTTGAGCCATGGTTGCAAAAGCATAGGCCTTCAAAAAGCAAGAGCAAGTTCACAAGCCAGGCTATCACAGCAGTACCTGCTGGAACAGGAGCTGCATTCCTGACAGAGTATATGAAGAGAAGCAGTGCTGGGAACTGTCCTTGACAGAGAAAAGGCATGGTGGGAGCAGATGGCCAGCCAAGCCTGAAAGAACACACTGCTTTACAAAGAGCATCCCTACCAGATACCTTGGGCTCATGTTTGCTCAGTTTGTAGAGACACTCAGCTTTGCTGGCTGAAGTATTAAATGGTGATCTATGACCCTTGGGAGAAAAGCTTAGCCCAAAAGGAAACGTATTCTGGAACACATTAGGAAACATGAGCCACTGGCAGACCAGAATTAAACACATGCAGAAAGCTGCCAGAGTTGCTCTTCCTGAGTCCTTGCCAAAAGACATGGTCTACATGGAAGGGAGACAGCCAAGTAATAGGGAGAGAGGGCACATAAAACCCAACAAAACCTTTGGAACGTGAGAAATTATGCCTCTCTGGAAAAACAGTCCTCACCTTAAGACTTCTGTCCTGTTTCTGTCATACTGCCACCCCCCCAGGACCCGCCACAGACCAGACTGTGTATTGGAAGCAGCTGAAGTTCTTACAGCATTGCAGGCATTCCAGCCGCGACAGGCAGGAGGAGGAGGATGCTGCCCCACAGGAAAGCGATGCTCCGCATAGCTGGTTACAAGTCGAATTCCTCCACGGAAAGCTTAGCGTCTCCTCAGTGCCCCCTTCGCTCCTGCTGTCTTCCTCCTGCCCCTCATCCAGAGCTGAAGGAGTACGCAGCTCCTGCCCTGACGCGCTGCCCCTTTCCCTCTTGGCTTCAAAACCAAGGAGGTGGAAACCACGCTGCTCGTGGCCAGGGCTGGGATGTGGGCGGGTGAAAGGGGTGGAGATAGTGCTTGTTGCCTACAAACCAAAGGCACTCGGATGGAGACTTTGAAAGGCTTGATGTTCCTCCGGGAGGCGCCCGGTCTGCCTGATGCGGCACAGCTGATGGCAGCAGGGGTACTTAGTTACTGTAATTTGGCACAGGGGTCCAATTCTTTAAAAAGTGTTTTTAGTGAGACCTCACCGAAAACATCCAGGGATAAATGAATTCTTTGTGATGTCAGGGGATTTTGCTTCGTGGGTTGTTTGTTTTCTTTTCTGTGGAACTTTTTTATGTGTTATTTGCTCCTTACTGAAATTTCACTCCTGACCTACAGCCAGACCAGCCCAGGGCTTCACATGCAGCTCTGCCAGTGCCTCCATTCCTCCCCAGAATAAGGGAACGACTTCAGCACATTATTATCTTTTTGTTGTCTATCTATTACTGTTTAACTCCAGCCAATTTGATGACTGTTCAGAGATGCAGAGCCATGTGGAGTGTTTCTTAAATCAGATAGAACTCGGATTGGTTTTTGTCTCACCGGTTTAGACTTGAACTCATACCCCTGTTAATTTCAGAGAGTCAAATATGCTCCCAGATCAGTGACATACAGTGCTTTAAACCTGAAGTTTATCTGCAATGTCAGTGGTAGGTTAAAGGCTGGTGTGTCCCTGTTACATCGGACTGTGCATTAAGAGAGTGGGTGCTGAGCACACATATGGGGACTGTGCCAAAGTAAATCCAGGGGATTGCTTCAGCTGGGAGCCAGGCAGGGCTGGATGGCAAATTCACTCTGTGCTGTCTACCTTTGGTTATGCTCTGATAAAACACGAGTTGGGCCATGGCAGAATGAGGACATCCACCTTCAAATGAAGTTGTAGCTTGAGGGCAAATACATCCAAGGAGTGCCTAAGAAGAGTCTGGAGGAGATATGTGATAGTGTCAGCGTAAAATCACCTTATGGCTCAAGGAATCTGTAAGAAGACTGGACATCCAGCTTGGGGGCATGTAAAGTAGAGATTTGATAAAATATGTGTGGACTTAAAATGTCATGCTTTATTTGGAAAGGCCTTACAGTGAAGCTTAGAGGGATGTTGGCAGTAGGTGGCAGGAGCCACCCTGGAAAAGGTTCTGTACCCAGGAGGATCAGGCATGGCTGGGACGGATGGGTGGACAGAAGTGATGGTTGTGCACAGAATGGAGGTGATTTGAAAGGTTTGTACTCCAAGCTATGAGTAACTACTGGATGAAGGGAAGATCACTAATGATGCATAGAGAGTAGTCAGGATCCATTTTAAAAGTGGAGGATGCTTTTTTAAAGATGAGAATGCTTTTTACAAGCTGAGGGCAGTAGCTGGTCTGCAGATTTGGCTCTCATCAAATGCTGCAGCCAGGATACAGGCCAGACACAGATGAGATGAGTTTTTCTCCTAAGTCCCCTTCAGCCTGAGTTAGAAGTCATATATCCCCCTATATCCCCCTCAGTGCCCTGCCACGCATGGCCTGGAATATCATCTGAATGTAGATGTGTGTGGAGAACTGTGCTGTGTGACCTTCACTCTGCTGTTGGCGAAAGCAAGTAAATATTAGCTAATGTCATCAACCTGGAAGGGATATTATCCCCATATATCAGCTCCCCTACTCTTTGGACTTAGGAGCATCTGAGGCGGGTATTTAGGATTGCCCCAACACATCAGTACAGGCAGTTCTGTCTTTCATTGTGGATCTTGTCAGCTGTCTGTCCCAGCCCAAGCAATGGGAGCACCACTCCTCCTCTTAGCCCTGACTCTATTCCCAGTCGCAGCTGCAGCAAGCCTGGAACCGTGAGACTGTCTCCTTTTGATTTTGGGGGGCTTGGTGGAAGGGACGGTCATTAAAGGGTGGCACTGAGGTGCCATTCAGCATCACAGAGCTGAATGGTGGGGGCATTGTTCTCAGAGGGGCTGAGCAGAAGCAGCTCCTGCAGAATCCTCTTGGAGTGCTGGGTGTCCAGCACCACTCCAGGTGCAGCCCCTGGTCTTGGCTTGTGCAGGCACTGCACTGCACACACCACAAAGTTACAGAAGCCACAGTTTTGCCTCTGTTCACCCTGTGCTGGCAGCAGTGAAACGTGGTGTGAGGACTGAAGCCTTATACCTCAGCCACCAGGTCTTTGGCTTCATTGCTCACACAGCCTTGGTCTTGCAATTGGAAGTCTCATACAGTGGGCAGTTGAGTCCTGGTTGTTGAAAAGTTGATGGCAGAGTGATATCAGGAGCTCTCTAGCTCCACACTGGGTATATGCTGTCTTTCTGGTTTGGAGAGGGAGCTCTGCTAAACTTCATTCACTGCAGTCCTCCAGACATTTCTGACCCTTAGTCTACCTCTTTTTGAACACAGCAGAAATGGATTCTGGCCTGTCCACCTCAGCCTCTGAATTGTTTTTGAACATGTACTGCTCTCTTCTAGTCACTATATGGTGGTGTTCCCTGCCGTCATTCACCATTCCCAAGAGGAGAGGCTCTACATTCACTTCAGCTCCCTAACTGAGGCTGTCCACATGGCTGTCACCTTGCAGACAACAACCCAGAATCACACACTGGTGGAACAAGATGTGGAGAAGCCAGGCACTTTTCAGTGCATCACCTTCCAGGTGAGTGTATGTGTGGCTACTGATTGACAGTGGATGCTTTCACCTTCACTTCACACAAGGGCACAGCACTTTGCTGGGCTACACTGTCCTTTTCTTTCCCATAGGTTGCAAGCAGGTTGTTCATTTCCCTACCAGTGCCAGGCAAAACAGAGCAGTGTCCTGAATTCTAGGAAAGTAAGGAACCTTTCCTGTGTAGAAAAAAAATCTGTACATTTGATGTGTATCAGTCCCTCTCATCCTACTTAAAGCCTGGTAGTAAACACTTGCTTTCAGTTTCCTTAGTGTTTTGTCCCTAAAGATGCTTGTATATCACACTGAAAGGTGATGCATTGGGAATACATTCTTTTCATATTTGTTTCCTCGGGAGCCTACCCCTTCAGCTCCAAGAGGACCATTCTGCTCTGAAGTTGCATCTACATTGCCAGATGTAGTTGCAGTCTGCACAGACATTGAGCTTGCTTTAACTTAGCTGTGATGGCACTGAACCCACAATTAACTGAGTTTCACCTAGGCAGTCTGGGTATTTCTTCAGTGGCTTGAGTTCCTGTCATTGCAATTGCACTGCTCTAGTTAGCTTAACTAGGCACACTGCCTACAGAACCTTCAGTTGCATTTCTGGAGGGCCATGGAGATGTGTCTGGTGCTGAGGCTATACAGGTTGCCCCTCCCTTCCTCAGCACCATACTAAGTCACTGCCCTGATTGTTCTGCAGATTCAGCAGAACTCAAGAAGGGGTTGTAGTCACTTTTGGGTTTTGCATCAACAAAACAATGATTAACTAAGACTGTAGTGCCAGCCCTTAGGGGAGAGAAACTCCTGGTTCTGAAGAGCCAAGGAGGTTTGCCATTAGCTAAAAAAAAACAACAAAAAAACACCCAAACTCCAAACCCCTTTCTCCTGGTAAGCTCAGTCTTTTTGATACTGACATGTCCTGGGTTGGTCGGATCAGTATCTCATCTCCCTTTACTGGAGATCTGACTTCCCCATGGTTTTCCTTGGTTTCATAAAACTCTCATGTTTATGTGAAGTGGGAGAAGACATGTCAGTTGGTTCACTCTTAGGTTCACGAACAAGAGACAAACAGTGACTGCTTCTTTTCCCTATAATGACAAGTGGATTACAGGCAGTCACACAGTGAAATTTGGACTCTGAAGTTTCAGGGATTTTTTAAGTGAGAGGATGTCTCATATCTAGGTTAAGATGCAAAGACTCTGATGAATTTGTTTTCCATTTCCTTGTGTCAATCAATCTAGGTGCCAGAGTTCATTCCCGGGAAAAGAGATGATTCCACATCAGAGGTAAGATATCTCTCTTGGCTGCCTCGCCTTTTACAAATTAGAGGGCTTCAGCCTCTCCTGTGTCTGAGCCATGTTAATGTTGTTGATAGAGGGTGGAAAAGGTAGTAAAGAGGGAAAAGAAATGTGGAAAGTGACAAACATGACAAGGAGAAAGAGAAAAGAGAATGAGGAAACTAGAGAGCTCAGAAAAGACTATGACTTGGGACAGGAGAGAGCTAAATCAAAGGACAGGAAGGGAGGAGGGAGAATTGAAGATTTTGGTAGGACAGGTGCCTCTTTTTCTCCTTCAAGCTCTTTGTAGTCTCAGGTAGTTTGGTTTTGTGTTTTTTTTTGTTTGTTGTTTTTTTTTTTTAACCTGACAGCCAGCGGAGGTGGTTTTTCTGCATGTCCTGATCCACAGCGGGGACAATGTGCTCTTTGAGGGTCGCAAAAAAGTTCAGATCAGCCCCCAGAAGAATGTAGTTCTTGTAGAGACAGACAAGGGCTTATACAAACCTGGAGAAACAGGTAAGGCAAGAAGGTGGCATATGAAAATGGGGAGGGAATGGTCAAGGCAGCAGCCACACCTGGAGGGAAGATTTCACCAAGTGCAGCAAGTTGAGATAGAATAAAGCAGATCTCTATTATCAGATATTTCCAGGAACAGTTTGACTTAGGATGTTCCCCTCCAAAATGTGTTACACCAATTCCCAGCCTGCTGCTCCTGAGTATTGTTTTGGTGAAATATCTTTAGTGAGACCTAAAAGGCAAGCCAGGGCTCTCCAGCACACTGGACAACCTCTTCTTCTTTGAAGACTATTGTTAATATTTGAGTAAAGCCTAAAGCAAAAGTTCCAAGCTGTAGAATTACAGAGAGCTACTTCACAGTCTTCACAATATGAATGGACTGCAGACAACCCCACTATTTCCCTCAACATTGAAATCTTTCCACAGGGAGGCAGTGAGTTTCTACAGCCTGCAGCTGCATATACGCCTCCCAGACAAAGTCCTCTGGGGTGGGAGATGTTGGGGAGGGCTGTTTGGGAAAAGACCTGCATACCTCTGAGGTAAACAGAGGGACATGAATACTAGAGCACAGAAAAGGAGAAGCAGATTCGTTCAAGGATGTGTTGCAGCAGAATGCTTTACTATGCTTTTCTTTATATCTACAGTGAAATTTCGAATTGTGAACCTTGATGAAGACCTTAAGGTCACTAAAAATGAGGTGAGCATCACCTTCTGCTTTTCTAGAAGTAGGAGCTTTAGCATGAGACACATTGAAAAGCTCATGAAAAAGAGATCTCCCTTTGTGCCTTTTAAACCATAAGAACAGATTATCTTTGGAGGAAAAACCACTCATCCACTGGTCCCTTGGAGAAAGACTGCAGTGTAAGCTGGCACAGAGGGAGGAAAAGACCTAATATGGGGTCTGGATGGGGCAGAGGTTTCTGGTCAGGGGCCCACATCAGGGAGAGTTATTTATACTGGTTCACATGGATGCTGTTTTGCACTGTACAAAACTGAGCTTGTGTTTCTTTTGTTTTTACAGTATTCTCAAATATGGCTGCAGGTAAGTGACAAAGAACTGATGAAAGGGAGATGTTTGTCTCTTCTACTATGCCCTTTCACTCCTGGACAGAGTTGTGCCACAAATGTAACTTCATACGGTTGTGGTTATGGTTTAGGTCCAGCAGAAGGCTTTTCTACCCAGTCAGCCTGGGTTCTTCATTCAAACCAGTACCTCTATAATGCATATAGCTGAGCTAGAGACAGGGCAGTAATGAACCTTTGCCCAGCACCCTGTCTGCACAGAGCACAATAGATGCAGCACAGCAGCACATCTTCCCATGGTCTTATGATTTTTAGAACTTTACTGTTCTTGGCAGCCTTTGCAATTCACATGATACTGAAGGGAAGTGAAGGAATCTCTCCTAGTCATCTAAAATCCATTCTACTGGGTCAAGGGTAAGCCCTTGTGGTGTCTTCTTGTGCCTGAGTATGGCTGCATCTACGAGGTAACCATGCTCCCAATGTGACTTGGTGGCTCTGCATGTCCTTTCCCAAATAGGATCCTGAACACAACCGTATTGCTGAGTGGCTGAATGTAAAGCCAAATCATGGCATTGTGGATCTCTCTTTCCCCCTGGCCTCTGAAGCATCCCTTGGGAGGTATACCATCTCAGTGCAACAAGACATGGCTCAGAAAACCTTCAGTGTTGAAGAATACGGTGAGGCTTGGACAATGGAAGTGAGGGAAAAGCAGTGTGGGTAGCTGGAGGAGAGAGCAGGGTGATGCAGCTGTGTTCATCAGACTTTTTGCCCTGGGAGAACAACAGTCTGGGCACAAGGATGGATGAGTCTGTGTGCACACCTCATGTTGGGCTGGAGGTTCTGCAGCTGCATAGGGTAAAAAGGAGAGGCCGTGAGCTGACATCTAATTCTACCTGTATCTGGGCCCTGTGATGAGCACATTTTTCTGCTCATTGTCACCCTTTTCTAGGTTAGGTTTACTATCCACACCAGTCAGCTGCTATAACAGCAAGCAGAATCATGTCTTGGTCTCATTCAGTTGCAGTGGTAAGGACAAAACCCTGTGCCATTTAAAATGTTTATGCCTGACTGAGCTGGAGTAGAAAGCTGTCCCATGTGCAATTGTAGCGGCAAATTCAGGATTGTGTGGCTGAAGGGAGTAACGCCTATTGCAGCATGGTGATGAATAACTGGGGACGTTACTGGCTTTCCTCCCATCTGGACCACAGCTATAACAGAACTTACAGCTGGTGTCCATACTCTGTATTGGTTTTTTCCTCCATCTTTATCTTCCTCTCTTCAATGCAGTGCTGAAAAAATTTGAAATGAAGTTTGAGCACCCTCCATTTGTCACTACAGCAGATGAGGAATTTCAGCTGAAGATCTGTGGCAAGTGAGTACATGATACTGTTGTGATCTTCTGACATTCAGCTCCACCATCACCTCCAGATTGCTCATAACTAAGAAGTGATCTCCCAGTATGATCTTTTTGCATTACTCTGTGTCTTGAGGAGACAGATCACTCTCTGGAATGGGCTCCTTCTCACACCAGGTCATTTATTGTGAGGCTAAGGAAACTAAGGATACTGTGCATAGTGGGTGGGAAGGGATGCAAAATGATTTTAAGTGATGAGCTAAAGTTCCTCAGCAAACAAGGTACAAAGCAAAGCTCTCCAGGCTCCACTTCCCCTGATGAGGGTGGGAGGTGTCCTGGGTCAATATTTCTGATGAAGCAGACAGTCTTCAGGTGAATGTTCCTCCCCTTTGACACAGGTACACCTATGGGAAGCCCGTTCAAGGGAAAGTAGATATTTTTCTTGCGACATTCTCCCAGGCCCTGGAAGACAATACACCAGAGTTTCCTGAGACGAATAAGCAAAACAGCTGGGTAGGTGAACAAATAGCAGAGTGAAAACTATAATGTGCTGAAATGGTGTGTCTGTCCCCTTAACCTGCCTTGATGCACCTCGGATGGGCATCAGCCTGTTTTGTCTGGTGTCTTCCCACTTACTGGACATGATCAGACCATTGATTCCTCTTTCTGTGACTCCATTGCTTGAATTGGTGCTCTAGCTGCTCATATCTGACTTGGAGCTTCAGGAGAAGGCATAAGCTATGCAAAGTAATGATGCCTGGGATGTTTCCAAGGGTCTGTATCAAAATTTGTATACAATCAGATCTCTGGCCTATTTAACCCTGTGATCACTACTACCCAGCAAATAGGATATCAGAGCATCATATGGTCTGTGATTCAATGCCCTGTTTCTTGCTGTGTTCATGCACAATGGATCATCTTAAGCTTGTTAGTGGTCTAGTCTAAGACTATGTCCATTTCTGTTATGCTTTCTGTTCATCTGTGTTCATTATTTGTTTGTGGTTAAGCTCCACACTTCGTTTTTCCTATGAGTTTCAAATGCCGCTCTTCCGGCCTGCAAGCAAATATTTCTAAATGTCAGACCAGCCAGCAACAAGCCAGAAGATAAAAATCTAACTGGATCTCTGCATCTTTTAAAACACACTCCAGCTGGAATGCTGTACAGTCTTAGCTGTGCAAAACACCAGCTGAATGCCAGCTCCACATGATGTGTCAGAGACCCTTAAAGGTTCTGTGGAGCACTTACCAAGCATGACTAGAAACACTGGTTGTACCCAATCTCTGCCTTAATTCTTGGCAAAGCTCTTGCAATCTGTAACTGGCAGGATGCCCTTGTTTAATACGACCATGCCACAGAGATGGCTGTGATTGGAAAGCCACACTGTCAGGCTTTATTCATCAGGAACATATAGTTTCAGGGAGACCTTTAACTCATGGAATGACACTCATGCTCTTTCAGCTGTGGGATTGGGGCTGAATCCAGTCTCCTGAGTTTGTCTGTGACATAATTAACCCTCATGTTATTTTCTGGAATTACTTTTTTTTTCCTGCCAGTTTTTTTGGTGACTGTTTAATCCAAGCATGTTGATTTTCTTCTTTGGCTGAGGTATGTATGATGGGTTTCTGCAGTGAAGATTTGTAAGCTTCGATCTGTTCCAAAAAATATTTGGAAATACTTCTTTAGAATTGCCTAGCATCTATGGAACAGTTCGTCTTCCTCCACACCACACTCTTTCTCTCTGTTCTCTCTCTGCAGACAAACAAGAATGGCTGTGCTACTTTTACAGTGAAGACAGAAACTCTGGAAATAAATGAAGCTGATAGCTACATAATTGCAGGAGGGAAAATGGTGGAAAATGGAACAGGTACTTGAGAATATGTGGAGTATTCTCTTCCTCACAGCCAACTTCTTTGGTTTTGGCCTTTCTGTGGCAGTGGAATTCCTTTTGAAAAAATTACTTGAGGGTTCCCAAATCTTCTGTCATGGTAATGATCTCTGTTCTAGTACCTCTTTCATCTGTTATTACCAGATTTCCTAATCCTCTTCACCATTCATCTCCCTTAGCATGTATATAACTTTTTAATGATTACCTGGGACACCAAGGCCTTCCTCAGCCAGTTGAAAAGTGCTGGACTGTTTACAACTAAGCAGCTATCTAGTTTCCCTTTATCTTCAATGCACATAAATACTTATAAAAAAATACTTACAGAGTACGGTGCATCGTGTCATGAAGAAGAGAGCCAAGAAAGGTTGAGGGAATCATATCCTAGAGAAATGCATTTTCTCTCCGAAATTTAGAGGTTGTAGACATTGTGGATAGTGTTGAAGTGCTTTTTTGTCTCCTGCTTCCCAAAGAGCACCGCTTAGGATTTAACAGGTTTTTCATCTCTCCACCCAGGAGCACACTCTGTGGAATCAGTTATAATTCCTGTTGCGACAGTAATGAAATCTATAGAGTTTATCAACCTCCATCCATTCTACAAACGTGGGCTACCATACACAGGAAAGGTAACACACAGAGATCCCTTTGCTACTGAGAATGCATTGTAGATATAACCTTTTGTAGGTAAAAATCAGCAGTCTCCAGGAAAGTAAATGCTACTCTGCTGGCACCCAGAAACTAGGAATGAAGGCTCCTCTAGAAGCAATATCTTCTCCCCATCGTAACCTATTATATTCCCTGGACTGGAATTTTGGGGCCAGCTGCAGTTTCAGGAGTAGCTCCTGAAACTACTCTGTGCTTATGGGATGGGAGTGGCATCAAAAGGCACGTAACTTTTCTCTTTGGACAAATGCTCATGGTAACTTGTCAGAAACCTCTAAAGCCTTGCATATCAGTTCACTGGCATTCATTTCTGACCCAGGTACCTTGGGTGATGCTAGCGTGATATTGGTGTCTTGGGGCTAGAAACGCTTTCACCTGGGCCAGCATTGCTGACACCAGCATGGAGGGCAAGAAACAGCAAGTTAAGTTGCCGGAGACAAGACTCCTGATCATCAAAGACCCTCCAGCATTGTCCAAGAAACAGCTCAGGATCTGAGGAGTTAACCTCAGATTCGCTAATATAGGTGTATCATTTCCCTGTATTACCATTTATTTCTGTTCTGGTTTTGGCTGGGGCAGGATTAATTGTCTTCCTAGTTGCTAGTATGGAGCTATGTTTTGGATTTGTGCTGAACACAGGGCTGATAATATAGAGGTGTTTTTGTTATTGCTGAGCAGGTCTTGCACAGAGCCAAGGTCTTTTCTGCGTTTTGTACTGCCATGTTGGCAAGGAAACTGGGGGTGTGTGGGAGGCTGGGAGGAGACACAGCTGGGATGGGTAACCCAAACTGACCAAAGAGATATTTCAGACCATATGACATCATGCTCAGTGTATAAAGTGGGAGGAAAAAGGAGGAAGGAGGGATATTTGGAGTGATGGTGTTTGTCCTCTCAAGTAACCATTAGGTATGATGGGGCCCTGCTCTCCTGTAAATGGCTAAACACCTGCCTGCCCATGGGAAGAAGTAAATGAATTCTTTGTTTGTCTTTGCTTGTGTGCACAGCTTTTGCTTTCCCTATTAAACTGTCTTTATCTCAACCATAAGTTTTCCAGCTTTTACCCTTCCAGTTCTCTCTCCCTGATCACGCTGATGGGAGAGTGAGCGAGCAGCTCTCTGGGGCTTGGTTACTGGCTGGGGTTAGACCACGACAATTTCCACTCCTGAACAGCTGCAAATTGTTAGTTTTGTATATTTACTGGCCTTTTATTTGGATCCTTCCAACCTATCTGAAAGCTAGAAGGGCTGAGGAAGCCCAGTGATAGAAGCAATTAATATTAAGCACTGGCAGTGCCTTGGAGTCTGGTACAACAGGATATTAATTTCCTCCCCTTCTCTGCAGATGTTTTGCTCCAGTGGTAGATCTCCCCTCATTAATGAAACAGTCTACCTAAAAGTTGATGTCAATGATGAGAAGACACACCTGTCTCTCCTCACAGATGAGAAAGGAGAAGCTCACTTCTCACTGGATACCACCAGCTGGAACAGCACGCTGGTTGCGCTGACGGTGAGCATCAGCTGCTGAAATTCTTTTATATCTCCCCTCACCTTCCTTTGACTTCTCTAAAAACATCTGTTAACTTGAATAATTCCTCAAAGAAAATCTCCCCTTTCTCCACTTTGGGACGTGTTGGAAGTGGCTCTGCAGAGCTGGTGGTTGACACATCTTTTTGTTGAACTCTGTATTTAGTGGCTGCCCTTGATCTGAAGCAGCATCACAGCATGTCCAGGCTCAGCTTGGCAGGCAGCTGCTCTTGACTTCCCTTTCAATACCAGACCTTGAAGCACTTGGCTTCTCCTCCCTACAATTTCAGATCCTCCACTTGGAACTTCTTGTTACCAGCTTTACAGTATACCCATCTTCCCACTACCTGCGTTCCCGCAGCTGATGTGGGATTCATGCCCAAGCAGTATGATCTCCTAGAGCCATCCATGTCTCAGAGACTGGAACTGGTGTTCTATATCTTTTTCCCTCTGACCCCAATCTATCCAGGGTGAGGTTCCCTAATTTTGGTTAGGAAGGATTTGGTGATCAGAGGTTTTATAATCTAAAACATGGTGTGACTCTTGGGGATGGTTCTGTGTGGGGCTAGGAGTTGGACTCAGTGATCCTTGTGGGTCCCTTACAACTCAGCATGTTCTGTGATTCCATGAAAACGTACATTTCTGTCCTCAAGGAATATGAGGATACGATCTAGTTCTTGTCACTAGGCCCATGAATATTGTCCACAGAGCCTTACATTATCTGTAGAGAAGTAGAGATTCACCATACAAAAGCTATTTTGGTGCCTGTTGTGCTTCAGGACATCTGACCAGAAAGACAAACTGAAAACAGGGGAGCTGTGCTGGGGTTTAAGTCCAGTATGGAGTGTGTCCCCATGAAAAGATAAAGGAGGAAAAATCAGATTGTGGTCAAATCTGCTAGACTTAATTTTTGCCAAGACTTCATAAGTCTCATAAGAGACTTCAAAATTATATTTAAACAAAATATTATTTTAAGAATACAGATGTGCAGTCTGCCATCAGCTCAGATGATAAGAGTGTTTTAGCAGGTGTACAATTTCCCTTGCATCACTTGATAATAATTGCCAACTCATGTTTTTGTGCTCGGAAGGGTACCTACAACTTTGAAAATGATGATAAGCAAAATTCTTCTGAAAGCTATTCAGAAGTTGGGGATAGCTTACACTGGCTGAAACCTTTCTACTCTGAGAGCAACAGCTTCCTTGAGATCAAAGCCAAGAATGATGTGATGCCCTGTGATCAAGAGCAGGAAGTGCAAGTGGATTATATCTTTGATCGGAATAAACTCAGCTCTGAAGAAGACCACATTGATTTCTACTACTTGGTGAGCACAGAAGACAGCTGATTCTCAGGGCAAGATTATGCTTACTGGCATTTTACCCTTTTCACACAGCACAGAGATACTCAAAGGAAAGGTTAAGCTACTCCCAGACCAGTGTAAGTCAGTTTGTGAGTTCTGTTCTGCCCAAACCTCCACCTGCTTTCCAGTTCCTGGACCTGTTCCTGGCCCCCAGCTGCTTTGCTTTGTTATTAGTGCCTTGACCTAAGCTTGGGTGATAGATGCCTGCCATTCACCCTACTTTCTCTTACGATCACATGGGCTGCAGTGGGGGACTAGCCTGGTTTCTGCCTCACAGGTATGCCCCAGATATCCACCTGTGTCTGGAGCAATGTGTCTGTGAACTAAGAGGCAATCTCTAGAGCAGCTGACATCCTCTGGCCTGTGTATTTACAGGAAAAGGCTTGAAAGGCCCTTGTGCAGGGCCTTTCTGCACACCGGAGGTATTGTAATAGTGAAGTCCACTTTCAAGAAAGTTAGTCCAAAGCAAGAGTGTGACAACAACCTAGCTGGGAGGTTATGAGTATCTTGGTTACTGGCCTGAACTAATTCATATAATCAAAAAGTACTGTGTCCTAGTAATGCAAATATCAGTCTTTAGTGGGTCTTAAGAGCAGCCGCTCTTAGCTTCAGAAATACCTCTGGCTTTGCAAGCAGTCATGCCTTCTCACTGCTTAACCAACATCTCTCAAGTCCTACGTATCTATACTATCACTACCTCTGCTGCAGAGCTCAAGTCATGACCTGCCAGAGGAACTTCTCTGGCAACACCTGTCAGAGGTCATTCTCTCTTCTCTTGTTCTTTTCACACTCTCCTCATGCTCTCAGAATTCGGACTCTTCAATGGTGCTTCTCTTTGCTCTTCAGGTGATAGCAAAAGGCAAGATCCTTTACAGCAGAGAGAAGAAGGTGCCAATTACCCAGCATGAGAGTGAGTAAAAGCACGTGAACTTAAGTGCCTCATAACACACCCCAGAAAACTGACCGCTCTCAAGTGACTTTGTCTGCAGGTGTTATTCTTATCGACAAGTGTGAAATATTGAACTGAGTTCTCAGTGGTGGTTCACCTCATGAGACCAACACAATCTCCTCTCAGTTCAGTGTCTTTCTAGCAACTGTCCTTCTGTCTAATTGATCTAATACCCAATCTTATGACCTTGCTGCTAGCTTGTACCTTTAGAGATGATGTGAGTCAAAGCAGTGCCTGGTATCCGGGGTTTACTGTTAATCTGTGACAGTGTCTGTGTGGGGTGGTCTTATCTGCAGGTAGAAATTACCAAATCTCCTCTTTTGATTCTTAATGTGTGTCCTACCCCAACAAGCTGATTCAATTGCATGTTTTCCCTCTTCCTTGCTGCTCTCTTGTGCAGATCTGCAGGGCTCCTTCTCATTGCCTCTGACCATTGGCAATGACTTCCTGCCTGACATCAAGCTTCTGGTGTATGCCGTCTTCTCGGATGGAGAGGTGGTGGCTGATGTGGAGCAGTTTGAACTAGAAAAGTGCTTTAGACACAAGGTGAGTAGAAATCACACAAGGAGTGCGATACTGGTCTACTGTGGTTCCTGGTCCTGTTTTATCCTCATCCACATGGTGTAAGCTGGATATATGCCAAAACAGATGGCCAGTAGTTTTGGCTGGGAAACAAAACAGGTAATCTCCTTCTTCCCTGAATTCCTAGTCCCGCTCTTCACAACACTGACTGACAAGTTTTGCTCAAGTTGTAAATCAGGTCCCCTTGAAGTCTGTTTTCTGCCCCCATTCCTTTTACTATCTTGAGAACACACTGTCTCTCATGTTCTCCCTAACACAGAAGAGAAACCCATCTGCTTATCTCCCTGTGGTGGTTCTGGATCAGAGTGTGGTGGATGTGTGGTGATAGAGGGATTCTGGCTAGGGCTGTGTGCACTGCAGCCTCTTTAACCTTCCCAATGGATTTCTTGGTGGGCCTGTCTCAGCATCTCATACCCTTCTCTACCTTATTCTCTGTCTTTCCCTCTGCTACCCAGACATGTAAGAGTCAAGGGTCCCACTCTCCAACACTAAGCCCCTAGACCCTGTCTTCCTTTGCAGGTGGCACTGGAATTCTCACACAAGGAGGAAGTCCCAGGATCACAAGTCAGACTGAACCTCAAGGCTGCTCCAGGGTCTTTGTGCTCTGTCCGAGCTGTTGACAAGAGTGTCCTCATGAAGAATAACCATACCCTAACAGCAAACAGTGTGAGTGCAGCCAACCACGCCCAACCCCCTCATGCCTGCCTGCCTTCTGTCTCCATGCATGGGCAGGAGGAAGCCCATAGTACATCCCAGGACATAGTTGCAGTGTTAGACGGCTGCCTCCTTGGCCTCTTTTGAGCAGTTATGTGATGATCGTGTTCCTCATGCATCAGCTCTGCACTCTGGGCCTCTGCCTGAAGAGTGGTGGATGCTACATGGCACTGCAGGGGTAGGCAGAGACAGCAGCTTCAAAGAGATGTTGGTGCTTTCTACTTATCTGTCTGCTCTTCCATCTTCCACCAGTCAGCGAGGTTAAGCCTTTGAAATGGAATTTTGGCCCAGCAGAGTCCTATCCCTCTATCCCTCTGCCCCAACAATTGCTGAATCAACACATGACAGACCAGGCTGAGGACCGAAGCAGTTTTTTGGAAAACAGTAGCTAGAAGCAGCACACAATGGCTGGTGAAAAGTGGTCAGGATTTTGTCAGCAACCAGGTGCATTCTGAGAGTCTAGAAGGGTTGGAGGAACTTACCTTAAAGCAGCTGCATATTTCAGAGGAACTAATTAAAAATTTAGAGCAAAATTACTGCAAATATTGAAAATCCTAACATAATTTCACAATGTATACCAGAGATAATAAAACAGGTATATGCCTCTTGGAAAGTTTTAAGTTAAATTATAGCAGTCCAGAAGCCTCACCAAACCCAGGGAGATGTGCTGCACCCATAAATAGGGCCCACAGTGTGATCTGGTGTTCCCTTTTATAGGGATGATGTTCTTGTGCAGATCATTTGTATCATCTACTAACAGGTATATAAAGTAGTAATCTTTGAGTATGTACGTCAGATGTGCCAATGCCTTGTGCTCAAACTGAATCATGCATTTTTATCCTAATTTTGCACTCTAGAGTTGAAAGGCTTGAAATGTCTTGCAGACTAAAAGCTACTGTCTACATCCACTCCTTGAGTATATGTCCTTTAGTATATATTATCCTATATATATACCCTTTATATTATGTCCTTTAGTATAAGCTGGACTAGTGTCAACTTCCTCAACTGCAAAACTTTACGAAACACACTAGAAGATTACAGCCCAAATATTTGACCCATATATATGCTTGTTGGCCAGCTCCTTTTGCAGACCTATGTTTTTCCATTGCAGTTGTATAACGAGTTCTTTGAAGAAGACAGCTTCATAATTGGAGGACGAGGATTCCCTTACCACTTGGAAGACTTTGAGGCATACCCTTGTCTGCCCCAGCAGCCCACCCTCCACAAAAAGGCTCGGATGGGCGCACCATGGTACCAGAGTGAGGCTGATGTCTTCAATCTGCTTAAGGTGAGTGTCTACACTTCCTCTGAATTTTTCCTGAGCTAGTGATTTCCAATATGCCATTCTGAATGTCTACAAGAATTTACTCTTAGCAAACTTCAGCTGCCCCAACTTTCATTGTGACAAGTCATCTGTTGCTCGTTCTTTGATGTAGCCACACTCATTTGGGGACTATGAGCAAAGATAAGTCAGCATGATTAGAGAAAGACAGTGTAAAAATGAACAAATTTAGTTTAGGCTACCATAACTCCAAAGGGGGAGTGGCAAAAACATAGCAGTAATACCTGAGCAGCTCACTGTATTTTGACCGATCACCACTTGGTTATTATTTTATTTACAAACTACTCTGTTTTGTTGAGTCACTTCTTACTTATCCTCAAAGCAGTTTTAATAAAAAGAAGTCTTTCACAATCTGGCTTTATGGATAACTGTTGAGACAAACAATAAAATAAACTAATCTGCTAACAATTGTGATAGCCAGAAAAGTGTTAACAGTGCCAACTGAAATCCAAGAAGTGTGGCTTCTGATAGAACACTGTTTAAAAAAATACATGTAAGTAGAAGCACCTCAAAATAGGAGAAGAGGGTAACAACACACTGAAAACAACCCAACCTGCAGTCTGCACTGCATGAGCTTCTTAGGCTGACTGAATTCTGCCTTACAATTACAGACCCTAATTCCACTCTAACAGCATGTTACTGTGCTGTCTTCTAGATGCTTATTCCTAGACTATGTCTCTTTGTTAGGGTCAGGCATATGTAGTACAGATCTAGTTGAAATTTACTTGTATGAGACATAATAATTGGCCCCAGTATTCCTCAGAAAGCTGGTTTCCATTCCTTCTGCACTGGTCAGAGTCTGAGCCTGTAAGTTTATGGAAATAAACAAGCAGCACTTAAAAGTGTTTCACCTGTCACTAGCCCCTCTATGATACCTGTGATCATGAGAGGGTTTAAGCATTCCTTGTTCCCTTTTATTTATCATTGGTTTATTCTCTTTACTATTTTCCCAGATATTGCGCATGAAAATAGTAACCAATATGAGAATCAAGAAACCAGTTTCCTGTGTGCGACCAGACTTTAAGAGAAAGATGCATGTTCTAGCAAACAATGTTGTTGGTAAGGAACAGACATGTCCATCTCCTTGACCGGAGGGGCTTCCCTCTCCCAGTTCTGGCCAGCCTGCAGCTGAGGCAACTGACTTCCATCCTGCCACATTTCTTCTTTCTGTATGAGAGCAACAAAGCTTATGTCCATTTCAATGGACCTGATCTATAAATCACAGACAAAAACTCAAATCTCCATGCCTTATTGGTGCTCCTCTGTTCAGTGTTTTTCATATAAAATGTAGTGTGCTTTCCACCAGCACTTTCACAGATTATTTAAAAGAGCACGACTGCATTTTAACATGTTGTCTTCCCCTGGATCCAGACCAAATTTGGATCCATCAGACTGAGTCTCGGGTTAAACTCCATCCAACTCTGTCTCCCTAAAGCTGTGTTCCCTAAAGTTACATACAGTGTGTCAGATCCTCATAGATGCCAACCCTGTCCACTTTGTTCTGTGTCACAAAGCATTTGTGGTTTGTGTTAGATTGCTTATGAATGAAGAACGAATTTCACCTGTAGGTATATGTATGCTGTTTTCTGAGGTCCTACTTGCTTTCTAGCAGACAATATTGCTGCCCGTGCTGATTTCGAACCTCACTCTGATGATAAGAAGAAGCCAAAACCACGGACAGTTTTCCCAGAGACCTGGATTTGGGATTTGGTCTCTGTCGGGTTGGTAACAGCCTCTACCTGTTTTCGCCAGAGATGCTCTTGGAGTATTCTGTCTGCTTCTAATCAAGTACTCCTCTTCTGCTTCCTGTTGCAGGGACAATGGGCAAGGATCTCTCCAAGCTGCTGTACCTGACACCATCACAGAATGGAACGCCAACGCCTTCTGTGTTGCTGATACTGGCTTTGGTTTCTCACCTCTGACTACTCTCACGGTCTTCCAGCCTTTCTTTGTGGATCTGTCACTGCCATACTCAGTGATCCAAGGAGAGACTTTCAGCCTAAAAGCCACTGTCTTCAACTATCTCAAGGACTGTATCCAGGTGAGTTGCCCCAGTTACCTGGCCCCTGCTGAAACAAAACCCTGAGCCCAAAGGCAAGCTATGAGCTTCTCTGAAGCCCTAGATACTGGCATCTGGGCCATAAAGCACAACCTCACACTTTATGACCCAAGATATTTGCTCCTGTGTGCAGTGCCTGTTACTAACACTATCCCAACATGTGCTTGTACATCCAACCACACTCAGATCCGCACCACTCTCACAGAGACTCCAGAACTAAAGGTGGATGCCTGTCCAAGCTGCCAGTTCACCAGCTGCCTCTGTGCCAATGAAGCAAAAACCTTTGTGTGGAACGTGACAGCCACAAGGCTGGGTGAGGTTGGGCAGAGGGATATGTGGCAGCTCATGGGAGGAGGGGTGGAATTTGCCTGCATCTGCATGTCTGCATCTGCTTGTACATACAGCTGTCTGCTGCAAGTGCTCAGCAACATGCTCCTGTGTTCCCTGCAGGCAAAGTGAATGTCACTGTAAGCAGCGTGGCAGAAGATTCACACAATCTGTGTGGTAACATGATTGCTGTGACACCTTTGCAAGGAGGGAGAGACACAGTGATAAAACCTCTGCTTGTGAAGGTTAGTCACATCTCAGGGTGAAGAACCCTGGGGGACAGTGGTTTGTCCCCTGGGGCGGTTAGCAAGATGCTAAGAGGAAGTTTAGCCTCTTCTTTTTGGAAAGCAGACAAACTTGCTACGGCATGGTGACTTGCTTTCTTGCCTTCCCTATCTGAATTACTCTTTCTCCATCTGCAGCCAGGAGGTGTCCTACAAGAGAAGACTCAAAATGCCTTTCTCTGTCCTTCAGGTATGGGGCAAAAATCCCTGACTTCCGTAATCATGAGAGCAGGATGAAAGGGACAGGGCTACTGCAAATCCCAAAGGTGGGGGGAATTTGTCAGAGAACAAGTGCTGGTGGTACCATTCCAGCCGGAGAGAACACCCACTATAATTTGTCCATGTCTTTTTTTTACCTGGCAAACTTTCCTGTACTGAGGCATTTGTTTGCAAGCCTTGGCTGCTGTGACTCAATGTCACATTAAGGCTCACCTGGGTCTCCCTGGATGTTACCCTTGTGTGTGATGCTTCTTCCATGGGATAAATTTCTGGGTTCTGCCTTCCTCAGATAACACTGTCTCTGAAGAGTTCTCCCTGACTCTGCCTGCAGAAGTGTTGGAGGGATCTGGCCGAGCCACTTTCTCTGTGATTGGTGAGAAAGGTTTTCCCTGATTTTGGGTCCCCAGTGAGAAAAGCTTACACAGTGGCCTTACTGATGCATTGACCTAGCTCCTCATGAGATTATCTGTCATGGGTGTGATGTTGGCCTCAGAAATGTGGATCAACTGATCTTTTCCAATATTTATTCATCTCATAAGGAATGATTCTAGGTGATCCCCAAGTGGCTGGAGGAGAAGGCACAAAATGGGCTATCTTGTCTGACTTCTGTCACTGCCATCCACCTATGTGAACCAAAACCATCCCTGCAGATTTCCACCCAGTTTGCTTCTGTAATTCCTTTCCCTTCTTGGTACCCACCCAGGAATGACAGCTCTCTTTACCTTTCTTCACACCCCCTCAAGGTTCACATTTCCTTCCTCCTCCCAGAACTGTGATGTCTTCCCTTTCTGTTCTGGCCTAGTCTGTGAGGGGTCACCAGAAATCTCAGTCATATCTGTTCAGTTAGGAACTGGGTCTTTTCTAGGATCCCAGTACGGTTTAGAGAAGACAGCAATCCTTTAGTTTCATACTGCTTAATGTCTGTGCTTTGCCTTTCTCCTGTCTCTCCACCTCAAATGTAAGGTGACATCATGGGTCCAGCACTTCAAAATTTAGACCAGCTGCTAAGCATGCCCTTTGGCTGTGGTGAACAGAACATGGTTCAGTTTGCACCAAACATCTTCATACTCCAGTACCTGAATAAGACTAAACAACTGGATGCAGAAATTAAAGATAAAGCACTCAAATTCCTGAGGACAGGTAAACATTGCCCTTCTTCCTTCTGCTGCAAAATGAAGCTGCTATAAATCAAGATTGTTGGGCACAGGTCTGGTGGGGAGGTGAAGCGCAGGAGTGGAAGCAGCGCCAGAACGGTTAAAAAGGAAGATATCACCAGGAAAAAGGAAAATGTCTCATGGAAAGAAAAGTGTGTTTCTGAAAAAAACAGTACTTCTGTCTCTGCTGTAGTTGAAGTACTAACTCTGCTTTTTTGAGAAGGGTATGAGTAATTAATGATTTCCATCCTTATGTAATGCCTGTTTGTTACCTTATCAGTCTAAGGCTGACAGATGTACCTTGTGGAAACAGGGCATCAGCTGCTATTACATGGGATAAAGACTGGCCTTTGGGAATTGGTAGCATTTCAGTAGCTTAGTGTTTCCCCATGTTTTAGGACACATATTTTGGAGGCCTGTCAACTCTATCTAGTATAAGCTGAATTTAATACAGTGCCAGTGTCTGTGTTTCAAGTTGTAACGTGCCTCACATTTCAGCCTGCCAGTCTCCTTATCCTGCTATGCTGCAAGCTCAGCAGCCTTCCATGAATAGGATTTGACTCCCTTTCTTTCCCCCTCTCTCTCTTCTACTGTGAGCATGTACTGATATATGGGAGAGGGGGACCTACCGAAGAGAACAGTGGCAGCAGAGAAGCAAAGCAGAGGGTAAAAAATGAGGCCATGGGGAGAGCAAACACATACAGACAGCATTCTGCCCTCAGAGCTTAAAGGCATGGACTTGTTACTCCCTGTACATCCCATAAAAAGTGCCTTCTGGAATCCCAACAGGGCTAGCAGAAGTGCTGAAAAACAGGGTTTCATTTAGGTCCCCTCCAGAAAAAGCCTTCCTCCTCATTCTTACTGCTCTTTTTATTCAGAGCAAGGGCCCATGAGTGCTCCCTGGAGCATAGGGAGACATGAGGTGCCTGAACACGTCACCACTCTGCAGAACAGCAGGGAGGATACCCACAGCACGTGTTCATAATAGCTCCAGTAACTGCTTCTTGTCACGCTGATGCTGTGGGATGCATGGGGAGTTGTGGAGTGGTGTGCTTGCCTCAATATCTCTGACTGTGGAACCTGGTGAAGTCTCTTGCTGTGAAGCTGCCTTCCCACAGCTTGAGATGCTACAGGTCCTCATACTGAGAGTCATGTCCTGGCACCTTGTCATAGGTTACCAGCGTGAACTGCTTTACAGACATGATGATGGCTCCTACAGTGCCTTTGGGAAAGGTGATGAGCAGGGCAACACATGGTGAGTGACCAGAGTTGCTATTGTCATTCTAAACCTATTGTCCTTGCTGGTTAATCTCCTGGTTGTAACATGGGATTCCTCTGTGCTCTGCTCACAGGCTGACAGCTTTTGTAGCCAGGTCCTTTGGACAAGCCAGCTCTTACATTTACATCGATAAGGATCACATTCACAGCGCTCTGCTCTGGCTGCAGAAGCATCAGCTGTCCAGTGGCTGCTTCCAGAGTGTGGGGAAGCTCTTCAACAATGACTTGAAGGTATGGCTGCCAGACATAGGAGTGGGAGCAGGAGGAACACAGTGTGAGGCAGAGGGTTGCTTCCCCTGGCTCTTCCACTGTGCACAGTAGCACAAAGCAATGCCGCAATGGCCTAGCACAGCCAAGGCATCTTCCCAGAGCAGAAAGAAAAAGCATGGCCTAAAACAGCAGGCATTTCCTCTGTGTGAGGTTTTAACCTCTGCTAGGCTTTCTTCATTTTTATTCTAGCAAAAGACATTACAGCTAATTGTACCAAGGCACTTCAAGAGCACAGGGAGAAATATTTTTACATTTTAATGCTTGTCTAGAATACCCTGGCTGGATTCTCCCTTTTCTCATGCCTTACAATGCACAATACTCTATGTGCTCTAATATGGGATTCACAGTTGTCTCTCTGTTGCCGAAAAAGTATGACTTCTCCTGGATCTTGGCATCTCCCAAATGATCCCTGGAGTGTAGCTGGAAATGCATCAAACTCTTGGTGAACATATCCTAATACTTAGATACTGAATAATGTATATGCAGTATGGCAATACTTGGGTTTGTTGCCTTTGTAAGGGTATCAATAATGCAGACTGGTCAGATTGCAAAATTGCCCATATTAAATACAAGGCAAGTTTATGAAAGAAAACAGGCTGCTATTTTAGCACAGCAAAGGGTTATGCTTTTTTTCTTAAAATTTGAGTGCAGTACAAAATAAAACCAGAATGTACATGTACACTCTTCATCCTTGTCTGGCTTTCATTAATTTCACATCTTGACCTTTCTATTTGAACAGAACTTTTTGGAATAGCTTTTGCACCCCTACCTCCCTTACATTTCAAAGTTTCTGCTATTCAATCTGAACAGTGCTTCTTAGAATCTTAGCTCAATTTTCCTCTCTCATTTTAACTTAGTCTTGTCTCATTTCTGAGGATGCAAACAGAACTTCCCCAACAAAGAACATTCTCTGATGTGAAAAGAGGCTTCTGAAAGCCTGTTTAACCTGTAGCTTCTCACAGTCAGCTGAACTATATGTAAACTTGCATAACTTCTTGTATGCAAATCCTGAATCATAAAAACTTTGTTCAAGTGTACAGTTGTAACATATTTAATAAAATAAATTGCTTAACAGTTTGCTTCATGCCTTTCTATGAGAAGGGATGCCTAGGCTGTAT
Source organism: Sclerurus mexicanus (assembly GCA_013396755.1). NCBI lineage: Eukaryota > Metazoa > Chordata > Aves > Passeriformes > Furnariidae > Sclerurus > Sclerurus mexicanus. Next base: position 78,607 of record VWZF01003581.1, on the reverse strand, counting down.
GCACAACATGGCTCTGAGACTTCCTCAGCACCAGACTTCTATGATATTCAGCAAGGGAGGCTGTAGTGCTTTCCAATCCAGGAATGCCCAGAAGCATGCTACTGCACTCTCTCAGCTAGGCCATTCATAGGCAGTTCCAGTGGCTATACAATGACAGGCAAGCAGTGGTTGGGTTTGTACTTCTCTGATGATTATCTGTGTGCTTGCAGGGTGGTGTGGATGGTACAATCTCATTAACAGCCTATATCGCTGCTGCACTGGTGGAACTCCATCTGGAGAAAAATGTAAGTCACATCTTGCTGGGATTGGGAGCCTGCTCCACCATTATTCCTTCCCCCACTGGTGGCTTCAGGGAGAACCCAGCCTGAGTTGGTGAAAGCTTCTCTCGTTCCCACCTTTGTACACAATAAGTGCAATAGGAAATTTAAACTCACCAAGGAGTTCTTAATATAAATGGCCTGATTTGCTGCAAAACAGAGCACTTGCTTTTCCAAGCGGATCTCAGGGGAAAAAATTGTCTCTGAAAATGACAGTGGACTTGCAGGGAAAGATAATACTTTTCATTAAACTTTTCAGTAGAGCTAAAAGAGAAAGAAAAAGGCCACCTTTCAGGTATGCAGTTACCCCCTCCACCCCTTCCCTCAAAATAAAAGCAATGATCTACAAGGTAAGTATAGACTGTTCTAGCAAAAAAAGAACTGATATCCCATGCTTAATGGTACAGTTCTAAAAACAATATCATACCCCATGATCCAAGACCTACAGTGTGCAGGTCTGACAACACTTCCTACAGCTGGATTCTTCAGTGTATTAGCAATCCCCTATCCCAGTGATATGTCTACTCACACCCTTGCTTTCAACCCACAGTGAGTGATGCCTTGTCTACTCTACTTCATGTTCCACAGCTCTGAGAGAGAAAACAAATCAAAAATGTATCTGGGATAGATGTCCACAACAGTGTTTTGTTTGGTCAGAGGAAATTCACTTGGTTTGGATTCCTTTTTCAGGACACCATGTTGGATAATGCCTTACATTGCCTTAAGAATGTAACACTTGATGAGACAAGCCTTTATGTCAAGGCTTTGATGGCTTATGTCTTCACACTGAGTAAGGACATGGAGATGAGAGAGCAGCTCCTGGATATGCTAGAGAAGGAAACTGGTATGTTGTTGCTGTTTAGAAGATTTTAAGTCCTAGAGATAATGACTGTGTTTAAGGCCTGATATCTGTAGCATTTAATTGCAGTAGTCTGGGAAATTTAACTGCTCTCAAATAGGCTTTTGTGTCAGAAAATCATAATGTATTGAAGCTGTGAGAGCCTCTAGTTTTCTCAGACCCAGGAAACAATTTCTAATCAAAAGCAGCAGAGGTGATCCATGCTTAATGTGTGTGGTCAAAATGCTTACTTGAGTTGTGGTGCTACTGTCATTCTTCAGCAATTCATCCATAGTACAATAGATCTTGCAGAGGAGACTTGTTTCACCATGTCCGTTCAGCTGCTGGCCAGGGTATTTACTTGAATTGAAACCTTTTGACTGCTTTGTCATTGATGCTCTACTCAGCTCAGGGCCCTTGGCTGGAGGCACCTTTATTGCTGTGCTACTGAGCTTTGTTCTTCCTTTTGTCCCTTTAACTTGGGAAAAAGATAGACATCCGTCCTGAATGAGGACGCTGGTGGGGGGAGTTCGAAGCACCTAAGCCTATGGTTAAACAGTTGGTAATATCACCTGAGTTGGTGTAAGTTCCTCCCCACATTTGTTTGTCTGGCAGTATGGTGAACTACATTGAGGGCTGAAAAATAACTCACAAAAAGAGAAAGCAGAGAGGATTTTTTCAGCCTGATCAGCTACTGTGCAGAGTGCAGTTCACTGCACAGCCACTCAAGATGCCAGCTGGTTTCACAGAACAGCTAGTGGGCAAACTGGAAGGAGTAGAATTGCACATACTGAATGCAATACTTGTTCGGAGCTGCCTCTGTGATAATACACATGGAATAAGGAAAGAACTTTCCCCTGTGGTAAACATAATGAAGCAATAGTGGTCCTCCATAGAGAACTTGAACTAAATTCTGAAGTCTTTATGCTGGTTTTATGCAAACAAGTGATTTGATGGTTCTTCTTTCAAAAGCAAAGGTTTGTTCTGAAAACTGACTTTGAAGTTAAAAGCATTTAAGTTTTTCACATTTGTACCGTTGTAGAAGGTGTCTACACTGCCACAATTAAACTAAATTCTTACCTGGATTTTGGTTAGCCCCCTACTGTCACTGCAGCAAAATATTTGACCGGACTCAGATGTATTCAGCACTTCTGAGCTTGGACCTTGGGTGGGAGCCCAGCTTTTCTTAAATTGTCCTAGCTTATGCATTGCGTAGTGAGGATGCCAGTGAAGTAAGTTGGGTAGTCTTTCTCCTCCAGTAGCTAGCAATTCTCCCTCAAAGAGTGACCAGTTCTTGTACAATAGGTACAACTAACTGGAAGTAAGTCCTGGAGCTTTTCAATGTGGGGGTTCTACTAGGCTATGCTAGGTAAAAGCAGAAAATGTTGAAGCTTGGAGACATAGCTTTGTGTGGTGGTCGAATGTACACAGAGTTGAGTAAGACTTGGCATGTACTTTAAACAAAGAACCTCTGTTCAGAGCTCATCCGTTTCTGAGGGAATTGTTTCCTAGGGGAACTGGTTGAGGATTTGGGGCCTGGATGCCTATCTGTGCTTTCAAAGGAAGAAATGGAGCCTATCATAGGTGGCTGGCCCTTTCAGGGTCAAAAAACCCCAGATGGATTGGCTTCTGCCCTGTGAGGTGCCCCAAAAAGCCACGTGCATTTCTGATGCTGTACAGGAAACTGTCAGTTCTTGAAGAAAACTGAGGCAGAGGAAGCTGATGTTCATAGGAATCTACAGTTCTTTTCTTCCACATGTTTCTTCCCTTATCAGCAGAGCTCCTGGCATCACATTCTGGTGCTGAAGAACCTTCTTCTATGATTGAGACAGTAGCCTACATTGTCCTGGCTCATGTCTCCAAACCAGACTTGTCACTCCAAGAAGGATCCGTGAGCAAGCTTGTACGCTGGCTCAGTGGACAAAGAAATGGCTTTGGAGGATTTGCTTCCACACAGGTAATAAACCAGGGAAAATCATGAGAGAAAGAGAGAGATGATGTGCCTGGAGTGATGTGCACATCTCTCATGTGCATGTCACTCTAGATTCATCCTTTGTGGACAGATGTATATGAGCCCTGCTTGGGAAGGTGAGTGTGTAGTGTAACTGAGATTACCCAGGGTCTGGGACTGCTAACCCCAGGGCTCAGAAGCTACCTTTTCCAGGTAACAGAAGTCATTCTGCTCCCTGTATAGATCCTACCTATACACCTGGGGGCATAGAGCCCACTTGTATCAGAGTGTGAATCAGGGCCATGAGGCGTGTGGTTCTCCCTGCAGTGCCTGAACTAGTGTGCTGGATCTTGTACTGCATGGCTTCACAGCAAAGTGACTCTCTCTGCTTTCAGGACACAGTTGTTAGCCTGCAGGCCCTCGCTCAGTATGCAGCCCTGATTCCTCAGGAGATGAGAGATGTAAAGGTGACAGTGAAAGGCAAGGAGGCTTCTCCATTGGAGTTCCACGTGCACAGGAACAACAAGTTGGTCCTGCATCAGGCATCTCTCCTTGCAGTCCCAGGGACATACACAGTGCAAGCGACTGGCAGTGGCTGTGTTTATGTACAGGTGCGTATACATAAGGAATAGAGCTGTCAAGTTTTGCCTCTGATTATTGAAGTGAGGCTTGTCTCCAAGCAGGCACTATAGCCTCAATTTCTGAGTGGGATTTTGCTTTCTAGGCAGAAATTATGTCATGCTGGTAGGTACTGATTTACTGTATTGACATGCTTTCATTGCAACCATCTCTGGTATCTTCTCAGAAATGCCTCAGTTTTGCTACCCCATGCTACAGAGCCATGTTATTGTTAAGAGACCAATAGATTTGAAGTCAGGAGTAATGAGACACAGAACGGTACCTGCTTCTATTTTGAATGTATGTTGCTGACGTCACTGCTTCAGGAGCTGAACTGTATACTATGTCTTCTGATGTAATATTCCTTGAGTTTTTATCACATGCAGAGATGAGGAGTGATGTAGTACCAAGGTCTTCTTATTCCAGTACACCAACACAACTGGTCCATCAGGAGGATACATCTTATTTTTCTGGCAGTTTTGATAGTGATCCACTTATGAGCCATTCATGCAGCAAAGAACTCAAGTTAGTCCCTGTGAAAACCTCCCTCACCATATCACTTCTGTTCAGCCATCTCTTATGATGCAGAAAATCTGCAAGCAGTGTATAGAAAAGAGGACACAAAAATTATTTATTGTTAATGCATGTAGGAGGTAATGAGGACTCATACTACTTGGCTATATTTGAATATAGTAAATAAGCATAAGACATCTGATGAGTATCTGCTGGCCAGGCAGTTGGTCATCAGGCAGGCACAGGAAGATTCTCTTTGGCGGAGTGTGATCATCCCTCTTGCTGAGTTTTCCTCTTCTGAGTCTTTGTTCTTTCTATCTTTCTTTTGAGGTTTATACTTGTTTTGCCAGTATTTTTTCTCTAGAGACCTAGAACTACTAACTATTAGCATGTCAGTGTTACCAGTTACACTTCTTTCTCCTTGTGGGGCAGTGCCTTAGCTAATGTACTTTCTTACGCCTTAACAGATTTTTTTTTTGTCTGATAAGAGTGAATGAGGCCTTGTATCACAGATGGCTGAGTCTCCATGCTGAGGGTGACATTTGGCAGGTGTGTCTGATGCTATGTGCTAAACAGCACATCTCTGAAAAGAAAGTGCATCTGGATCCAACTGTGCTAGCCACTGGTTATTCATTGAAAGTGGAGGCACAGGTAGTCCTTTAGCTCATTCGGGGCAACTCTGAGGCACTTCAAAGCAGTGTTTTCTCCTCCACCAGACCAGTTTGTACTATAACACTCCACCACCAAAAACAGAAGAGGTCTTTGTCCTGGATGTGGAAACAGTAGCAAGAGAATGTGATGATGTCAGGAAAGAGTTTGACATCCATGTGTCTGTCAGGTATGAGATCCCTCGAGGCTCCTTCTTCAGTGTAAAGAAGTGGGAACCCCAGCTGTATGACCAGAACCCCATAAAAGCCCCCTGTCTGTGGAAACAAAGACACAGGGATGATCTCTTCTTCTCCATACCTCCCAAAGAGATTGCTAAGAATTAAGGCCTGGAGGAGCATGGCAAGGCACTAGCAGTGTCTTGCAGAACCGCTGCAACTATCTCTGTCAGCATGGAGCAGCTCAGCAGCCCCCAGAGCACTCTGAGCTGAGATGGCAGTGTTCCCAAGAGTCAGATCTCCCACCCTGGTGGACACTTGGCAGCCTGGGCTGAAGCAGCCCTGAGGTGCATTATCCTGTAGTGGGAACCTCTGATGGAACTAGACATCAGAAACTCCAGTCCCTATCCATATTTCACTTGACTGCATCTCTATAGGATGACAGTCTTGATCCATATTCTCCATGCCTTACTGTCCTTACTGAAAGAGAACATTGCCACTCTCAACCTGTAACAGCAAAGGTCACTTCCACCTGTTGGAGAGGGCAACATGAAGCATTAACATATCAACCATAACTCATCTGCTGCACAGTCTGTCTCCATGCCGAGTGAGTAGATGGGGGCAATTTCTGTCCCTTTCTCCCATCAGTTAGATGGGCTGCTGAGCCTTCATGCCAGTGTAGAGCAGGGCAAAGTTTGGAAGTGTCTGTTAGTATCTCCTAGAAATGCTGTGATGCCTTCCACATCTAATGTGCTTTTCTCCTGATTCTTCAGTTATGTAGGGGACCGTGGGACCAGTAACATGGCCCTGGTGGAGGTGGAGATGCTGTCAGGATTCATTCCCATGAAGAGCTCTGTGAAAGAGGTAAGACTTTTCCTCTGGCCTTCCTTGAAGATAGCAAAATGTATTTTCCAGATGCAGCTCAGTCAGAAATATCCAAGTAGGTAAGAATTGCTTCAGAAGGGTAGCCACTTATCTTACTAAAAATTAACTAAATTAAGCAAGTGTAGATATAGAGGGCTATTTCACAAAGCAACTTTCCATTTGCACAGCTGACTGTGCAGTTTTTCATGTTCAGTAGTGAGGATTGCATATGCAGTAAGAAGTTGGAGAAGAGCTGAAAAGCACCTAGTTAGAACCACCTGGGGTGCACTGAGACCCTCTGCAGTTGCCAGTGCCGTTTAGGGATATTCCATAAAGTGGTGTTGAATCCCATAGGATTGTTCAATGGCATGCTCCAGTGTTTCAAGCAATAGCTAGGAAGATCCATCATAGCCTACTACTAACCATCTTTCCCTTCACTACAAGTTGATGAAAGGACACTTGTCCCAATTCTGAAACAATTTTTTCCAAGGCTTGTTTTGCTCCCAGCAATCTCAATGCCATTATAGCTGAGGAACAGAGGTCTGACTAGTTGCCTGACTAGGCTAAGTGCTTTAGTCAACAGTGGTTCACTGACAAATGCCAAACTTGGTGTGAGACAGGGAATGCCAATACACTCATGTTAACCAAGCTCATCTCTTGCCTTTCTATACAGCTCGAGAAGATACCACTGGTGAAAAAGTCAGAGATAAAACCAGACAAAGTCACAATCTACTTGGAGGAGGTAAGAGGAAGACCACAGGGAACTGCCCATTCAAGCAGTAGCAACAGAAGTACTTTGCATTGGCACTTTCATAGATCACAAATACAAATATCTAGGCTGGTCAAGTGGGCTAAAATTTTGGCAAAAGAGGAAAAGGGTGGAAGAACCTGGAAAGACAGAAAAAGAAATCTCTCATACAGAAGGAGTAAAGTTGGTGACTTTGAGATGACCAGTGCATTTCTGCTCACTTTTATTCTTCTCTCCAGCTGGGTGAAACTTCTCTGAAGCTTAACATCTCAGTGGAACAAGATGTTGAAGTGCAGAACCTGAAAGCAGCAACAGTGCATGTCTATGACTACTATAAACCAGGTGAGATTTCACTGACAATGGCAAATAGTAACTATTATACCCCCCGCTCAGACATAATTCTGTCTGTGACCCTTATTCCCTTAACTCCCTTATTCCAGTGCACTTCCTCCTGCAACTTCAAGCTTGGATTTCCTCTGTGCAAAACTTTAACATTCAAGTAGCAGAGCCACTTGCTTAGAAAAGTTCTTGAGATGAGACTGCCTGGCACTATGATTTTGTTGTGTGGTGTTATGTGTTCAAAATGACAGTGTTTGTTTACTTCCTCTAGCTTCAAGGAACAAAGACATCTCTGTCAGCTTTCAATGTCTTCTCCAGCTCTATAGCTCTCTTGAGAGTACTTAGGCATTTATTTAAAATCCGTATTAAGTAGTGCCACCCTGATCCATTAGAAGGCAGAATTTAGTTGTATGCTCATCATGCATAGTGTAACAATCCTACCATCCACTGGGTGCTTCCATGTCTCAGAGGATAATGGGAAAATAATTTGTTACCCTTTAAAACTCTGAATGAACTATCAGCACACAGAAGAGAGATCTTGTTGTCATTTTGAGTGTCTCTTCTGTGCTCAGAATGAGACAAAACAACAGATGAAACATTAACAATTATTTTTAAAATAGAATTTGAGAACAAAATGGAAAAACTGCCACTGATGATTTTGAGAGCAGTACTATGGGCCTACATGTCAAATACTAAATTCCATTCTTGTTCCCCCCATGTTTCACACCGTGGCAAGAAGAGGAGATCACTTCTTAATCCAGCCATTATGGAGCTAAATATTGTCACCTAATATGCTCTCTCTTTGCTATTTCATCCTGTAAAAGTACATAAAATTTAAAAAGTGTTACCTGACATGAAAATACTAATTATCAGTAAATAGGCAAGACTGTCAGGACACACTGCTGAAAGGTTCTCTATTTACAAAAAATGTCCTTGCATTACAAGGTGCTGCAATGCATAATATGATCTCTTACAGCTGTATGGGACACATGTTGGGGAAACAGACCGCTGGTCTGACCCACTGCAGATGTTTTTTTATTCCTGCATTTACAGTCTGAAGAGTGAAAAATGAGGGTAGGGGGTTTTTGTCTTACAGAGAAAGAAGCTTGGAACTACCCTGCCATGCAGTTCTGCAGCTCACCACCCTTTCTCTTTTGTTTCTACAGATGAACGCACAGCAAGAGAATATGTTTTCCCTTGCAGTTCAGGTTAGTGTTAACAGGCTTCCAAGGTGGGAGAAGCTGGAACAGAGCAGAGGACTGGTGGTGAGCAAGCAAAGCATCCCACCTCTGCTCTGTATTTAATCTCATCATGTGATGTAGAGCCCTCTTGGATTACAAATTGAATTGGGATCTATTTACTAGTTGTGAGCACAGTTTCTAGCCCAGGTATTAATCTCAATGTAGACTAAGGTTTGAGCATACCATGGAAGGTTAAGGGGATCTGTTTTTATTTCACTTCCATACACCCCTTACATGTGCAGTCCTCACAGCATCCCAAATCTGAATGCAACTGGAAATGCCTATGTCAATGATAAAGAGATATTGCAACTCAACCCCTAAGATCTCTTAGTCCTTAGATAGCTTGCTTAAAATTCATCAGGCACTTTGCCTTTTATTTTCTCTTTCTTTCCACAGATATCTCAAAGAAGGTTTCCTACTAGTATGCTATGGCACTGTGAACTGAGTTTTCTGCTTTCATAAGGAAAACTTCATTGCTCTGGCTCTCCTCTTCCCTGCTGTGTTGGAAACGCCCTTTTCCTTTCATTTATGCCCTAAATTTCTATGGGAAGCCTGCCTTGACACACAGTAGTTTGGGATCCAGTGAAATAAAGCATGTGGAACCTGGAAAAAAGGCAGTGACTTGACAGTTGATGAAGATTTCACTGCCTGTAAAAGAGAAACATTGTGTTCATCAAGGTTATATACTTTGCTTTTGGTCACCATAGCGTGACTCCCCAGGTCCCATCTCTGAGCTGCCTTTTCAGTTTAGTTAACCCAACAATTAGTCCGCAACTGAACTCCAAGCACAAAAAAATAACGAACAAAAAAAGAAGCATTTTTAACTCTGATCTGGTTTAATACATGGCCCCATGAACCATCTTTCTGTGGTAAGTGAGCAGTAGGAACAGGCAAGAGAAGGCTAAGAAAGAAATACTTTACCAGTTCAAGGAAGAAATACTTTACCAGTTAATTTAGACAGAAAAGTACTGCAACAGTGCCCTGTGAAGGGAGGCCAAGAGACCAAAATAACATCCACTCCAAATTCACTGCATGTTTAGACTCTGGCAACACCCAGTCCCATCATGTCAAGACATTAACCCAAATGACTAATCCTTACCTGTGGCACTACTTAAAAAAAGACAACAATCTGAGGAATTTCAGGATGCAACACATACAACAGGAGAATAGAGTATGCAGATGGCTCATCAGGATATGCAGTGCCATTAGCAGGGTGGCCACATTAAAGGTGGGATCATAGATAAGAAAAAATGGGTGCTAGTTTTATAGAGCTGATTACCAAAAGATAAGTTACCAGGACAGTAATACCATAAATATGAAGTAAGGCTGTGAAGTCAATAAGCCCAGGGCCAATGGAGACAAAGTGAACAAGGTGAGCTGTGAATTTAGGAAGTGATGATGCTTCTGTAGAGGAAGTACCTTGGAGAGAATTAAAAAAACCAAACGAACAAAAACCACAAAACAAACAAACAAAAAACCCAAACACACAAAAAGGAGAAAAAGGACCATAAAGTGAAGGAGGTCATGTGACCAGAGTTGTTTGAGGGATTCCTGTCTAGCAGCCCTTTGCCTGACCAACACAGCTTGCAAAAGGACAGTAAATATATTTTTTTCTCTGATCATTCAGAGTGGTCTGTCCATAAGGTGGGCAGAACCAGCCCTTCCACTCCTACTCATCGTTGTTCATGAGGCTGTCCAGTAGAGACAGGAAAAAAAGAAAAAGAAAAGTCTCACAGCAGTACTTAACAAGCATTCAGGCAAGGTAGAAAACCTGAGGAACCAAGTGATTAATTCTGTGGACAACTGATAAAAAAAAAAAGGACAGGGCTGACTTCAAGTAAGCAAAAATTTGAAGGAACTGAACAGGCCTCCAGGGATTGTTCCCCTAGCATTGCCCCTTCCCAGGACATTGGAGGAGTCAATAGAGACTGTTTGATGGTGCTCTCTACCAAGTGAGCAAAGTGGGATCTGCAGTCTCCCAGTTGCCTTCCAGGCAAGTTTCTTCCTCTGGATATTTGGGCTGGAGTGAAAGAGATTCAGGATCAAGGTCCTCTGATCTGGTTGAACTTCAGATAGTGAGGTTATAAATAAAACCTGAAGCCTGTAACCCAGTGTGCTCATTGTGCCCATGAGCCAGGCTCTTCTGCTTCTAAATTGACGTGTCAAAGGTTTTACAGTTTATATGATCAGATGGCCATGAAGTTAGATCTAAATAGCAGAAGGCCCACCAAGATTCCTCTACTTCTGATGATAGGGTTTTCCTTCTGAGGTACCTGAAGGTGAGGGTCTCACTTCCAGACTGAAGTGAGTAAATGAGAAAGGGAAAGAAGACAAGTGCAGTTTCACAGCCTAGATGTTCATTTATATGTCTGTACTATATGAATCTGTACAACACAATATGCAAGCTCATCCTTACGTTAAGTGGTGTTCACTTACCTGTGTATAAGATTCATTTCATACCACTGCCTTCCTGATAAATCGGAAAAAACCCATGAACTCAGAAGGTGCACTTTTCCTCCAGAGCCACTGAGTGTCACCATCGCTCCGTGGCTTGCCCTGCAAGATGCTGTTACTCCAGACAAAAAACTCCTTTTCTAAAATGGATTGGAATGGGGAAAAAAAAAAAAAGGTAATGGGAATGAAAATGGGCTGCTTCTTGCTGAAGAGTTCAGAGCTGGGAAGATCTGCATCTACAACATGAGCTGTCTATGAAATGAATCCTGCCTTATATTTAGAAAAAGCATTTGACTGGTTTCCACCCAGACCCTCTAAGCCAGTCTCACAATTTGCAGCGTGAGCCTCAGTGACAACAATTATGGGATGGAAAAAGTGCTTTATCAGGAGACACTAAAAAGTCCAGGATCCCACCATTTGGTAAGCAGAATGAGCAGAATTTGTAGAGAAGAAGCACTGATATTTACAAAAATTATGAAGGTAGTGGATCAAGTGAATGGAAAATTGCTCTTCAGGAAATCTTTCCGTGGCAGACTGCAGGCATGTAATGAAACTAGTGGGTAATCAGTTTAAAACAAATAAAAAAGTACTTTATACTACAAGAATTTACTGCTAAAAGAGTTATGGAAACCAAAGATATCATCAGGTTCAAAAAGCTCATAGACAGACTAATGGAAAACCAGTCTATACCAAATGAAACAGGTTGTAATGTGCCCTCCACCATCCCTACTACCAACCTTGAATGTGGAAGTAGAACAAGGGGAATGGACTGTACGTAACGGCGAGGTGCACTTGCTTTCCCTGAAAAGTATTAAGGGCAGCTGAATTTGATGGACTGAAAGATCCAGCGGCTTCCTTTATTTCTGACTCCATGGAGATGAGTGAGAACTTACTTGTTTCACATCCCAGCAGTAGCAGAGTAGTATGCAAGTTCACAACAGACATGCACACACAGGTTAATGCTGTCAGGAAACAGTACGTCAAAGACATCCATATAAGCACCATGTCAGTAGCCTGATTCTGTTCCTGAGGACCAGTGCTCAGAGAAATGTGCTTTAGGTTTCTGACCCTACAAACCTTTCATTCTACTTGCTGACTAGGCAGACCACACCCACACAACAGAGAGCACAACAACACAGGAAAGAAATAAAGTAATTTATTACAAATACAGTACAAGCTGTGGTGATCAGATGCAAAACTTGTGCAAACACAGTGATGGCATTTGACTGGCTTTGTTTATTCCTATCTTTTCTCTGTTTGACCCACCTTGATCCCTCCATTTCCCTACCTGTGATTTTTACCCCAAGCATACCAGTGTCGTTTTGTAAATCCTCGAATTCTCTTTATCGATTCAAACATCCCCCCCAGCTGCCAAGCACCCTCCAATAAGTCCTAAAGCCTCTTTATTGCCGTATTTCCTCTTAGTCCTATTGCAGTAACTTCCCTTCATTTGCATACATTCCAGAGAGTTTCCTCCTTTGAATCCACTTCAGTGGGTTTTTCAAGAGGGACAAATGGCTTAGTCGTTCATCCAGTTGTTGTGGGGTTTAGAAGTGATTCATTCACAGGGATTACTGTTTGCTTCATTCCCTGCCTTGTCATTGTTTCTTTGTTCACTATCTGACCTTTTGTTTTGAATAATCTTAAATATCTCCTCGAAAATCAGCCAGACAGTTTTCCATCTGATTTAAAAAAGAACCCTCAGCATTTAGAGCAAGTACGTTTGTTAATAGCCCAAATGCCTTTCTGTACAATGTGTTTCGCTGCCTTTCAGGCAGCAGCAAATGTTATTCTGTGATGCTAAGTCAGTGGGAATCAACTCCAATTGAAAATGCTAATTATCTCCTGTGAATTGGTAGCCCAGCACTATCATTACAGAGCCCGATGCAATGTTCTTGCAACATGAGGCTTAGACATGTCATTTATGCTGCTCATACCCTCGAAGGTGCTTCATCTTTAAAGGAAACTCACCAGCTGTTATCAAGATGAGCCACTGGTCTGACCCACTGGGCATTTTTCATTTTCTTAGAAAGAAATATATGGATCATAGAATCATAGAATGGTTTGGGTTGGAAGGGACATGAAAGATCATCTAGTTCCAAGAGCCCTGCTATGGGCAGAACACCTTCCACTAGAGCAGGTTGCTCAAAGCCCCATCCAACCTGGCCTTGAACACTTCCAGAGACGGGGCATCCACAGTTTCTCTGGACAACCTGTGCCAGCGCCTCACCACCCTCACAGTGAACAATTTCTTCCTAATATCTAATCTAAATCTTCTCTCCTTCAGTTTGAAGCCATTGCTCCTTGTCCTGTCACTGCATGCACTTGTAAATAGTTCCTCTCCACCTGTCATCTAATCATGACAACATTACTGTTAAAAATTAGTAAGTTTGCCACAATCAACCACTCTTAACCCTAAGTCAGGCAACTGACAGGCAACAAACTGATGCTCTTCCAGAGTAATCAAGGGAAGCAAGGCCCAAGTGCCTGCAGGGCGCACCTTCTCTTGTGAAAGCTGACAGCCAGCTCTGGCACTATGGTTTCTTTACCCTGTTCATGCAGGTTTCCACTGTGCGCCTCTACCTGTGCTCTACATGGTGCGGGCAGAAAACCTCGCAGGCACCATCATCACCTCTGTGTTCTGTTTGTTCAGCAAAGCTTGTTCCAGGTACCAACACAAGCAGTTTACAACCTGCATTCCTCTCCAGGGCAGATAGTGATAGGACTAGAGGAGAGTCTTAAGCTGCAGCAGGGGAGGTTTAGGCTGGGCATTAGGAGGAATTTCTTCATAGAAGGGGTGATTAGGCATTAGAATGGGCTGCCCAGGTTGGTGGTGGAGCCCCCATCCCTGGAGGTGTTTAAGGGAAGACTGGCACTTAGTGCCACGGTCTAGCTGACATGGTGAGGATTGGCTATAGGTCAGACTCAGCGACCTGCGGTCTCTTCCTGCCGAATCGATTCTGCGATTCCTAATCTACTGGTGTTGAACAAGGTTAGGCAGTGCCCAGCGGGGCCGATGGCACAGCGTGCCCCGGCACGGGGGGCACCACCTGGGGCTGGCGAGGGGCACGGGCGCTGCGACGATGCTTATCAGCACCTCGATGCTTTGGTGCCGCAGCCCCGCGGGCCCACCCGAGAGCCCGCGGCTGCCGTGCCGTGCCGTGCCGTGCCGGG
>VWZF01003581.1:41298-64331 GCA_013396755.1 Sclerurus mexicanus | reverse complement strand
TCCCGCAGGGCGCCTGCTGGTGGTGCTGGTGCTGCTGGTGGTGGTGGTGCTGCTGGTGCTGGTGCTGGTGGTGGTGCTGCTGGTGGTGCTGGTGCTGGTGGTGCCTGCAGCGCATCCCGCGGCACAGCCGGCCCGTCCCGGCAGCTCCGCGGGTGCTGTGCGAGCGCGCAGTAACAGCGCGGGCAGCGCCGTAGCCCTGGTTACTAGTTCTTGTCGCCCAAACCTTGCTGGTTCGCCGAGTTAGTTCCCCAAAGATGAAGGAGCGCAAAACCGGCTGGAAGGTTAGGAAATTTTCGGCAGGCAGCAGTCGTGTGCCGGGGGGAATGGATGGGGTGAACAAGTGAAAACTTTTCTTCCTCCTGCCAAGTGTTCGATGACTAGAGTAGGTGTTTGGCCTGACTCTCCTCTGCTTGAGAAAGGGCAGGAGCTCGGAGATGGGCCACCTGTGGTGCTCTCGGTGTGTGTTGCCATCAGCAGTGCGGGTTAGGCTCTGAACTGGCCCGTGCCCTCATGCTGGTACTGCTGCCTGAGCCAGTTTTCTCCCTTCTGCTGTGCCATCATTCCTGCTATGGTACTAATGGGCCTTTGTATCCTTCCCTGTCTGCCTTTTAGCGGTGCGGTTCTAGCTGTTGTTCAAAGGTTAGTTTCAAGTAATGGCCACATTGTTATTACGGCTTTTTGTTTGTTTGTTTGGAAACCACGTGGTTTAATAATTTTTAGTAAGTTATCCATCTCATGGATGAGTCCAGTGATAGCCCAACGATCACTGGATTTTTGTAAGAGGAAGGTGCTGGAAGATGCACTTGGAGGAGGGGAGAGGGTGTAATGCTGCAATTTTGTGCCCGAATAGCCTCTATTTGGATCGGATTACGCTAACATGGAGCTTGCATCCTTAGATGAACTTGCTTGGGGAAATACTGTGCCTTTTCACGTTTGTATTTGGAAAGGGTTTTGCTGGATAACGGCTTGCTGTGAGTGATTTAAAATTCTTACTGCCCTTCTGCAAAGGAAGAGTATGCTTCTCTGTCCGTGTCTCCAGAAGGCCTTCTCCATACACAGACACCAAAATTTTTCCATGCCTCTTTTACCAGAGGTGTTTCAATAAGATTCTGTTTGTGCTAGGACCTGATTTCAGTAAGATCTAGATCAATATGGAATTCTTAAAAATGCTGTAAATCTTAGGAATCAGTGGTGCTGTTTACTGAGGAAACACAGATTGGTGGAGCAGAGCACCAAGCTAGAAGCCTGTTGCAGCTGTTGAGGGTAAGGTTGAATATTAGTTACGTTCTTTCCTCTCACTGGCGCTTGTGGCAACGTAAGTAAGGTAATTTGGCTCACTGATCTGGCAGAAAATGATGTTCAGGGTATCTTTTCTGCAAGGTTAATGAGTTGATCTAACAAGCATCAGAAGGGAGGTGAATGCTGGGAGGAATCCGAACAGAGCGGTTGAGGGTGGGCAAGGGAACATAAATTGTCTCCTAATGGCAAGTGAGCTACTAGAGGACTTGGTGTAATGTGTGGAGCTTCACTTGTGTTTTAACTCCATTCAGAGTATTTTGTTTATCCAACAGTTTCCTTCTTTCAAAAAGTCTGCATTCTCTGCCTTCTCAGTTTGTTCGTTTTCAGGCTTCATTTAATTTTTGTGGTGTTGTGCTCTGGGGAAGACCTTTAAGGCAGTTGCTTATCCAGAGCTTTTATATTCTAGATAGGTTTACTGACTAACAGTTTCTAGATGTAGTGGAATTGTGCCTGAAGACAGCAGTGACCAGTTAGGGAGAGGTATGTCTCAGCTGAGGAGAAGATGACTTCGGGGCAGAATTACTGATGGCCACTGCTGAAAGCAGTGCAGAAAGCCATTGTTGGATTAACAGGGAGATGCCCGGGCAGGACTTGAAGGCAAGAGTAAAGATGTATGTGGAAGACAGTGCTGAAGCAGCAACTCTCTGCTTGCCAATTAAAGAATTTTCCAGATTTTGAAGAGCAGGTTTGAGAGAGCAATTGCTTGATTTAGCCACCCATTCTGTGCAGTGTTAATGCTGTTGCGCTACTTTAAAGTCATCTGCTGCCCTTAACACTGTTCCAGAATTGTAAAAGTTGTTTGGTTGAGACTATTGATGCATCTCCTTTTCTGCTTCACTGGTCTGTTCGTTTATACACCAGAAAAATGTTTGGTGAGGCTGTGAAGCTCAAAATCTCTGAATTTAAAAAGGGCTAGATAAAGGGGCTGTGCTGGTGCTCTGGGCTTCTGGAAGCTCATTTAGAGGTGTCTCATTTAGAGGTCTCTCAGATATGCTACAGAGGAGCCAGCTGGTGTTTTGGAAATAAATAGGCTGTCAGTCATAAGAAGACTATTAGAAACTTTTTAAAAAATCTTACATGGAATTATATCCCTCTAGAAAGTCAAGAGTTTTTTCCCCCCAGTGAAATTCTGTCGAATAATCACTTTTATTTCCTTTTTTGACTCTGGCTGCTCTTGCCACTACTCCTTGTGTAGCTCATGTTTCTTGCTGCAGAAAACTCCCAAATCATCTCAGTGCATTGCTCTTCTAAGCACTCTCTTCAGTCTCGCTTCTCTTCCTCTTGGCTGATGAAAGCCTTCTCCAGTCCTTTCTCAGTCCTGCAGTTCACTGCAACTCATCTTTCTGCTGCTGTAAGATCTCCCTGTTTCTGTATGACCTCTTCAGCAGCTTTTGCCTTACAAGAGTTGCCAGTGAACACTTCATCCACTCTGCTTCTAACTTCATTCCTCCTGAAAGTAACTTGCCACCACAGATACCAATTTCTAGTCTAATACTCAAGATCTGTCAGGAGCAACAAGTAGCTGGAAAGTCTATGTGATCAGAGGAAGAAAGAAAGGATTGAGGGGTAGGAGGGAAGCGAAGCAAGGAGAAGGAGGGACAGAGTTGGTATATCTGCAGTAGGGCAGTGGAGTTGGGGGACTGGAGGAAGAGAGGATCAGAAGTTGTCAAAGTGCAGTGGAGGACTGGAAGCACCGTGGAATTTGCCTCAGTTCGCTAGCCCCTCTTGAAGGAGAGGTGGTCAGCTCTCTAAAACAAATGATTGTCTGAATAAGCTGCAGCTGCTCCTTCACTGCCTTTTTAAGAGGTCAGGATGCTGTAGCTTCCAACAGTAGCATGGCAATAAAAATATGAGAATATGTGTATTACATCTCTGACTGTGATCATAAAAGATTTAAACTGTGTGTATAATTTCTGGGTGATTTCAGAACCCAGACATCCCTGGTTCCTGTGATGTAGCAAAGCTGTGCGTGGAGCCTGGTATTGAGATATTCCAGTAAAAAAGCTGTATAATGTAGTGAAATACAGTTTGTTTTTTTTCTGTAGGCTGACTTGGTTTCCAACTCTCTCAATGTAGATCTGGAGTCCAGCTCTGCCTGAGCTCCTGGGATCCTGTCACCATGGAGACTGAAAGTGAGCAGAACTCCAACTCCACCAGTGGAAGCTCCAGTTCTGGAGGAAGCACCCGTCCTCAGATATCGCAGATGTCTCTCTATGAGCGACAGGCAGTACAGGTGAGACTCAGTTATGTTCGGGGATAGCAAGTGCCTCAGTGGAAGGTGGTGGTGAGTTCTTTTCTGTTCCTCTGAGTTGTCATGTGTCCAGGTGGGAGCATGCTCAGAGGATTGTCATGTTTTCAGATTTAGAAATTCCTATGCTAGTCCTGAGTACTTTATAGCCTGAGGCTTCATGTTTCACAGGTTACTCCTTCAATGTCCAGCCTCTTAGATTTAATCTGTACTGCGATCTAATAGTATATTTTAGCCGGCTGTTCTAGAGCAAGTCACTCAGTTTACCACCCAGTTCCTTTGTACTCTCCATACACATCCTACATGGGAATATTTTTCTACCTGTGTGAGCATGCACATTCCCAGATTCCTGGAGTTTGTTAAGCTCTTGCAAGTGTGATTCCTGCTGTCCTGGAATACACCTGTGATTCAGTCTTACCAAATTTGTAGCTGTACTATGAATTTTGATGTCCTAATCTGGTGCATGCTTTTTTCATGTGGTCTAGGTCATGTTCTCATGGCTGTTACTTCTTCATTGCTTTCTTCAATCACATTTCAAGGGCACACAATTTCTGACAATTGGGTTTTCCTCTTTATCTAGGCCCTGCAGGCACTCCAGAGACAGCCCAATGCAGCCCAGTACTTCCACCAGTTTATGCTTCAGCAGCAGTTTAACAGCGCCCAGCTTCACAGCCTGGCTGCTGTCCAGCAGGTGAGTTGCCAAAGAGGCAGGAGAGGAGTTGGATCATTTTCTGGGAAAGATCCAGAGGTTCTCTTCTTAGACAGTATCTTGTGCACTGAGGTCATTCTGATTCCCAATGGGACAACAAGTCCCTGAACACCTTGTTTAGAGTTGATATAAACAGGTAGTAAACTGGAAACGTGTTGCAAAGATTAATTTGTTTTTCAGGTACAGAGCAAGGGAAAACAAAATTTGGCATCCCCATCAGAGCACTTGCATTTCAGAGGCCTGTGACTACCTTTTTTAAATAGAAGATGGGTAGTTAAATAGCAGTGGTTGCAGCTTTGTTTAAAAACTGTATTAAAGGGGACAGTGGATAAACATGTTTGTGTTTGACTGAAATTTCAGGGGTTATCCTCTGAATTTTCTGTCTTGAAACTTAGTAACTTGTGTTTTCTTCATCAGAGGGATCCAGGGTGGATTTTTTCCAGCCAAGAGGCTGTCTTTTTAATTGAGACATATACAGATCAATATGAATCAAGATACTTTATGATATTTAACTATTGAATGTCTTTTTTTTTCTTTATCAACTTTGTTCACCTACCAGATTTTGTCATCAGTTGAAGACAGATTATGTGTGATGTGAATACAGTTCTGTTTGTGTAACAATATCTCAGTAGCTGAACTCCTCGACAGTTAGTCCAGGACGTAGTTGTTTTTAAAATACCTACCTGCAGTCTTATGCTATTGAAGGAATAGAAACCTCTCAACAGTTTTGCACAAATCCTAGTTAGAAAATTAACTAAACACATACAGGGGCATTCCCATGGGATCAGAGAGGGGGAAGTAAAGACATCAATATTTATATTCCTTCACAGACCTTATGTGCTCTGATCTGAGATTTGTTTCTTGGAGTGCTATGATCACATTGTTACTAAACTGCCTACTTAGCCCAGCAAATTGCTAATATTGCAGAGAACATCTGGGTCTTAACAGTGGATTTCAGCATCAGGGTGAGGTTTGTAGTGTGTAGCACAACAAGCAGGGGAACCATAGGGTGGAAGGACTTGAGGTCGTACACTGTCAGGTAAGGGCCTAGGTGTTCTGATAAAGCCGAATAATAGAGCTGGATTGAAAAGTTTGTTACAGGCACTCATTTCTCTGTCAATCTCTCTTGCAGGCTACAATTGCAGCCAGTAGACAGGCCAGCTCCCCCAACACTAGCACCTCTCAACAGACCACCACCACCCAGGCATCTGTAAGTAAAACTGCTCCCTCACACATATATTGAAGCCTGCCTCCCTCTCCCCACCTTGTTCTTTCTCCTCTTTGTCTTTAAGGAGGGCAGTCAGCCACACAGCTTCTAAGAATGCTGGGAATCCACAAGATGCAAACAACTTTGAGGATTTGGGATGCTGTCATTATTGGTGGGGGTTAAGGAGACCAGATGAGGTTTCTGGGTGGGAGAGGCCTCTTAGATGGAAAGGTAGACATGGATCTCTGCTGAGACTTTGGGAATATGTTGTTGTGGATTAGGACTTCTGAGAAGGAGTCATGACCTATTTGAAAGGGCATGTCCTTTTGTCTTGGGCATAGTAGTTGTTGAATGAGAGAATGCCTGTTTTGAAGTGAGTATTGAGGAGCTTGGATTTGTTCACAGAGTAGATGAGTTGGTAGAATAGAAAAGGTTTTGTGGGTTTTCTACCTTTACTTGAGAGGCTGGAGAAAATGATGTGTTTTTTTTTTTTTGGATCTCTTATTGCAGTTGCATGCTAACAGTGATACTCAAGCTCAGCATACGAATGAGGTTAGTATCCAGGGATTTGGCTAGTTTAGATTGTGCAGCCTCTAAGACGAGGTCTCTAAGACAAGAACTTTCTTCTTCTTGGTCCCCTGTGGGATAGAGGAAAAAACAGTAAAATGTCTGTTCTAGCTGTACCCCAGTGAGTGAATTAGTACTTATTTCTTGGTCTCCTTGTCTTCATATATGATTTGGAGCTTTTTTTTGTCCTAAGATCAACCTAGCTACCACATCAGCTGCTCAGCTGATCAGTCGGTCACAGAGTGTGAGTTCCCCCAGTGCCACAACCCTGACGCAGTCTGTGCTCCTTGGGAATACCACCTCACCGCCTCTCAACCAGTCACAGGCCCAGATGTATCTTCGGGTAAGAGATGTGCATGTAAAATGTGTCCTGACCGTGAACCCCACTTACTAGCCACTTCAGTGCCTCACTGCTTGGGATTGCCAACACCTGTGGACTAACTCTAGCTCTAAGGATGTTGCAGTGTATTTTAAAATCATGTGGGGAAGCTCTTGTCTCTGAAACTACAAGTTTGACTCTGGGCTTTGCTTTTGAGGATAGATGAGCTTTGTATTGTGCGGCTCAGGTGAGAATGTTAACAAGTGTTTCTGCTCTGCATAGATGTTAAAGATCCCATAGCACTTCTCACTAGAGTGCAAGTGTAAAATATATGTCCTAGGCTCCAATACAGCTCAGAAATAAACCTACTCTTCTGGTTCAGTGCTGCAACAGATATGTCGTAAATTATTCTTCTGCTGCTGAACTTAGGGATGTAAGTCTAGAAACATAAATCAATGTGAACAAATAATCATCCATTTAATTGCTTTGAAGCATAGCTAAATAGAAAACACTAGTCTTGACTCTATAGTTACTCTGGGGCTTGGTTACCTACTTAAAAAATATATTCTGTATCTCAGTTGACTTCAGATACAGATCGTAATCCCCTTCTTCTCAAGCAGTCCTGATCTTGGATGTATGTCACTTATCACCATTTCTTAACCAGTCCCTGACGTACATCTGAAAATTCAATGATATCCCAGTGTTTTAGCCAGCCTCAGGCAGTCTGTGGGAGTTGGCCCTAGTCCCATGTTTGATAGAAGAGTGCTTGTTTCCATGAGGAAACTGTTCCCAGTTTCCTGCTCCTAGGAGTTATATTCAGTGTTACAGTGTAGGGAGGGTTGGTGGTTTTGTAACATTGCAGCCCAGTGTTGGTTTGTAATCTGTTTGCTTGTGGTTCGTTGTCTTTCTTTCTCTCTTCCCCTCCATTTCTTCCATTCCACATGACCTGATCCTCAACAGCCACAGCTGGGGAACCTGTTGCAGGTAAACCGGACCCTGGGCCGCAATGTGCCTCTTGCCTCCCAACTCATCCTGATGCCCAATGGGGCTGTGGCTGCTGTCCAGCAGGAGGTACCACCCACTCAGTCTCCTGGGGTCCATGCAGACACGGACCAGGTCAGTGACACCCCCTCCCAGAGTCCTTCTTTCCCCCTGCTTTCTGTCATCTCACACTCTGTTTTTTGTCTCAAGCTGTCCCGCTACAGCAGATCAGCTCTATTTAATCTCCAACCAGTCCCTGTGCAGGCAGGAGATTCTGTTCTCTTTTGCCACCATGTTTTCATGTTTGCTTTTTGCCTCCAGAGATGGGATTAATTTCTGCTTAAAATTTATGATGTGAGCCACAGGCTGGATCAATCCCATCTTCGCAGTTTCGTGATTTTACTTGTGCAAAAAGAACTGTTGAGTTCTATGTCCAGTTTTCAGTCACTCTTCAGTTTAAAGTCTTTGCCAGAGGTAGTTTTCCTTCACCCAGTTGATTTGTTGTTGTAAAGATGCCAAAGACCAAAGAGGCCATGAGGTCTTAGCTCCTATATCCATTTGTAAGTAATTCTCCAGGTCAGGGAGCTGCCACGGCTTTTCATTTACCTTGTCCTATCCCAGTCATTCTTGGGATTTCCATATTTTTCTTGTCTGGAGCACTTCCTTTGAGGAAAAGTCAGCCATGACCAAACTTCGAAGATAACATTGTATTTGGAGGAGGAGTAACTACAGAGGATGGAAGCACCAAATTACAGAGGAATTGGCGAAATTGGAAGGGGTGGTGGCCATGAGTAGATTTATGGGAGTGCTGAGTGAAAAGCCCTGCACAGGAGCAGGAGGCACAAAAATTGAAAAGAAACAACTGGTTTTTAAAGGGGTATCTCAGCGCTTTTAGAGCCATGCTAAAGTGGGTTGTACTAATGCAAAAGTGTGGCAGGCAGGTCTGAAAGCTGTCCCATGCCTTGGAAAAAGAAAGTGTCCTCACATCCTGTTCTCAAAGTGCCATGAGATCTTTAATTTCCATCAGAGATGGAGCAGGGGGAGTTCAGGAAAACATGCTTCCTGGGAAGAGCCATGCCTGAGCCTTGCCCTGCAGTGTTAGCCGGCTCCTCACATGAGACTTGAGGCATCAGCTTAGCCTGCATGCCAGTAGAGTGTGTTGCTTACATGTTCTCTCTCAAACTCCCAGCAAGTAACATGTATAAAGCAAATGGATTCTGTTTTGTATGTGTGTTTCTAGGTGCAGAACTTGGCTGTGAGGAGCCAGCAGACCTCCACCACTAACACCCAGCTTCAAGGCTCTGCTCAGAAGGCAGCTCTGCCGGGAAGCTCCCAGGCTTCAGGCTTACCACAGGCCACCAGCACGGGCCAGACTGTGGCTGTGGCTCAGGCCTCCTCTGCCACTGCAGGCCAGTCTCTCAACCTGAGCCAGGGAGCAGCAGGCAGCAATGGAGTCTCCGGGGGTGTGGTGGCAAGTGGTGGGAGCCAGACCCCAATGGGATTGAGCCAGACCTCCTCAGCAGGTGCCGCTGGCAGTTGCCAAAGGAAGGGCACAGGGGTGGTTCAGCCATTACCAATAGCAGCTGCCCAGGCCGTGACTGTCAGCCAGGGAAGCCAGACGGAGACAGAGAATGCAGCCACAAAGAAGGGTGAAACAGACAGCAGTGGACAGCAAACAGTGGGCATGAACCTGACCAGGACTGCTACACCAGCACCCAGCCAGACCTTGATAAGCTCAGGTAAGTGCACTCCTGCTTTTTCTTTTTGAGACCACTGGGCTTTTGCAAGAATAACTTTTGAAAGCCTGAGAGGTTTTCCAACACATCTCCTAGCTTCTCTGCTCCCAGAGACCCCTTGTCTCGAGGGGCTATCCCTCCCTATTAGCATGACAAGTTAGTTGATTTAGTCTCAAGTCCTCTGCCCATAAGCTGTCAGTCATTTTGGAGCTTAATGTCCCAAACCAGTGCAGTGGTTGCCTGCCTTGTTTTTATTGTTCCAAGCTACACTGTTGCTAACTTTTGTGCTCTGTTTTTTCTCACTCTGTGTATAGCAACATACACGCAGATCCAGCCACACTCACTGATCCAGCAGCAGCAGCAGATCCATTTGCAGAAGCAGGTGGTGATCCAGCAGCAGATAGCCATTCATCACCAGCAGCAGTTCCAGCACCGCCAGTCCCAGCTCCTCCACACAGCCACCCATCTTCAGCTGGCCCAGCAGCAGCTACAGCAGCAAGCAGCATCTCTGACCCAACAGCAGCAGCAAGCTCAACCTCCGCAGCAGCAGGCTCCACCTCAGAACCAGCCGCAGGCTCAGACCCTTGTGGTGCAACCTATGTTGCAGTCCCAACCACAGCATTTGCAGCTCCAGCAGGACAGTCCTTGTCAGCCAGCCACCAAGTCACCTGTTCCAATTCAGTCAAAATCTCTGGTCACCCCCATCAAACCACCTCAGCTTGGGCCTGCCAAAATGTCAGCGACGCAGCAGCCTCCACCACACATTCCAGTGCAGGTAGTGGGCACTCGGCAGCAGGGCTCAGGCCAAGCCCAAGCACTGGGTTTGGCTCAGATTGCTGCAGCAGTGCCTACATCCAGGGGAATGCCGGCTGTAGTCCAGCCTGTTTCCCAAACCCATGCTGCTTCCCCATCGTCATCTTCGGCTCCAGCATCCTCACAGGAAGCTCCCCCTCTCACCACAGGGGTGAATTTGGCACAAGTTCAAGGCACAGCCCACATGGTGAAGAGCCCAGCTTCCTCTCCAGTTGTGGCTCAGATGCCAGCAGCATTCTACATGCAGTCTGTCCAGTTGCCAGTAAGTGATACCATTGAGAAGGAGAATAGCATATGGATTCTCTTTGTTCATTCCTAGGACACCAATCGCAGTCCAGGCCCAGGTCAGTGGGATGGGATGGGTAAGGGGTTTGGGGAAAGGGATGTGTAGACTTTTTTTACTCTCAAAAACACTAATTCCAATCCAACCCCTGGGATTACTGACTACAAGCATTTCTCTTTCACATTGTCATTCAAAGGCTTGCACAAAGTAAATAGGTGAGACTCAGACCCTGCCCCAAATGGGGCAGGTGTTCACATCATATACTAAGTATCACATGTAACAGTGGGGTGGATTGACCTCGGCTGGCTGCTGGGTGACCACCAAGTTGCTGCTCTGTCACTCCCTCTTCACAACAGGACAGGAGGAGAAAAATAAAGTGAAAAGCTTATGGGTTAAGGACATGGAGATCGCTTGCCAATTACTGTCACTGTCAAAACAAACTCAATTTAGGAAAATTAATTTAATTTACTGCCAATTAATCAGTGTAGGATAATTGAATATAAGAACAAATCTGAAAAACACCTAACCCCTTCTTCACAGGCTCAGGCTTCACCCCCCCAACTCTTCTACCTCCTCCCCCTGAGCAGTGCAGGAGGACAGAAAATGCAGTTATGGTCAGTTCTTAAGGTTTTGTCTTTTTGCCATGCTTTTCCCTTGCTATAGCATGGGATCTTTCCCATGGGATACAGTCCTTCACAAACTTCTTCAGTGTGGGCCTTTCCCATAGGCAGCCGCTTTCCATGAACTGCTCCAGCATGGATTCTTCTGGGTCACAGACCCCTTGGTGTATGATACCAGCCACTGACTCTAGGCCTCACAGGGTCTCCTAGCAACAGGCTATGCAGAGGAAAACAAAGATAGCTCATGTTCTGCAGGCCTCATCTGTGCTGTTGTGAATTGTCTGGCCAGAGCCTGCCTAAATTCTTGAGACAACAGCACTTTGCCAGCTCAGATTATAGAATCATAAATGATGCAAGTTGGAAAGGACCTTAAAGATCCAACCCCACTGCTGTGGGCAGGGATGCCTTTGCTCAGAGCTCCATCCAGCCTGGCCTTGAACAGTTCCTCAGCCAGTTGCTGAGGTTGTTTCTAGACTCGGCTTATTCAGGAAGGTGTCACAGGATTTGTCTGATAATTAGAGTGGGGGCCAATTCTGCTCATAGGGAAAATGTCTTCCCTGCTCTTTTGACTCTGCTTTATTGAAACTGGTCTGATTCAGCCAAAAGCCTGTTTGGAAATGAATGCCATTCCATTTCATTCTTCTTGGAGCAATCCTTTGAGGTTCACGTATTGTCTTGATATTATACCAATGTGTCAACATGAATTGGGACACCAGGTCCTAGTCCGTGGTATGGTAGTGGGTATTCTCAAGCTTTGTTCTGTGCTACACAAATGCTCCTCAGTAGAGGTATGTACTGTGAAGGAGCTAGAGGCATCTCCAGAAGGAACCAGGCTGGAAATCAAGTATGATGAAGCAGGATACATCTTTCTTTTTGCCTTTGATCTGTCTTGTTCTTTGCTTTGGAGCTTTTCTGTCTGCTTACGTGTTCTTCTTTATTCGTGCAGGGCAAATCTCAGACCTTAGCAGTAAAGCGCAAGGCAGAGTCAGAGGAGGAGAAGGAGGAGTCGCCCAATGTCACTGCACTCCTGCCTGCCAGGTCCTCTCCGGTAACAGACAGCCCCAAAAACATGGAGGAGAAGAGTGGCCTTGGAGGTGAGGTACAAAGGAGAGCTCTGCTTGTGTGTGCTAGTGATCTGATCTCGTATTCCATTTGAAGTAGGTGGAGCAACTGACTCTTTGCTGTTAACTTTCCAGATAATTCTGATACTGCTGCCATTGCAACCCCAAATACCACATCAAGTGAAGGAGCCTCAGTTGCCCCCACCTCTGCTTCCACCCCAAACCTGGCAATGGTGTCACGTCAGATGGGGGACTCCAAACCCCCACAAGCTATCGTCAAGCCCCAGATCCTCACGCACATCATTGAAGGCTTTGTCATCCAGGAAGGAGCAGAGCCCTTTCCAGTAGGAATTTTTTGTTGTGGGGGAGGGAGCTATAGCAGCTTCTTGGGAGGGTAATGGGCTTCCATCTTTGCATAGGAGTATCTTTCCCCATATTCCAACTTAGCATTTCTAGCCTGAGACACAGACAATGAAGAGGAAGGGAGGGGAGGGAGGTGTTGTGGATGAAGCAAGACATTGAGAGGTGTCATTTAAGAGAACAAGTTGGAATGAGTAAAACAAATATTACAGCAGCTGTTTACTCCAGTAGTCCCCAAAGCAATAATTTATGCAGGAATTGTAAGGAGGTGGTTCTCTCTTATTTTTTAAGTGAGGGAAAGATGCATTTTGAACATGCAGCTAGTGAAGTTGAAGCAAATAAGGGGCAATACAGTTACGTGGAATTTTAGGCTATTCAAGGCAGATAGTACTTGGGGATCTTTGAATGACCAGTCAAACCTGTAAGTCAGGAAGGACTAATAACTTTGTTCAGCATCTCTCCTTCCCTATTATGCAGAGATTCTTCTGAGCTGAATTTTGAGCTGCATATATCTTGCAGAGAATCCTTTACTGGTGGGTCCAACTAATTTTCTTCCTATCCAGGTGGGTTGTTCTCAGCTGCTGAAAGAATCTGAGAAACCACTGCAGGAAGAGGCTCCTTCTTGCCAGAATGAAAACCTGTCCAGCAATTCTCTGGGAGGTGACAGTGTTTCCATGGGTGAGTTTAAGCACTGGGAGGCCTAGCTAGTGTTACTGAAAGTTTCTACTCTCTTACACTGTACTACTAACTTTATACATTATGGACTGGTATATCTTCCTGCTAATTCTTAGAAATTCAAGCTATGGACCTAGAATATCCTTTTCTTGAGTGCCAGAAGACAATATTTTTTGGTTTTGTTTATATGATCTAACACATCCTGTGTCAGTAGTAAGCAGGAGAATCTGAACTGTACCTCTCTGTAATGACATTTCAGTCAATCCTGTGAAGGATGTGTGGACAGAGCAGAGAGTGCAGTGATAGCGATTTCCCCCACAGCCTTGTAGGATGTGAGGATTATGCTATTTTTTGCTTTTTGCGTGAAATGGTACTGAGAAGAACTAAAAACCTGCTCTGTTCAATATTCTGGAGTCCTAATTAGTGGAGCTTCTGTTTCCGTTTTCCCAGCTTCTTCCCCAAACTATCTACTTTCTAGATTCATTAGAAAACAGTGCTTGGAATCTGTCTGCTTAGAAGAAGAGCAGTGGAATGGGGAGTCCTTTTGTGTGTGATCTGCTTTAGTTCACATCGTCACCTTCTGTGTATCTCTGTATCTCACTAGAGCTTGATAAGAAGGCAAATTTGTTGAAGTGTGAATATTGTGGGAAGTATGCTCCAGCAACCCAGTTCCGTGGCTCCAAGAGGTTTTGTTCCATGACCTGTGCTAAAAGGTAAAAATAGCAAGACGTAATTTTCCTTATTTCTGACTACACATTTTCTGGAACTGGGCATGTGCCCCTTATCCAAGTAATTTACAACACTTCAGTACATCTGATTCTCCCTCCATGGAATGTACTGGCCACAGAGATCCTTTAGGACTCTAAATGATTTGTAAATACTTCCAGGTCTAGAGAGGTGGATGTGGTGTTGAATAGAAGCAGGATTTCTGTCTTGCTCAGAAGATGAAGTAGGAAGGGGGAAGTACTGGGGCTCCAAAGAACCTCTTCAGTGAAACATATATTTGACTAAGTAAATGCATACTGGTCGCTGTCTGATGCATTGGTACTAGAAAAAGACACAAGGGAGCATTTGGGAAAAACGTGGGGAGATGTTAGACTAGTCATTGCTGCTTCCTGTTGATAGCAGAGTGCTTGTTATGGGTCTTTTTTCCCTTAGGGGAATGACTTAATTGACCCTTCAGATGTTAGATCAAGACTCTGGTGTCCAAATATTGCTTGTGTCAGAAGTCTGGACTGGTTCCTTCCAAGGGGAAGTCTTAAAAGGAGGAGGAACAGAACTTGATGGTAAAGAGGTGTTTTATCCCCATCTAGAGCAAGGAGAAGTAGTAGGTTTAGATAGTTGCTGTTTCCTAACTGCTGCTCTGCTTCTGCTTATTTGAGGTACAATGTCAGCTGCAGCCATCAGTTTCGGCTGCAGAGAAAGAAAATGAAGGAATTTCAGGAAGCTAACTATGCTCGTGTGCGTCGACGGGGACCACGGCGCAGCAGCTCTGAAATTGCTCGAACAAAGATCCAGGGCAAGCGCCACAGGGTAAGGACATAGTCCTGTCAGGGCAGGTCAGTGTAAAATTTGTGATTGTCCAGATGTACCACTTTGTCACAGTGGATATAGTAGTCATACAGAATGTGCCAAATGCACATTGACACGCTCATTACATAAGCTACAGTGAGCTGTTCCAATCATTCATTGACTGCAGAAAGTGGATTTGTGTTTGTACTTATTCTTTTCACTCTATGTTCACTCCCGTGTGTGTCTCAAAGGTCTCAGTGAATGACATCAGCTGACAGCCTCAGTAGGAAACAATCCACTTTGATTAGCAGTCTTCCACTGACTGGAATTGGATTATAAAAGAATGGAATGAGCTTCAGTGCTGATGTGAGGGAGCTCTTGTGTCAGCGGCCCCTGGACCAACAGCCTGAGATAGTTGTTCCAGACTTTTGGGACAACCTCTGCTGTTCCCAATGTCTTATTTTGCACCTAGTAATTGTGATTTTCTTACAGAACACCTTTTGTTTTCTTTCTTTCCTGTAGGGCCAGGAAGACTCAAGTCGAGGCTCTGATAACTCCAGCTATGACGAAGCCTTGTCCCCTACATCTCCAGGACCCTTGTCAGTAAGAGCTAGTCATGGAGAGAGGGACCTGGCAAACTCTAGTATGGCCCCACCTACCCCAGATCTACATGGCATCAACCCAGTCTTCCTGTCCAGCAATCCTAGTCGTTGGAGTGTGGAGGAAGTGTACGAGTTCATTGCATCACTGCAAGGTGAAGTTCAGATCCTCTCCTGCACTTCTGTGATCCAGTGGCATGGGGAGGTCTGTTAGCTCTCTCTCTGGAAAGAAAATGGTGTCAGTGATGCTTAGTGCTTTTGTACACGTTTCTGAATTAGAGTAGGTCATACAGATGGATTTTCAAGATGTATTTCTCAGGTAGCCTGTGTGCTCAGGGAGATTGAGGACTAGAGTGGGAAGCGAGGTTGGTTAGATTCCTAGCTTGCTTTTCTGTACCTGCCAGAGGTGCAAAGAGTAGGAGCAGGGGAGTGCTCAAGGCATGTATGTTTCTCACTGCTCTTTTTTCTTGTTTCACAGGGTGCCAGGAGATTGCTGAGGAGTTTCGGTCACAGGAAATTGATGGTCAGGCCCTGTTGCTTCTGAAGGAGGAACATCTCATGAGTGCCATGAATATCAAGCTGGGACCAGCTCTCAAGATCTGTGCCAAGATCAATGTCCTCAAGGAGACCTAACAGCTCTGAAGCCAGAGGTCTCACTTTTGCTCTGACCCCAGGGCAACTGCCAGTTTTGGAGCGTCCTGCTGGGGTGGGGAAGAATGGGACAGTCCCCTGTGGTCTTGCATTCAAGAAGAATGAGAAGGAATTTAACTGGTAGAAACTGCCATGCCTTGGTCTTTTAATGGTGCTATGAGGTTGAGGAAAACTGCCACCTGGGGCCTTTAAACAACTTTCCTTCCTGATTTTGAATATGACTCCCCTATATACCACATGAAGATGTGAAGGGGATCTCTTTCTATCTTAGAAGACTTTTGAAAGGGAACTGTCCTCACCCCTTTTTGCCACAGCAGGTCTGCTAGATATTAGTTTTGAATATCACTGCCAGAACTTGAGGCATAAGAAGAGCTGGCCCCACATGGACATTGGGAGCACCTGTGCTTGGGATTTTTTGAAGGGTAACTAGCAAATTCTGAGTGACAGAGGTGGACAAACAAGAATTTGAGCAAAAGGGGCTGCTACTTTTCCATTATGCTGCTCCTGAACTGGGTTAATAGCCATTTCAGCACACATACCAAACTCGAAGGCCTGTGGCAATAGGAGCTGTCTTGTCTTCACTCTGCATGTCTACAGAAGGCAGTAAAGCTAAAGTGTTGTGGCAGCTATTCACTCCAGGTGCTCCTCTCAGAACCAGTCAGAGGATTTTTCCTGAGTACTCATGACAAAGTGATGGGAAAATCGAAGGGGAGGGGGATTGTCTTATATTAGGGAACCTTGCAGCACTAGGTTTGTCTTCCCATTGTGCTAGGACATATTTTACAGATCCAAAGCAGTATCCAGAAGCACCAAGGCTCTTCATGAAGTGGGCTGGGGTTTTTTTTTCATGTGTGTTTTCTTATCAGTTTGTATTCTTTTTGTGTCTGTCTTCATTATCCTCAGGAGAGCTTAGGGACAAAGTTTAAACTGGCAGGGTTGTACTGCCTGCCTCAGGCTTCTTTTCTTTTTTTCTTTTGGTTGGTGTTATAAAACAAATATTTCTCTTCCTCAGTTAAAAAAACCAAACACACACCCTACAACAACTGAATACTAATTCTTTAATGTTACTACTCGTTTCTAAAGGGTAGAATTTATGTTATAGACTGAGTTCCTCCTGTTCAGCCCCTCTAGGTTTGGTTTTTGGGGTTAAGGACCAGATGTGGTATTCTGAAGTTTTGTAACCAAATTGCCAAAGTTGAAAACCTGGGCACAGTTCTTCTCTTCCAGAAGCACCTCTGCTTCACACAAACTGTGAAGAGGTTAAGTGCCCTCTAGAGCCAAATAACTGAAAGCAAGATGATGTTATAAACCATGTATCAGCTTTTCTGTTTTCAAAAGTTTCATATGAAAATTTGAGTGAAACATAAGACTGTTGTGTGGAAAGCACCTATTGTTGCAGAAAAGCTGTATTGACATGGGAGACGGCCTAATAGTATAGGTAGGAAAACATTAGAGATCTTTGGAATGGGCTCTTTATTGACCCCTATTAGAAAAAGAGAGGAAGGAAGGTGCTTGGATAAAATGTGACAGCAGGTTCCTTGCAGTCTTAACTGTACTGTTGAATCTCACTTTCATTACATCCTTGTTCCTGGGAGAGAAGACTTCTGAGGCTTCATGTATGAAAATAGGCCCAAAGGAAGCTGCCCATGCTTGCTTGCAACCTGGTAACACTATTTGGTCTGATGTAACCTGGGGGCAGGGAAGGAGGATCAGTTAGAATCAGCAGTCAGCACAGGACCTGTGCCCTTAAACCATTTTATCCTTAGGAAGCTGGGTGTGATAAAACTCCTCTTTAGTTTGACCCTTGGCAGGGTAGGCAGGCAGGTTGCCTGCCAGTGCTACCAGCTACTTCTGAGGACTGGATTTTATTTCAGTCAAATGGGAAGGCTTCCCTTCTTCATTTCATGTTCAGTGTTCTTAATAAAAAGATGCTTGATGAGGCTTTGCAGGTCTGGCTGCTTTCTAACTCCCCTCCTGAACCTGAAAGTTAAACAGAGTCTTTGAGAAGTACAACCTTCATCACAAAGTTACTTTCGGTTTCCTGCAGAAAAATAGAGCGTAATCCATCCATCCATAACTACCTAAGCTTTTAAAGTTTCAGTTTTGAAAGATGTGCATAGCCTTCCTTCTTAAACCTGAGGAGAACTGGGGTGAAACAAGGTGCCAGCAGAAACCATGAACCAAACAGGAACAGGTTCATTACTGGCATGAATAGTTCAGGCACCACACACTATGAACCCCTCAGCTTTGAGTAAGAAAGATGTTCTGGCACCAAAGCAAGCTCCTGTTACATCAGCACAACACTTCACAAGTTTTTTGGTCACTTTATTTTTGAAAGTTGTGTTTTGTACAAAAAAAATTACCTTAAACACCACCATGTAAAACAGTAACAACAGACTTCCTCTTTTTCCCATGTCATGAGAAAGATTGAAACTGTAACAAAAGTCAAAGAAAGCAGGAATTGTTTGCCCACTCTAAACCCAGCAAAAAAGCAGGGCTACCCCTTTTCTCTCAGTGTCATTTTTCAGACAGCATTAAAAATACACAAATCTTGTCTGTACTCTGCTGTTAACAGTAGTGGCTTGCTTATTCACAGTCTCTACCCTCAAAACTGAGGGCAGTTCTCTTGCCAGTCTACAATAGGGTAGAATGGGACTGCTCAGAGTGTAGCCTCTCAAATAAAAAGCAATTAAGAATCAAGGTGCCAAGTTCCTGAAGGTTCCCAGTAAGTCTACAACTCAGCTATACCTGCTTTTGACCAGGGCCCCAAGAGAAGGTCTCTCTCACTCCCAGACAGTGGCAGTATGTAAGTACCATCTGCACAGGGCAAGTATGTTAGACTGGCCTGCAACGTGCTTAAGGGGACAGCGATTTATGAAAGCTGACCATGTAAGTTCAAGAGTCCCCTATGCAGTTTTTAACATATTACCATTCTTATCCTGGCCTTCTGTGGTTCCTATTATATAAAAATAAATTCTGATAGCTTCACAGGAAAACCCTCTGCCATACAAGGAACTTCTGGAGAGCATAAAATCACAATGCTGACAGTGACTGAACTGTGTGGGCAGTCACCTTGGGAAGCTTGTACCAGAACTCAAGTAGCAGCTACCTGTCTCATTTTCTCTTGATGTCAGTTTCAGTTTCAGCAAATGTTCCTCTTCCTTAGCAGCATATCGTTTCCTTTTGCTTCTCAATGATTGAGAAGACTGAGACAATATTTTGACTGAACTGAAGTCATGAGACTGTATTTAACTCCTATATTTTTTTAGCATTGCCCCTCTCCAAACGGAGAGGCTGGCATACATCCCTTTATAGCTGTTGAAGGAAACTGGTGCATACTTCTCAATACTTTGCCATTAGTAAAACAAAAGACTGCAGAGGTGCTAATGCCTCTTCCACCCCCAGAGTCTGGCACAGAGCACTCGGTGCCAGTTATGCCGGCAGAAACTGTAACAGTGCAGAAGCTAGAAAAGCTGAAAATGCATTTAAAGAAAAATAATTCCAGTGTCTTAGAGATCCTGTAAACCCTAGGGAAAAAATAAAAAGACACAAAATATCCCTTTTACAGTGTCAGTCAGCTGTTTAACCCATGGCCTTTTTTCCTTCCCCTTTCTGTACCCATCCATGGCTTTTTTTTCCTCTCAGTGATTCATCTCCTATTCCTGCTCAGTGCTGAACACTCATATTGGTTTCTTGCTGTCCTTAACTCTCAGCACTTCTGCCTCAGCTCTGCTGCATTTTTAAAAACCTAAAACATTATATCCATAAGACATGCCATCAGGGACCAATGCTGTTCGCATCCAGAGGCATCCATGGGACTTGACACACTGGAGATAGTGGAAGCAGTGTAAAGAAAATCAGAAGTGAGAAAAGGAGAACTGGCTGGGAGGCACCCGGCTAAACAAGCACTGGGGAGATGGGGAGAAAGGAACTTGGTGTGGAAAGCCTGTCACATTGGTAGCAAGTGGTCATCCCGTTCTTCTGACTCCTCGCCCAGCTGGTCATCCCCCACACCACGGTACGCGGCTGGTGCGTTTCGAGGCTTGGACCGGCAGACAAAATCACAGCCATCCTACAAGCACAGGACATGGCACCAGCATCAGACTACGTGCAACTGACTCAACATCCAAAGCAAAGCAGCTCCCCTGACTTCACTTTTGCTAAGGGATTATGCCATCCCTGTGCTACCTGGGACGTCCCCAAAACCTTGTCTTGACATAAAAACATCCTACTCGGTCTTGAAAGCCTGGACATATGCATTAACAGCAACATCAGGCCAAGGCAAGCATGAAGGATAAATGGCACTGCCTATGATGACCAAGGAAGGATTTCAGGGAGGTCGGACACGGGCATTTCACAGACTCCAGGTGAACATTTCTGTCTGGAAAGCATTAACCCCTAATGAGCATGTGTTCTAGTTTGTTATGTACCAGTTGCAGAGTAGTGGTGGGGAATCAGTCTCTGCAAGGATTCAACACTAGAATACTCCAGAAAAACAAAACACATATCCTCTTCTTCTGCTTCAAGGTATGTCACCCTGGCTGTAGGTCTACCCAAGAGACACAGTCTGCCATGTTCTCCTAATACAGGGGCCAGGCTGGGATTATATAGGGATTTTCACTCACCGCCACCAAGTTGCCCAGATCTTGCCAGAAGGCAAAGTGAGGAAACTGCTCCATGCCCTTTGCTCCCACTACAAGGCGCTGATAGAGGAACCCACCAATGATGTAGACTGCAATCAGTGAGGCAAACCTGGAAGGCAGAATTAAAAACAAAAAAAAAATAAAAATCAAAGCTGAGGAAATCCTATGGACAATCGCTTGTAGGCCAACTACCTGCCTCATATTGCCATTAGAGCAAGTAGCTGAGCACCACTCAGGAGCAGAACTATAAACAGGAAACAGACAAAAAAAAAAAAAGTCCCTAAATTATCGATCTCCTAGTATAAATCTTTCAGCAGCATTATGTGAAGCAGTGCCTCTAAGCACAAACACAGAAAATGAGTCAAGACTCCTGGTCTGAATTCCAAGCTCTAGGAAAGAGCCATTATACATTTTTAGGAAGTGACATCTTCCATGTTTAAGTGCACTTGTCTGTAAGCTACGAAGGAGACTGTTTACATGGAACAGAGCAGCCCTGCATCACACTTTGAACAAGGGCTTCTGTCCATAAAGCTCACAGGCACTGTAAAATCTAATGGTGGCTGTGGGTAGGTATACTACAATTAGTCTACTGTAGCATTTGCTATGTTTCAAAATAGCACTGGAGATTGCGGCGTAGGCACAAACTGCTCTTCCAATGACTCACGTGATCAGTAGAATGGAGCCAACACTGAGGTGGGAATTCTCAGCTGGACAAGCCACACTGCTGTCCATCTCAAAGAGGTAGAAACACTCCTGCTCCTTTTCCCGCTCTTCTGAAATAATGCTGAATGAACTCTGCAATTTGGGAAAAGTTAAGTCATGTGAAAACACGCCCAGGGCATGTTGAACTTCACCAGAAGAGTTTTATCACTGTTGGTGCAGCTAGGTAACGGATGCTGGAGGACACTTTGCTGCCTGCTCAAAGCCCTTCTGCTTACAAACAGCTACTTGTCTGGCAGCCTCCTGATCCTCTCCCACCTTGTGTCACTCACCGCTGTAACTCCCCGCTTGCAAGAAATCATTATCACAGCTCGTCTCTTCTCACCACTGCAGTGACTGCCATATGAATCACCTCCTTTATAAATCAGCATGATCCAGTCACCTGCCAGGAGAGAAACATGCAGGCTGCAAATCCAGATCAGGAGGCAAAAGGCAGCTACTGAGTAACAAAAGTGTGGAGTGGAATCTTACTTCCATTGAAGACTTGGGTTTCATTGATTCTTCCTATCACAGTGGTCTTTCCATTCTGTCTATCTGTTTGCACGAGGCCACCATAATCGTGTGCAGTGCTGTTGACCTCTCTGCACACCCTGAACTGGTAGACGTAGTTTTCCGTTTTGCCTTTCTCCACAGTCACGTTAAACCTGCAGCAGGGAAAGGACAGAAGAGATAGCCTGTTGGATTACAAAGAACAATGCTCAGAGCAGCAGGCACATCAGACCTGAAAGAGTCAAGAGTCAATAGACAGGGGCGCCCATTCTGCAGTCTGACCCCAAAACCTCCCCTCCTCCTGGCCCAAGGGGAGGCACCGTGCAGCCCCAGGGCCTGCAGGGTGTTGTACTGTACCTCATGTGGCTCAGGGGCTCCAGCTTATTCAGCAAGGCTCTCTCCATTTGTGACTCACTGCTTTCATCACCAATCACATCACAGTTCCTCTCTTCAGACTGCTCAGCCCCCGATACAGCCAGGGCCATAAAGACCAGCAGCAAGGCAGAGGTATGGCAATGTGATGACATCCTGGACACAAACCACAGAGAGCACAGAGGATTAACTGTTTTAGCCTCCTGCAAACTAACTTCAGGGTCATGGAGTCAATGATTAGCCACTTCCTCAGTCCTGACTGCAAAAAGGAGAAGTTGAAATCTAGAAACAGCTCACAGTTCCCAAGAGACACTGAATCTGAATCTCTTGTGTGGCCAAAGACCACTGGGCCCATTTTGGACTCTTTTCTCAGTTTTTCCTTGGGACCACAAAAAGTTCTGCTGCTGAGCACACTAATTAGCTGCCAGATCAGAGTCCAGCAGTCTGAACACTGGAGTAAGTTTCAGGCATAAATGACTGTTTGTTATTGCATTGCGCTGAGAAGCCAGTCAGCAGAAAATTATTTATCAGGCCTCTAATCAATCCTCTTCACAGCTCTCGTGTGAAGAGCTTGCAGGAAAAAGCCACCGTGACTATTCAGGCTCTGTTTCTTCAAGTGCCTTAATAATTATCTTTCTAGTACTACTTTAGCTGAGAGTGTGAAAGTGTTTAATAATGCTAAGCTGCAACTTCACAGAAGTTTTCTTGTGCTCACACAAGGAATGGAGGAGAGTGCGCAGCCTACATGAGATCCAACCAACGAGGCTGTAAAGAGGAGGATAATAAAACCTAGAAGATGTGGCTTCCAGGTTCATGCTAAAAATCACAAACGAAACACTCGGTGATCCCACCAGCCCTCCGGAGCGCTCCGACGGATTCCCCTCGGCATCTCCTGCCGCGAGGTTTCGGCAAAGCTGCAGACGCTGGCGGCAGGCAGGCTCCCGGTGGAGCAATCGCCTGGCCACGGCCGGACAGGGGTCCCGTCTGACCGACCCTCCCGCCCCCCCCGCACGCCGACTGCCGGGCTGGGAACGCCGGGACCACGGAACCGGCCGGGCTGGATTGGAAGGGACCAACCAGGGGGCTGTCTGGCCCAGCCCGCTGGCCCAGGCAGGCCCGCGGTGTGCCCGGTGCGCGGGCACCGCTCGGCCCCTCGGGCAGCCTGCCCC
>VWZF01003581.1:0-41268 GCA_013396755.1 Sclerurus mexicanus | reverse complement strand
CGGCACCGCCCGCGCGGGGGGCGCGGCAGCCGGCGGAGCGCGGCGGGGCGGGACCGGGGCACGCCCACTTCCGCACAGGCAGCCAATGGGCGGTCAGGGCCGCCCCGGAGGCCCCGCCCACCCTCGCCTTCCCTCCAATCAGCGACGAGCGCCGGCGGAAAGGCCGAGCCTGCCGCCGGGCGCGCCATCCCCGCGGAGCGCCGGTGTCTGTCCCCGGGAGCGCCATCCCCGCGGAGCGCCCGTCCCTGTCCCCGGCAGCGCCGATCCCAGTCGCCGCCCACGCGGGGAGGCAGCGGGGAGCACCCCCCGGGATGCGGGCGGCCGGGCCCCCCGGCTGGCTGTCACCTCCTCCAAGCGCCGTGCCACTGGCCCAGGTGGAAGTCGCGGTCTCCCGTCCCCTGTCCCCCGCAGGGGGCCGGAGCAGCAGCAGGCAGGGCACCGCATCAGCGGCACCGAAAGCCTTCCCGGCGACACCGATCCCCGCGCTCCCGCGGCCCGAGGCGGCGGCGCTCCAGCAGTGCCCTTGGGCTTTGCCATCCCCACCAGGTGCCTCCAGAGAGGGGTCTGGACCAGGTCACAAAACTGCTTCGTGGCCTCGATCCTTCGGATTTTGTCCCCACTTCGTATCTCTTTGGCAGACTCCAGTATGACCATGCCCTCTTAAACTCTGGAGTAAAGGTGTCTCTCCCAGCAAGTTTTGCCACTGCAGAGAAATTCCAGGTCCAGCTGATAGTGCATAAGGGTGGTGGGCTTGAGCATCTTGGGTGTGATTAATAAAGCTTTACATTATTTGAGACAGGCCCATTTAGAGGACGTTTCTCTCCTTAAAGTCATGCTCCCACTACAGTGGTAGGAGAGTCCACTTTCCAGGGGTCTGTTGCTGGAAGGGACAGATGTTCCTTGTCAGAGTTCTGAGGCTTTTGCATCTTTTAGTTAAGAAAGAAACGCCACACTTAGTGAACTTGGCATCATGCTAGAGAAGCCACTTGTTTGAGATGAGTTTGGGAGGTTTCCCCATAGCACGCTGCTTCAGCAGTGAAGAACTGGAGAAGGAGCATTGTTGGCTCCTGGAGAACTGATTGATTTAGTCCTGCTGTGATTCCACTGGGAGTATGGCACAGCTGCAGAAGTCGGATTTGTTTATTCACACTTAGCTATTAACTGTGCATTGCCTGCACACCTCCTATGGTGTGATTGCTCCCTCTCTACTTCCTGTTGAAACTAGGAATTCAGCTTCCTGCTGATATTTGAGAAAAAATGGTAAACTGAATCAAAACAAAGCTCTTAATTCTTTCCCGTCAGTCTTTACTTCAGTTCTTCACAAATAGCACTGTCTTTCTGGTCACTCTGGCCCTGCAGGCAGCCCACAGAGCCTTTTCCCCTTGGACAGTCTGGGCACTTAGGCTGTGTCTGAATGCTGTTGACTTGTTTTCAGCCACAGAGATTATACCCCCAGCTAAACTCTTCTTGTGAGTATAGTAAATCCTCCCTCTCTGGGCTTGAGAGTTCTCTTCAGACTTCTTTATTATCCATTCAAAGCATTCAGGAGAGACTTTCTTCCTGTTTCTGCTGTCTTCTGCTTTTGCCTTCCTTTCAAGCACAGATTCCCTATCTTGCTGTCTACAGGCCCTACGCAGGACTGGAAGGAATCCTGTGCGTGCTGTAGGCCACCCTTAGAGGCAAGTGGAGAAATTTGCAGAAATACCCAATTCATGCCTTCCTAGACATGTGCATTGTAACAAATCGACCACAACGCTCTTTATCAAACTAAGCATCCTCCCATGCAATCATTTCTCAAATTTAGAGCGTGTCACCAGGACACATAACAATCATCTCTGTTGGCAGTAGCAGTCATCTCAACTACTTTGTTGAGAATGCCCAGAGAATTCTGGTAAATTACCTGTATTCTACTGTGCTGAAGATGTGGAACCTGAGCCTGGCAAACATACCCATTCTGAGCATGAAATGGAAGGGATCAGAATCTGGCTTAAAACAAAAATCAGCCAGCCATGCAGCTAAGGAGTTTCTCAAGATGCTAGAATCATCAGTACTCCCCACCACAGAATCAAAGAATCTTTTAGGTTGGAAAAGACACTTAAGATCCACTTAAGATCATCCAGTTCAACTATTAACCTTACACGGCCAAGACCACCATTAAGCCATGTCCATAAGCTCCACATCTGTGTTTTTTAAAAATACTTTCAGGGATAGTGACTCAACCACCTCCCTGGGCAGCTGTCCCAGTGCTTGATAATCCTTTTGGGGAAGAAATTTTTCCTAATATTCAATCTAAACTTCCCCCAGTGCAACTTGAACTATTCTCATCAGTGATCAGTACTTCAAAAGAAAAGTATCCTTTCCTGTTATTGCTGACCAGAGAATCACAAAATTATTGCATTGGGAAGAGATCTCTCAAGGTCCTCTGGTCCAAGCCCCTGCTCAAGCCAGGCCATCTACAGCCTGGCCCACCTACAGCCCTGGACTGTGTCCAGACAACTCGCCATTGAGGGAGACACCAGAACCTCTTTGACCAACCTCTGTCAGTGTTCAATCACCCTCACAGTAAAAAAGTGTTTCCTGACATTCCGAGGGAACACATTCTGTGTTTCAATTTGTGCCCATTGCTTATTGTCCTCTCACTGAGCACCACTAAAAAGGGTTTGACTCTTCAGGTGTTTATACCCTCCCTTTAGGTATTTATATACATTAATTAGATCCTCCCCAAGATGTCTCTTCTCCAGGCTAAACAATCCCAGATCTCTCAGCCTTTCCTCATAAAAGAGATTCTCCAGTCCATCATCTTTGTGACCCTTTGCTAGACTCTCTCCATCATGTCCATATCTCTCATACTGCTACTGTTAAGATGTTGACTTAGAGAGTCTAAAGGGATGCAAGCTCTCAGTGACTGCCTTGTGTCTCAAGTACATTGACACTAGTATTTGGTGTAGACAGAATTGCCAGCAAAAGTGTCCAGAGCTCATAAGGCTTCCTTCTCAAACCCATGCTGTCCACCTCTACTTCCCTTTTGACAGCTGTTGGGCTGCCAGTTTGCCATAGTCATTGTTTATCTCACTTTTCATCTTGTGCTCATGCTGTTAACCTACCTTGTGCTCTCATGATCCACCTGCTTCTGTCCTTGAGAGGAAACTCCTCAGAGCAGCACACATCCTCCTAATTACTGCATCAGTGCAACCACACCCTCTTGCATTGACAATAATCAGAATACGTACGTGTTTAACTACTAGCAGTTATTCTTAGGACATCCTTCATCAGGTTAGACAATGGAAGTTGCTGCAGTTCCACTGCTTTCCATTCTGCTGTAAATTTGGTTATCTTGAGCAGCTGGAGATGGAGGATGCAACTTCACACTTCTTGTCTTTTGAATATAGCCTCAGGTTTCCTGTTTCACAGGCATAGAGCCCTGTTGTTCAACAGGCTGATCGAAACATCTTGTTGTACGCACTCTGCTTTGGCATGGAGGGAAGCAGAGCAGAAACTTCTGCAGCTGATGGGAATGAGGGGGTAATATATACTTCTGTCAAATTCTCTCAGGCTCCTCTGCCAAGGGCCAAAGCTTCACAGGAGAAAAGAGGTAAGGAAGCTGAGTGAGGTAGGTCAACAAAAGGCTTTATTTTGAGTGAAAGCAAGATCTAACAAAAATGCTCTGGGTTGGCCACTGATTCTGAGTGCCAGCATAGGGTGCTGTTGCTTTGGTTCTAAAATTACTGTGAATATTTTAATGTGATAAAAGCTGATGGGTTAGAGACCTAGTGCTGTTCTCCTCCCTCTCTCTGTCAGACCTCTTTCAGTGTCTACTCCTGGGCATTCAACCTAGGCATCCTTTTCTCCACAAGAGATTTAAAGTTGTCTGCTTGTCAGCAATAAGAGAGCATGAGCAGTAGTTATTTGAAGGGTAGGCAAGATGCGAATACAGATAAATTAAAGGCATATGCTAATCAGAGATCAGAGATTGAGAAGGCATGATATCATGCAGCCTCTCTCCCCTGGGGCTGTGCAGGATTCTTTTGTAATAGATTTTTTTCCTGTTTTCTGTGTTTTAGTTTTATATATCTCCCAGTGAGCAAATTTTTAGCTTTTGCCTTGAGACAGTTCTGCAGGGCATTTTGCTATCCGGAAGATTTTCTTAGTGCTCTCCTTATTTTTTTTCTTTCCTTATTTCCTCTCCATTACCTCTGATAGGCCTTGCCACTGTCACATTGAGCAGCTCCTCTGTCTGCTTAGTTGAGAAATGCCACCTTAGAAGAGTGAGATTTTGCTTTGATGGTCATTCTTTCTTAAGTGTCTCTGTCATGCAAAATGTTGGAGGGGTTGGAACTAGGTGATCTCAAGGTCCTTTTCAACCCAAATTATTGTATGATTCTATGAAATACCTGTGTACCTCAGATGAGTTGTGTTGCATTGGCTGCAACACTAGTGGTCTTCTCTGTTCAATTGCACACCCTTGCTGACTTTGTAGTCATCCCTGTGGCACAGTAGCACGTGTTTATAGATCAGTTCTCTGGTTAAACCAACGGGTTTTGGCTCTTATGAACTCCTCAGAAACGAATAGTTGCCCTGGTTGTGTTTTCTGTTTGGCCTCCGGAGAGTCTTAGATATGCTGCAGTACCAAAACGTCAGTCCAGCAGTCACTTAAGACAAAGTCACTTAAGTTAGCCTGTGTGATGTGTTTGTCATTTCCTTTTTCTGCAGTTGGTCTGAAACAATAGAGAGTGAACTGCTCTATTCATTACCAGAAAGCACCAGCCCGGGTGCCCGGTGCTGACATTTAAGGTTTAACTGTTTCACAGACTGTCATCTCAGCTGCCTCATCCTGGCAGGAGTTTTCCCTAAAATCAGAAACAGTGATCTGAAGGATGCAGGCAACAGCTTCTTTGGAGAGGCAAGAGAAGAGGGAAAACAGAAGTGGAAATCCTCAGAAATATGATCTCAGAACCAAGAGATATATTTCAACAGATATTTATGCCCTTTTACTTAGTTTTCAGTTGTAATCTGCAGAGAAGAATCTCCACCCTACCTCTTATCCTCAGGCTGACCCCATTCTCTTGAGGCTTATTCTGATGACAAAACCCAAGTCAC
Organism: Sclerurus mexicanus; assembly: GCA_013396755.1. Classification (NCBI taxonomy): domain Eukaryota; kingdom Metazoa; phylum Chordata; class Aves; order Passeriformes; family Furnariidae; genus Sclerurus; species Sclerurus mexicanus. The sequence goes on along the minus strand of VWZF01003581.1, from coordinate 36,171 downwards.
CAGAGATACAAACACGACCTTACAAGATGAATAGAGAGCAGAGTCAAGTTCCAGATGCAGTCCAAGTTCTTCAATTTTCCCATTGTCTCTTTGTGTGAAGCCAAGGCATAGATTGTAACTGAAAAGTCTTTCTGTATTTTGTAACTGAAAGGTGGTGGGTTTTTATTATTTAATAATGATTTTACAAAATAAGAAGTGTTTTAATTTTTTAACTATGATCGGGACAGCTAGAAGATCCTACAAGCTTCAGGAAACATGACAAAACCTTTATCTTAGATAAGATCTTTCTACCAAAAGAATGATTCTTACAACAAAGCTTCCTCATTGTTACCTTAGAAACTTCTAGCCAAAACCACAGGTCTAAATATATTGCTTAAAATGAGAAACTGGCCTTAATATTAGTGAGCCTGAAAACTGCTCAAGATCAAACTAAATTATTTTTTATTAATTTAGTGATTTGGTCAACTTTCTGTATTTGGACAAAGATTCCAGTGTTTAAAAGACAGATTCTTGGTTTTAAGTGAAGTCTCTTCCCCTTCTGTTTTAGCACTCACTTTCTTTGTCTTTCCCACAATATTCTTGATATGTGATGTGCATTTGTTTTCAGCTTCCATCAAGAGATCAAATACGTTTCTTTGGGTCCTGTGACATGACCAAGAGAGAAGCACATCAAATTTCATGAGATCCACTGGGGACTTGCTGCTGGATTTGGGTAGAAGGCTCTGGAGCACCACAAGAGCAGGATGTAGGACATGAGTTAGCTGCACGTTTACTGTTTCTTAGAAAGTCCTGTGGTCTGTGCAGCAATCATACTGAGACTAATAAAGCAAGCAAACCAAACTCCCCTGGAATTCATCCCTGGCAGTCAGTGTTATCCTCTCCTCAACCAGGGATAGAGGAGATTTTAGTGGTGGGATTTGAAATGTTTTATGGAAACTGAATGCCTCTCAGGTCAAACACAGCTCCAGGAGATGACAACAGGAAAGCAACATGTAGCCTCAAGGCTGGACATGAGCAGATCTCTCTATGTCAATCTTGACCAGCCCTTTGAAAGGACACTGTGCTGGGCTGCAGTGGAGGCTGTCCCAAGGACTCAGCCTCTGCCACTGGCAGCAAGTGAACACCAGAAAGTGGTGGTGAAATAGTGGAGGGACAAACATCCCCAGGTCTTCAAGGGTGTCTCTTCCATCCTGCCACCCCACCATGCATGAGGCAGATGAGAACAGAACGGATTTGGGAGTATCCTGGAAAGATGTAACATGACCATGTGTCTAAGTCTGTGAAGAGAATGCTGAGATTAAACCTGTTACTATTGCTGAAAGAGCTGGGGGAAAAGCTTTGTGTTTCTATTTACGTTTAAGCTGGAACATGGTGACTGTAGAAACACAGCTCTGTGTTTCCACCCTGAGCTTCAATGCTGAGGCAGGAGTGGGTTTGTTGGGAGGCTCCTGCTACCATGATGTACCACATGGTGTCTGGGGGGCTCCAGCTGACTTGTGGCAGGTGCTTCCTCTCCTGGAGTCAGCCACCACAAGAGCTGGACCAGCTGTCAGTGTCTCCAGGAAGGGGCAGAGCTGTGGCTGACCTGGAGGTGCGTACCTCCTAGGAAGCTCAGGCCGGGACCAATGGCCCCAAGCCCAGCTGAAATGGGGCCCTGGGGCATGGGGAGGCCCCAGATAGGTGGGGCAGGGACAGTGATGTCAGCCATGTGCAGAGTGTAGACAAACAGTGATGCTCTGAATAGTTCAGCTGCTTCTGGAAATGTCCTGGACACAAGCAGACTACATAAAACCATGGTCAGTTTTCATGTGACTCCTGTTTACTATGATTTCTTTTCTTTTTTTACAGCTCCCCGTGTGTGGTCAGCAATTGTGCGGGGCTTGGCTATAGGCTTTGGGATACTGAGCACCTCCCTAGCAATTGCTTTGATTTGGAAGATGAGTAAGTGCACAAAGGGTTGCTGAGAATGAGCTACCAACAGCAAAGGACTAGAGACTCATCTAAGCACAAGAGCTCCATTAGATGGTGTTAAACCAGAAGCTATTCTAGGTTTCTACCAGCCTTATGTACCCACTGCTTAGAATATTTTGAAGAATATATTCCTTGTGCAGACCCCAGGCAAGCCATTTCAGATCTTGTGGCAAAGAACAGTGAAACATATTGTAAAGTTTTTGTAGACTTGCCAGCTGTAATTATAGTGGCAAACTGCAGAACAAATATGTAAGGTCTGTAACACTTTTTCATGCATGCAGAAGGTGCTAGACCATGTGGAAGAGCCTACTGTTACCTGCTTAAAATCCATTCACCCAATGTGTGGCATGATCGTGCTGTACCCACGGAGTGTAATCTGCATTCAGAAAGCCAATTTTAGTTACTGGACATCTGAGTAGTTCAGTGGAAACTTGGTGTGTGTGTTGTGTGTGTGTGTGTGTTGGTGTGCTTGCACCACCATCAGTGCACGTGACTATTGTAAGATTTGGAAATTACACAGAGAATCTGTGTTCATGCATAGTTATTTTCAGATGCTTATCCTGACTTGTGTTTTCTGCATTCCAACTATCAAGAAGAGTTGCTTTTCAGTAGGCCTTTGATGACAAATGTCCTTCTGTTGGTTAATGGTAGAGAAAAGCTAGTATTTTGACTTCTTTACAGGTGACTCCTATCCACACTGCCCTGAAGAGTGGGTGGCCTACAGAGGGAGCTGCTACTCCTTCTCTAAGCAGAAGAAGGACTGGAATTCCAGCCAGGAATCCTGCTGGTCACAGGGAGCTCACCTCCTGGTGATCAGTGATACCTGGGAAATGGTAATGGTTTTCTTAGTCTTTGAGAATCTCCCATTTCCTTGCAGATACCTAAGTGACTGGCATTCAAGCAGTACAGTCACTGCAGCAATATTTTTGCTTTAAATGAGAGGAAGGATTTATGACTGTGATGTTGCAGTGCACTGTCAGTTTCAGTATACATCTTAGAAGTTTGCAGGAAGCAGAGAAGCAAAGGGGAGAAGGGAGGATTGAGGATCACTGTCAGCTACTCAGACTCATCCTATGAAGAAAGTTAGAAGACAGCCCTCTCCACTGCTCCTCTGCACCTCCCCTCCTAACCTCAGTGAGGCTGATATGAATGATTACTGAAAATGACAATGGCACTGTGCAGTCGTGTATTCATTGCGCACAAAACAGTATGTCCTGACTCTCAAGGAATGCTTCCCTTTCAAAAGCAATGCTTCTCCTTCCTGCAACTGCTCCAGCTCCTCCTGCTCAGTGACCCATGCCATTCCCTCTGTTCATGGACAGATATTTCTTTCTTGGTCTGTTTTCAATGCTTACTTCCTCTCTCTGCCAAAATACCTCAGTTGTGCTGGTGAAAGGAGGAACCATCTGTTCCAGTGCAGGTGCCTACTGCGGGCAGGGCATGAAGGGTCACTGAAGAAAGGGGTAGTGCTGATTACTGGGGCACTGAGGCACATCTGCTTAAGTAGAGCAGAAGCCCTTCATCTGGTTTTGTGCAAGCCAAGGCTTATTAGCTTGGGTCCGATGAACGTGGACAGCTTCCAGTCCCTGGACAGAAGTTGCATTGTATGATGTTCTGTGAGGGCTTACAAAGCCAGGTCTCTGCTTGACTGGGAGTATGTACCAGGCACTTATATTTGCTTAGACAAATCCCGACTCCTTAAGAAATAGGCATCTTCCCCAGATTGCCTATTACTCTACATAAAGAAAGCCTCCCTGGTCTGGCTGCTTTCTTACTACCATCTCTGCTGCTAGAGTGTTACCCATTATCCCTGCTCAGATCTACCCATCTAACAAGACCTTCCTAGCTATCCATGCTTTATGCTGCAAAGGCTGTGATTGCTCAGCCTCTGTGTCCCAGGGAAGCACAGTCACCTCCAAACCACAAGCAACACTCAAGCAGTTCCCATGACTTTACCAAGCTAGCTTTGTTAATGCTTCTTTGTGAAGATGTCTTCTCTGAAGCTTTGTTATGGCAGCAGGAGATAAGGATGGAGCCCAGCCATACCACTGAAAGGTTGCTGTTCTTCAGTTTCACTGCAAAGTGTACAAGACAAACTTATCTCTCTTGGCTCTGTTTTTTGTTTGTTTGTTTTGTTTTTGTTTTGTTTTTTTTTGTTTGCTTGTTTTTTGTGTTTTGGGGTTTTTTTTTTGAGGGGTGGTGGGAGGGGCAGGGAATTTACTTCAGCCTTAAGTTTCTGTTGCAGGCTTCACCTTTTTTAACAATAAACAAGAGTAAAAGTTTAGCCAAAAGGAAATGAACGTTGCAAACAGGTATGAGGAAAGTTTGTATAAAATTTAAGGAGCTTTGGTCCTGGGTTTGTTACACGTGTCTGTCAGTGCCTGTACTTCCTGCCCTGCCCTCCCTTGATTTTACTTGTAATTGCTAATACTTTGTATTAGCTTGCTAGCTAGCTCTATGGTAGAACATTAATATTAAAACTAACAGCAAACATTCCTACATAAAGCTGTGGGTGAGAAACTCCAGAAGACTGGAGTGCAGTTCATAGAATCATAGAACATGCTGAGTTGAAAGGGGTCTGTCAGGGTCATCAAGTCCAGCTCTTGCCTCTGCACAGGACAGCCTGAATAATCTCACCATGTACCTGAGAGTGTTGTCCAAACACTTCTTGAACTCAGGCAGTATTGGTGCTGTGACGTCTTCCCTGGGGAGCCTGTTCCAGTGCCCAACCACCCTCTGAGTGAAAAACATTTTCCTGATATCTGATCTAAACCTCCCCTGACTCAGCTTCATGTGGTTTCCTCAAGTCCTGTCACTGGTCATGAGAGTGAAGAGAGCTGTACTATCTCCTCCACTTCCCCTCACGAGAATGTTGAAGACCCCCATGAGGTCTCCTCTTCTTCAGGCTGAACAAACCAAGTGACCTCAGATGACTGTCTCCCCAGACCCTTCAACATCCTTGTGGCCCTCCTCTATATACTCTCTAATAGCTTATTGTCTTTTTTATATTGTGGTGCCCAAAATTGCACACAATATTCAAGGTGAGGCCGCTCCAGTGCAGAGCAGAGTGAGACAATCTCCTCCCTTGACCAGCTGGCAATGCTTTGCCTCATGCACCCCAGGACATGTTGGCCCTCCTGGCTGCCAGGGCTGACTCATATTCAACTTCATATTCAACAACAGTTGGTTCATATATATTGCCCTGAGAAATGCTCTTTGAAGAATCTCCCCAGGGCACTGAAAGCATGCTTACTGCCTTGTGAGTGGGCACATAGTTCTTATTCCAGGCATGATTTGCAAGGCTGATCTTCCTGAATAGAAGGTGTGGGTAAGCAGTATTGTCAACCTCTTAAGGAACAATTAGGCAAGGGGATGTATCTTGCTTTCTGTTCTCTTTACTTATCATTACCATAATTCTCTACCTGGCTTTCATTTGTCATTAATCATTTGGTAATTCATCACCATTTCTAGGATCTATTCAAGCGTGTTCAAACAGAATGTTTCTGGATTGGACTGAGGAACAGCACAAGCTCTGGATGGATTTGGGAAGATGGCTCTGTATTTAATTACACCAAGTAAGTTTCATACTGTTTTAAAAACAACAGTGCTAATTCAGATTGCCTGGTGTTTCTCAACACCCAGCGTTCCTACTCCAGTTCTCAGGACTTTTCTTCCTGGGTGGATTTTCTTCCTCCTGTCACCTGTGCTGCACTAAACTCAACAGGGTCTACTTTTTACTGCACTGCACCTTGTAAAGGCAGGTACCTGGGAAAAGCAGATCTAATGTTAGTATCTCACACTCTACTTCCCTCCAGCTGCTCAGACCAAGGATTTTATTTACCTGCACCACCCACACAGATACTCAGACAGAAAAACTTATGGCTTTACTGGATTTAGCCACCTTGCAGCCATTCTGTCAAGTGCTGGGGTCACCAGGTGTGAGGACCCAGCCCTTTGCTGCTGCACTGGTGCCAGCCCAAGTCAGAATGTTAATTTCAGCTCAGTCTTTACCTGGACAAAAGTCAGCATTTTGTATGAGGGAAAATGTTTATGATTTGGTCTATTGACTTTGCCTGGCCTTTCCTTTTTATGGCAGTTAAGTCAAAGAGTTAGTTTCTAACACCTCTCCAGCAAGGAAACTCACCCAAGATCTCGCTGTCAATAGGTCAGTACTTGAGCCACTTGACTTAGTTCCTTGCTTAAATCCAGCTTTCTGTTCTTAGAGACTCCTGGGAGGTGATCATCTTTCCATGAAACTCTCACCAGCACTGCCATTCTCATGCTGGTGGATATCACTGCCACTGCAGGGCATTGTTTCTGTGTTTCATTCTGATTTAGGTTCCACAATGACAAAATTACCTAGTTGTGACAGGTAGATGGGTTCTTTGGTGTACATTTTATTTTCTAAGAACTGCCTTTCGGAGGTTGGGTTCTTTCACTTCCTCTGGGCTACACCCTTCAAAATCAGATATTTTTTCTTTCTCTTCTCCAGGAGACCACCTCAGCATTTTCTCTCAGTCTTCTTTCTGTTCTGTGTCTCTTGCAGGGTCCTCTCTAACAGCCCTGTGCAGCACTGTGCTGTCCTGATGAAAGGTCAGTTTCATGCCTCCAGCTGCGAATTTTCTGCTCCATGGATATGTGAGAAAACTCTTAGATAAATCCCACATGCATTTTCATCTCATAACGATCTCACCAGTGGTATGAGTTGATCATTGTCCTGCAAACCAAAGCTTCACACAGGAGCAAGGACTTGCCTTTTCCACACCATCACAAAAATGTTTTACAAGAATGTTTGTTGCCAATAAGTGTGAGTTATCCTCTGCCGTAGATCTATTGTCAACCCACATGTGTTGGATTACCACTGCTTGTGACCAGATGAGACCTGGGACATATTCCTGGCCTAGTCTTTCCCTTATTTCTCCTCTAAGGGCAAACCTTGTCTGATATCAGAATGACTGGGAAAATGAAGCCTGCTGTTCATTGACAAAAACATATGAACAGATTTCTCCCAGTCTCTCCTTTTTCATACCAGTGCTATGAATGGGAGAGAAGAGGGTGAAATGAAACTAAGCTTCTGTAAATCCAGCATAGAAAATAAACATCTCGTACTAAACTGGACCAAAAGTGTGTACCTGTGCCATTACTTCTCTCTAGGAACTAGTTGCAGGCCATGTGTTATAGGCCAACTTTAACCAAACTAGTCAAGAGGCAGGAGTCAAAGGAATACAGCTAATTGTGTATAATATGGTTATTTGTCTGTAATTATTGAATCAACCAGGAACATGTTTTCCTCCCCACCTCTGCAGTTTCATACTGCAGAGAGAGGAAGCAGTGGGCAAATCCTTGACAAAAAGAACTTCCAGTTCAAAATGAGCAGAGAGAGGCTCAGAGTTTGAAGAGCATAAACACACAGTAAATATTAAGGGTTGCATAGTAGGCTGCATTTCCATACAGATGGAAAACTTTTTTACACACAGAGATTTTGTTCCAACAAAGGAAGAGAAATGTTATTACTTTACAATTTATCCTCTTTATCCTAATTTATTTATACTATATTTATTATTATCAATTTATCCTTAGCCTGGAATTGCAGTCAGAGCAATAACTCTGACAAGACTGCCTGATGGTGGGCGGTCCTGATGCAAAATGTCTGCAGTTACCCAGTCTAAGGGTTTGACTGACATACAGACTGCTGAGCCAGTGTGAATGATCTCTGAAGCACACACAGCAAGCATGGCCTGCTCTGAACATCCACCTCACTGTGCAGTCATGACACAATGCACAGAAAGGTTTCCATGGGGTTTTCCCAAACAGCAAGCCTTAAGCCTTGGCAAGCAGCAAGTTCATGGTAGATATTCTGAGGTGTGTGTTTGTTCTGGGAAAGACAGGCTGGAGAAATGGGCTGAGAGGAACCTTGTGAGGTCCAGCAAGAAGAATGTCAAAGTCCAGCAGCTGAGAAGAAACACCTCCATGTGTCAGTACACACTGGGGGTGACCCAGCTTGAAATAAGTTTTGCAGAAAAGGAGCTGGGGATCCTGGTGAACACCAGGATGAACATGACCAGGAGTGTGCTTTTGCTGCAAAGGAGGCAAATAGTGTCCTGGGCTGCATTAGACAGAATAATGCCAGCAGGTTGAGGGACATGATCATTCCCCTCTACTAAGCACTGTGGAGGCCACACTGGGAGCACTGTGTGCAGTTCTGAGTTCCTCAGTACAAGAGAGACATGGACATACTGGAGAGCCCAATGGAGGCCCACAAAGATGATGAAAGGACTGGAGCATGTCTCCAGCATCAATGAGGAGAAGCTGAGACAGCTGGGGCAGCTTATTCTAAAGCAGAAAAGACTGAGGGGAGATCTTATTCATAGATTCATAGAAGTATAACAACCAACTTTAGTATTTCAATGCAGACTATATACAGTATACATTTGCTTCATATTTTTATTCTAATTTGCAAGAAACCCTTATCAACTACCAGTGGTATTATCTTCCATCTACTTAACAGGATGTAATGCGTGAAGATGTAAAGGCAGATGAAGACAAAAACACAGATCTTAGCATAATCAGCTAAGTGGTTGTCTGCTGAGCCTCACGTAGAGTTCACTGAGCTGAGAGTCTTAAGGTGGGAATGTTTCCAGCAAGGGTGGGTCTGCTTTTCAATAAGCATGCCTGCTACAGTCAGACCTGGGGAAACTGCAGTGTACTAGGAGGTAAAAACTCTGACTTTTCATCTTGGATTGTCTGGGTAACTTTGGATGAGTAATTTTCTCTGTGCTAGAGTCAATTCAACTATCAAAACATAGTTGTCCCTGACTCCTAGAAATAGTGCCGAAGACTTTTCCTGCTTTGTCAAAATGGTGGCAGCATCTACAGAAGGAAACCTGTTGCTTTACCAGAGAATCCCAGGGAAGAAACAGCTTCTTATATTATCATGACGTGTGTAGGTGAGGTGAGCATGTCTCTGAGTTTACCTTGTGAGTGGTGCAACAACTTTGCCTTCCATGGGATTTCACAGTGCAGGGCGTATTATAATTTATTATGTAATAACAAAATATTATTTTAGTTTAGTAATATGTTAAACTTTAGCTCTTCAAAGACGGCCTCTTAATCTTATCCCAGGAAGATAGTCAGGAAATGCAAATTAAATAAATACATTAGGTTGTCTCAAAAGTTGACCATTCTTTGAAGGAAAAGGATTTTTCTTGTGGCTTTTACTTTTAACGAAGCATGTAGTGCCTCTCTGGTTCCAAGTTTTTGCAACACTAAAGCAATTTGAAGCAAATATATTCATTTCCATGAAAAGCAGTTGAACAAATATCTTTGGCAGAGCTTTTAATCTTCTGTTTAGAGCATGTTGATAAAGTTGATTGATACATACTAATTTTCTTGGAAGTGTTTGTATGAACTCTGTAAGCAATCATGAATGAATACTGGAGGAACATGGCTAGCAGACTGCGGTAAGTTATAATCCTTATTCTCTGTGTCGTTTTTGAGGCTGCACTTGAATGCTGTCAGGTGTCCTGACCCCCAGTTCAAGACAAATGTGGAGAAACTGCAGATGGTCCAAAGGAGGACTGTCAAAGTGGTCAGAGCATGGAGCACATGACCTACAGGAGTGACAAGGTAGGCAAGTCTTGTTTAGTCTGACCAAGAGGAGGCTATAGTGATTAAATAACCGCCTAAAAATACTTGAAGTTACAAGGACATTATAACATGAATTATCCTGGTAGGGGCAGAAGATATAATGTGAGGCAATGGCTGCGATGGCAGCGTTGGGAGTTCACGCTGGACATGAGGAATGATGTCTTCACCAGACATTAGTGCAACACTGGAACACATCACTGGGGAAATAGTAGACTCTCCATCCTTGAAAGTTTTCAATATCTGATTTAACAAAGTCACGGCTGACAGCATTGGCAGCAGTCCTGTTATAAGTGAAAGGACGGACTATGTAACTTCCAGAGCTCCCTTACAACCAGCACTTCTGTGATGCTATCAATGAATGGAACAAGATTCTTGGTTTAGATACAGGATACTTAATGCCCTTTTTGTACAACTGGGGCATCTCTGAGCTGTGCCAAATGACAGAACTTCAGATTCAGTGATAGAAATCTCAGAAAGAAAATACTAAGCCATACTCTCCTCATCGATAGGCCAACACTTTGTGGGAGGTTTCTTGAGGATGTAAACACTTAAAATCTAGCAAAAAGAATCTAGAAAGCCTGTTTGCCTTCTCAGCTGTACTCACAGCAAGTAGAAATGACAGGACAGTGGGAAAATTCATTGTCGCTGCCTTGTTTGCACCACTTCCTGCAAAGCTGAATAACATGGACCATGCACAGACCCTGGAAATTAGGCTGCTGGGGTCCAAGCTGCTATTGGGAATGGGATGAAGGTCAAGCAGCTGGAGGGCAGTTCAGGATCTGTGCATGTTCAGTTACCTACTGGGATTCTCAAGCCCTTGAAAACTTGTCCCCCTCAAAGGACTGAAAGCATTTTTCTTCAGATTTTGGCTACAAGAGCACATTTTTGACCAAGGTCCTAATTATTGGGAGCTGGCTTGAGGGTGTTGTGAGCTGTTTGGCTATGTGACAAAAGGGGTAGACTGAGCTTGCTCTGCCACCTGCAGTTCTGCGCCTTGTTCCTGTAGGGTTTATGTTCAATCATTTCAGCTCCTGACCTAATCAAACCAGTGTTAATTGTAATCTTCAAAAAGGCTTTGACCACCCAATGCACAAATCCTCTTATCTGTGGGTGAGGCAGACTTTACTGGGTTATAGTTATTTTGGGTAGGCAAAACAACCTTTAGGCATCAGATGGAGAAGGAAGAGCACAAATCTGGACTGTCTTTTGTGCAGTCCCCAAGGAAATTGGGCATGCACTACTATCCTCTTATTTCCTGTGCAGGTCACTGCAGGGCAGAATGAAGTCAGTAATGAAAGTTTGTTATTGCCTTGCACTTGGATTTCTTAACTCCAAAGTTCCTGAGCTTGCCAAAATTTTGATGGCGATAGGAGGAGAAGTGAAAAACAAACAGAAAATCATTTTATCCTGTACACTTTTTAATCTGAAAATTATGCTTTACAACCTCTAACACAGATCTTCATTCTTTTGAGTTTACATTAAGGCTGTAGGACAGATATTCTACTGCCACTTACAAGGGTAATAATTACCAGAGCTATTGATCTTCCTACTGCAGATCAAGGTAAAGACAGTGGTAAAAAACCCAAACATTTCCCTCTATGATACAACATTGCTCATCACAGTGCATTACATAGATTTTCACATAATGAAACCAGGACAGCTCTATCAAACAACAGTAACTTTATCTAGACATGCCAATAACTTGACATGGAACAAGAACCAGTAGAGGGAAAGTAAGACCCGGGCCACATATATTCTGCTGTGTGGGGATAGCTGCTGCTCTGGAGAACTGGTTAATGTGTTACATGCTGTTAATGGGTTGAACTTTTGGCAGCTTCCCATCATGTCACTGTCCCTGTTTCTGTCAGGGTGAAGGCCAGATTATCTTAGATGACTTGATTTTCCAGGTGATCTCCAGCCCCTTTTCCCGGCATTAGCTTTGATGGGACCAGAAATGGAGAGCACGAGGGAATAGAGCGGATGGAGTGGGAAGGTTTTAGTTTACATTCCTTGTTTTCAGAACCTGCCCGTAAATGGGAGTTAGGCACACCCATTCTTGTTTCCCAAATCCTGGCTCAGTCTCCTGCTCCCACTTTGAAGGAAATCAAACAGCACTTGCTCGTCCAGCAGCTCTCCATGACCAGTGCCATGTCCAGCTCCATACAGGGAGCCCTGCCAGAAATGGAGGTCCCTTGCCCTTATCCTCTGCTGTTTCTTTCTCCAGCTACCACCTTTCCTCCTCCATGGCCTGCTGCTCTGCCCCAAAAGAGACACAGCTCCAGCCTGCCAAGAACTCTCTCCTCCCTCTCTCCCCCAGCACCTGGCCTTCTGCCCGGACTCAGAGCTGCCAGTTCCAGCTCCTCCTTACTGCCTCTCCCTGTTTCCGGATCAGCCCTGGCCCCCAGCCCTTATCTCCTCCAGCCCCTGGGCTGTTTGCAGAGACAACTATAAAGGGGTTGACTGGGAGAGCAGAGAGGGAGTAAAAGCAGCACCAAACCACACTGAGTGTCTGCTTGGCTCACCAAGTCCTGCTCTGCACCATGGAGAAGAACAGGCTGCTTATCAAACCAAGCATCTTCCTTCTTCTCCTCTTCTTCCTTCCAGGAGACACCTCGCCCATCACAGAGCCGTAAGCTATGCAGGGGGGTCTCTGAGCAGGCAGGAGACCTGGGTTGTATTCCTGTGTCTGTTCCTTTGTTCCTTAATTTCTGTCTGATTTCTTTTACCCAGGAATAAAGATGCCAGGGCTGGGTAAGGTGCCTTCTACAAACAGAAACTCTAGTGCTTCAGAGGGACTCAAAACAAATTGTGTAACTGAGATATCAGTAAAACTTCAAGGGGAAAAAAAAGAAAGGAAGAGGGAAAGATCTATGAGAATACCTTTGGCTGTTTCAGTCAATTGACAGGATTTCAACAAAATTTTCTGCACAAAATCTGTTCTTTTGAAAGGCAACTTTTTATAACTGTTTTTTCAATGATTTTTTCTGAAGAAATAAACTGTTTGAAGGGACAGTGAAGTTTCATTTTGGCTACCCTACTCCCTAGACATCCTACAAATGTTCATTTTGAGTACCTTACTCCCAAGTTGAAATTCTCATGTGTTGGGAGTGGTTTTCTTGATTGATAATTAGAAGAAAACAAACAAATAACAGATCTGGCATGCTCAGACATGGCTTTATATTTTAATGAATGTTTTTCAGCTCAGCTAATGGAATGAAAATTCTTTTCTCACCCAGCATTATATGACACTGTAAAGCTGTGACTGTTTAGGTCTGTGAGGATATGTTGTGCCACATCCCTTCTTCACCCCCTTTTGCCTTGTTTGTATGTGAAGGGAGTGTGTGTTGTGTGCATGTGTCTACATGCATGGTAGGAGCAGCATATGAGGGATCCTGACATCCCAAAGACTTTCTCCTTTGGCTTTTTAGCAACGTCTTTTCCTCCCTCACAAAACATAGGGCACCTCAGCCATCACAGAGCTGTAAGTCATGGTTTCTGGGCAAGGCTGTGCTGCTGTGCTTTCATCAAATGCAGGGGAAACAGACAGCGGGATTGAGGTCAGAGGGACCAGGGCTTTCTCACTGCAGACCAACTGGTGGACATAAAAGCACCAGAGCCTCTTTGCTGCTAAAGGGAATGCTCGGCCTTACTGCTGAGGTGTTGAGGGCTCTTCTCCCACTCGCTCACTGCTCTGGGCATTGCCCACCTGAGGCCAATTCTTGCCCACTAAAAAGCTGGCATTAGGCAGATCAGATTTGATTTCCAGATGGAATGCCAGGCACTGAGACACCACCGGCAAGTTGCTCTGCTGGGAAGGCGGGGAGGGAGTTTGCACAGGACTGAGCAGCGATCCCCTGTTGAGCTGAGACAAAGGGGCTTGCTTTCCTGAAAACCTGAAATTTGCTGCAGTGTTATTGCCTAAGATCTGGCACCACACAGTGGCAGTTTTGAATCTCTGTAAGGAATGAGAGTAGTACTACAGACGCTTTGAAGTGTGTGGTCAATGGCGTTTATTCACTGGGTATCATCCCTTGTGCATCTCCTGAATCCTACTAACGGTGTCTAGCAAAGGTGACAATTGACTTTCCCACCCCAGCTTTATTCAGGGTCCCAGAAAGAAAAGCTGCTGTTCTTCCAGAACCTAGAAAAACATATCCCTCCCACATGTTTGCATTGAGGATTTCCTCTGGTATTTTTCATTTAAGATGGGCCTCTCTGCTTTCCTGGGATGTTACAGACATGCTGGAAATCTTGTTAGACTCCTAGAAAATGCACTTCTCTCCCTGTACAGTAAAGGTTACAGTCATCAGATGGGTTTATTTGTTCTTTATGTACACCTTCTCCTACCTGTTCCTGCTCCTCTGACCTATCTGTCTTCTCTGTTCCTAGGCAGTATATGGTGCTACTGCCCTATATGATACACACGGATTCTCGTGAGAAAGTCTGTGTTCAGCTGACCCATCTGAATGAGTCTGTGACTCTGACTGCCACACTCGAGTATCCAGGGGAGAACAGGAGCTTGATTGATGATGTGGTGTCAGAGAAAGACATATTCACCTGCATCCCTTTCTCTGTGAGTATTTCGTCCTTGTGGGATGATCTTTTATGCCAGGGACAAACTGTAAAGGCAGTGAGAAGTAATGACCAGAGTAATACTGGGGTGTTCACTTAGGTCTTGGCTAAAAGTATGTATGTTCATGTACACCCTGAAAACCCTCTCACTGCTGAGGTCTCCTTATTATTCTACGTCACTGTGAGATTCTGAATGCTGCAAAGCCACCCCCTCTCTAGGAGAGGAGGAGGCCAGGAGAAAGAAGTGGTTTTAGTATTGACACTCCTGATTGCTGTTTGATGAAATGACTCTCCACATCATCCTTCAACAACCACAGTTTGTCCATTGAGTGCCTTCAAATTGTGGTAGAGCTTTTGGACCTCAGATACTTCTTGCCTGGTGTACACTGAATTAATGTAGGAACACAGAGCTGTGATTGCCTGGATCTAAAAAAGATAGCAAAGCAGAAAACTCATAGCTTAATGTAACTGATAGCCCCAGGGAATGTAAAAAGTTGTAGGCAACTAGGAAAGCTGGTCATTTAGCTCAGACCACAGATTATATCTTTGGCTTGAAGACTGAAGAACTTGCCTTCAGGACACTGAAAAGATTGGCATTTGTGTCTTGGCTGAAGAATGACTTTGCCACTTGTGAGAGAGAGGTATAGAGGTCTGGCATGTCTGGCTTGCAGAAGGAAATGTTCTGCAAGGACTAGGGACATTATCTGAAAGAGTTCAATTCCCTTTGTGAACATAAAAGGAAAAGGATGGAAAGGTTTTAGTCAGGGCAAATGAGAATTTCTTAAAATTGGGTGGTGGAGCTGGGAGTTCCTTTGCTGAACAATACTTGCACAATTACTACACAGTAGGAGGAATGAGTAGAAATATGGGACAAATAAAGATCAGTCTCTTGTTCCTGATTATAGTTCCTCTCTGCTCTGTGTTGGGTCCATCAGGATTATATTAGATCTCTTATTTTATGAAAGCCAGTTCAGTTCAGGAAGCCTTCAAAAGTGGTCCGTAACATAGTAGTCTTCTTACTCCCCAGCTTCCAAAATCAATCGGCCCTTTACCAGGCGCAGTTCTCAGTGTGACAGTGAAAGGGCCCACACTGCAGTTCAGCAACCGCAAGATGCTGCTGATCCAGAATTCTGAGAGCTTGGTCTTCGTCCAGACAGACAAGCCCATCTACAAGCCTGGACAGACAGGTAATAGGAAAGGGGTGAAACAAAAATTTGTGTTTGAAACAAAAATTTGTAGTAGAACTGTTGGACTGTGCTGGCCAGATGTCAATTGCTTTCAGCAGCAACCAGAACTGCAACCTCATGGCTGAGGCTTATGTTCTATTGCTCCACATAGGAACAGTCTGGGGAAATCTTAAAATGCATGCACATATCTAGGACACCTGAACACACTTCCTCTTTTGGGGGCTCTGTTGTTGTGGTCCATGCAGCCAGGGTCCACACTGAAATCAAAGAAAGACTGGATATTTGTTGTATAGAGAACAGAGCCAAAATTCAGACAGTCATGAAACAGCTTTCAAAGCAGCAGCTGATTTTATTCAAAGAAGACAGAGAGAATTATGTAATCCATTTATTTCTTCTGGGTCGTTGATCTCTTAAATTTGTCCTGGATAGAAACAAATGTCCTAAAAGAGATATTGAATTCTCTCTCTATCCAGAGCCAACACAAACTTGCAGCCAAGTGCTGAAGTAATTTGCTTGCATTCATCCTTCCTAGGAAGTCAGTCTAGTTATAACAAAATTAGAAGACCCATGTGAATTCCAGCATGAAAAAATGTGTTCTTGCAAGGCAGGCAAAGGCAACTTAAATTTAAATTTGGTCCCAGTTAGTGAGATTCTGATGCCCATAGTCAGGAAGATGTTCACACTGCCATGGATGTATTTTTAACATCCTCTTATTCATGTACCCATCTTAGATGGTAACCTTCTAGCATGACTCAACGTTCTAGTGGATGGACTTTCTTTAGAAGAGAAGAGCTCTGTTCTCTGTTAAAACATTTGTTTTTTGCAAGTGATGTTTACTATTTGGTGACTGCACTGTGGAAACTCACTGTCTGCCTTTCTCCACCAGTCCTGTTCAGAATTGTTTCTCTGGATGAAGACTTCCATCCCTTGAATGAAGTGGTAAGTATGATACTTCCTTTTTCTAGTTATTTGGTCTTAGTC
Source organism: Sclerurus mexicanus (assembly GCA_013396755.1). Taxonomy (NCBI): domain Eukaryota; kingdom Metazoa; phylum Chordata; class Aves; order Passeriformes; family Furnariidae; genus Sclerurus; species Sclerurus mexicanus. Next base: position 19,813 of record VWZF01003581.1, on the reverse strand, counting down.
AAATGTGAGAAAAGGGATGAAAGAGTATCTTTTGGGGAGAGCTCTCAGTACACTGAGATAGCTGTGAAATTTTTGGCTCACCCTAAGTCTTTTTAATGGAGTCTGTTGTCAAATTTCTGGGTAAGGCTACCTTCTGCCTTCTTGGAAAGGCTTGACAAACTGCAAATGAACAGCGCTGGTGTAAACAGTGAGCAAATCTGCCATTACCACCTGCTCTTATTAGTATTGCAGATCATCCAGAATTAGTAATTAGTAATTTCAGGTGTCTTTTCTGCCTGAGAAAAAGAATTGCCTCTCCCATCCACCCCAGCCCAATGTACCTCAAAATGCTCTGTTGTTCCATACCAGGAACTTTTTTCCCTATCCTATTGGATGAACAGCTTTTACCCTGAGACAAGTCATAGCCCTAGTCATTTGACTGTGTTGCTTGCACTCTGTCTAAACATGTTTCCTTTTTTCTCTTTCTAGTTTCCACTGGTGTATATTGAGGTATGTACAAACATTTAATTTGTTTTCACATCTATTGCACCTCGACCTGGGCAGAGTAAACAGTCGTCTCAAGAAGATTCTTGTTCATTTTTTGTATTAAGCAAGTTCATCACATTGATTCAAATATACAGCACTTTAACTCATATGGTGGCTACCAAGTACTGGGCCCAGCTTACAGCTCCTCTGTCATCCAGCTCTGGACTCCACACACAACTCTGCTTGTGCCCCCTACTCCTGCCCTGCAGCCTCCGGGGGTTGGCCCTCCCCTCACTGTTTTTGCTAGGTCTTGTTGCAGTCTCCCATTGTTCTCACCATCTCCTTGTGATCACATTATCTGTAGGACCCAAAGAGAAACCGTCTGTACCAGTGGAGACAGGTAGAGTTAAAGATGGGATTTATACAGCTATTCTTCAACCTCACCTCTGAACCTATGCAAGGCACCTACAAAGTGGTTGCAGAGAAGACCTCTGGGAAAACAATTCGTCATTCTTTCTCTGTGGAGGAATACGGTAACTATCACTGCAGTTTCAAGTTCTGAACAGCTAGTCTCATGGGGCATGAAAGCTTAATTGAACAGGGTGGCAGATCTGACCAGGATGTCCAGCATGGCTGGAAAATTGTCTCTGTGTCCTCTCCCTCCCTAGAATCATTTCTTTACGAGGAGAACACTAAAGAACTTCAGAGACATACCTCCACTCCTCCCTGAGCTGCTCTTCTGAACACCCACCTCAGAAAGGCTTCTGTCAGGAGGAGCAAAGTCCTTGAATCAGTCTGTGCTGACAGCCACAGGCTTCACCTCTTTTCAGAGGTGCTTTAAGGCCACAACCTCATCTCCAGCTGGCTGCATACCTGTCAAGTGTCATGCTATAAGTCTGGGTTTAGGCTGGGGCTGTCTGTAAATTAAGACCTTGCCTTTCCTCCCCTACAAGCTAAGCCTGTAGCTTGCATGATGCCTTAGTGCCTTAGCCTCTCTCTGGTGCTCTCATGCCTATGGCAGTTCCATCTGCTTGACTGAAAAATGGTATCCCAGTACACACCGGCACATGATTGCAAGCAACACAGCCTCCAGCAAGCCAGCTGAAGCCCTTGTTGCATGGCCTGACATGATTTGGCTCATACAGCAGAGAGGTGTCCTGGAACATGAGTCTTGAAGTCCTTTGGCCTCTTACAACTGCAAGACTGCTCTGTGTCCTGTGCCCTGAACCCCTCCCAGTACTCCCAAGACAGTCACCTTCCATTTCCCCTCCTGTGGCTGGGTTTGGATGGGATTGCACCCTGTGCTATGTCACTGGGGAAGCTATAAGGTCTTCCTATTTTGCAAATTGGTAAGATCTACATGCTTTGGAAATGCAGAGACCAGGTTGCAGCCCCAACTCTGTGTATTTGTGGGAAATCTGTATTGACTTACCTTTCTATTTTACTGCATCCTACTGCTATGGGACAGATAACCCATGTGTTCTCTAAGAAACCTGCTGTATTTTAATAGCTGGTGTAATAATCCTGTCTTCTTACCTGGTATAGTGGTTGACAGACTGTTTTTTGCTGACTTCAGTGGGATGTACAGGTGACAGAAGCCTCTAACATCTGACCATTTAGATGTGAAAGAGTTTCAGGGTATTCATAAGAACAGCCTTTGAGCAGCCTTCATGTGTCATTTGTATGTTATTCTGCACCACATAGACTATTTTCTTTTGGTTCTACTGCAGTGCTGCCAAAATTTGAAGTAATAGTGAAAATGCCCAAGGTGATCACCATTCTTGATGAGAAGCTGGAGGTGTCAGTTTGTGGACTGTGAGTGTCATTCTTTCAAGTTCTCCTTGGTTTCAGTTTTTTGCTTCAGCTGCTGTTGAAAGTTCAGTTGGGAACTTGAGATATGAGACTTTATTATATTTCTGAATCCTTTTGTGGTCCCAGTACCAAACAGACTATAGCTACTATTACATAGAAGGCAACAGTTCCTACTTTTTGCACTTTGTATGTAACATATAGAAACATATTGTTGTTCTGGTTTTTTTGGGATAGTGTTTCTTTCATATTTTTTCACAGAGAATTTCACACTAGCTGCCGTACTGGGAAGATATCTTCAGTTTACTTTACCCAGGAATGTTTTGATTCTGTCTTCTCCTTGTTAGTGTGAAGAGGAAACCCTAAGGGATGCAGCTGCCCTCTTTTCTTTAGGCCACCCCAGTTGTTTCCACATAGCAATATTCCACGGACCCCATAGGGAGAGCCATGGCTTGGGCTGAAGAATGAGTCAAAAGACCCAGTGCTCTTGCATACACAAACCATTTCCACCAGAATTGTGTGGTGGGGTAGATACTTTCAACTTGTTCTCCAAAATGAGAGGGACTTTTAACTAAATCAGCATTAGTGTAAATGAATTCTGAAGACTTGTGTTATTCCCAGGGATGCAAACAGGAGTATAAGACTCAGTGTTTCTACCTCTGTTACCAAACTTGATCCTACCATGTTACCAAGTTTCTTTCTGCTTTTTATTTCCTGTGATGACCCTTTTTATCCTAGAGGCAGTTCTAAGAAAGTGTCCTGGAACCACTCGTGGTGAGCTTGTAAATCTTCTCCATCCCTCTTACATTCCTAGTGACTGTTTTTCTTTCAATCCTCCCTGTTGGTAGATACACGTTTGGGAAGCCTGTTCCTGGTCTCGTGAGCTTCCGTGTCTGCCGGAATTTTGAACGTGCAAACACTGCCTGCTATGGCGAAGAGGCTAAAGCTGTGTGTGAGGAGTTCTCTGGACAGGTAAGTCATGATTACACTTGTCGGTGGAGTGATAGGAGAAAGTGTGGTTTATTGGGCATGTCTTGTAGGCACAGCTTGCTCTCAGTATGTACAAGCATAGTGTGAGGAGTGTGGTGAAGCACTGGCACAAGTTGCCCAGAGAAGTTATGGATGCCCCATCCCTGGAAGTGTCCAGGCTAATCTGAATGGGGCTTTGAGCAACCTGGTTTAGTAGGAGGTGTCCCTTCCCGTGGTAGGGGAATTGGAACTTACATGACTTTTAAGGTCCATTCCAACCTAAACCAGCCTGTGATACTATGATTCTATGAAAATCCATGTATTTTAAGGAAGCCTGAAGAAGGAGAAAAGATTGGGTGCAGGACAAAATGTGAAAGGTGAAAATAAAGGGAAGGCCTGTGCAGTTAGAATGATGTGTGTAAAGGCCAGAAGCTAATGGAGAATGAAGAGATGGAAGAAATAACAGAAAGGTCAGATGGAGTGTAAAGAGTATAAGTGAGATAGAAGAGCCTTGAGTGATGAGAGCAGAGTTGGGATGGGCTTACACTGGAGACTGTGTGGGACCATAAGTTGGTGTTAGAAGCAGGAAAGGGGCAGAAACCGGGGGAGGGGATGACACATTTTAAGCTAGAAGGAAATGAATATGGGTTTAGCAGTAGTGGTTAAGACAAACAGGGAAAAAAGTCAGTTTTTTTGCCCTTCACACTGGCAAGTCTACAAGAGCAAAACTGGATGGTGTATGGAGCACACACAGGTACAAGAGTGCAAGGTTAATTGACAGAAGGTAATAGAAATTGACATGGAGTAATAGAAATTGTGGAAATATGGCAGGACAAGAAAGCAAGCAGAAGACATCCTTGTGGTCCTTGGGCTCTGCTACAGTATGATGTCCACAATTGTCTGTGCTACTTCTGTTGTTACCCATGTTAAAAGAACATATGAACACTGAGGTGCTAACCTCTGTTCCGGGCATCTCTTCTGTGGAGACTTGCCTTGTATATGAAGATACTGAAGAGAGGTGGCAAGCTTTGGAAATAATTTTCCAGCTGTCATCTGCCTTCTACACATCCTCAGGCTTTGGTTTATGTATCACTCATATGGCTTATGCATTTTAAATCAGAAGCTGCATATTCTAAGCTACCTAATGCCTGACAACCATTTTTATGTGGCAGACACTAAACTAATTTGCTATGCTTTTGTACCAAATGCTTGCAACTTCAAACTTCACAAACACATACACAAAAATGTTCTAGTTTGTTAGATCTTTTTTCAAATGTTGCTGCAAGAACTTCAAAATGCTTTTTACCAAGTTGTTTTCATCCTTTTTCAGTTTTGATAAAAACAATAGAGGGAAATAATCTGTGAGATTCAGAGCAACGCATAGTGGTGGATTCACTAAGTTGAATAAGTGATGTATAAATGACAATATAATAGTCATTTTTGTTTCCCTCCAACAGACCGACAACTATGGCTGCATTTCTGAAACGGTAAAGACCAAGTTATTCCAACTCAAGAGAGGTGGATATGAGAATAAACTCCATGTGAAGGCTAAGATTAAAGAGGAGGATACAGGTATGAATCATCTGGATGACAGAGCCATGTAATAAGCCCAGGAGAGACCAGCAGAAGGGCCAAATAGGAATGAAGGAGAAAAGCAGACGCTTGCTTTTCTGGAATCCTAAAGTTTTCCTATCTGTAGTCCAGGGCCATCAGCAAAACAGTTTGTCCAGGAAAGAAGGATTGGCCTAAAGTAAAAGTAGTTCTGATCAGGAAGAGGCAAATTGGTTCTTCATGCTTCTTTCTGCAGGATTGGAGTTGACTGGAACAAGCTTCTCTGAGATCACAAACACCATTAGCAGAATCTCGTTTGAGCATTCAGACTCCTACTACAAACGTGGAATCCCCTTCTTTGGGCAGGTAGGGAAACTATGAGAATGCAATGCCATAAGTGCTAAGTAATGATGCTACTGAACCTCCTGGACAGGCATATGCCTGACCTCTGAAAAGATGCTGAAGCTCAGTGCTGCTAATCCCTGTGGGTCTCCTTTCCTCAGCAGGCTCTCAAACTGGGGACCAGCAGCTGAGAGCACAGCCCTCATTCTGCTCAGCCCTCTGTCCTTGTGCTTCCTCTGCTCCAGTCCAGTAACATTTTCCAGTCATGTGTTAAATAGGAGGCTGCAGAGGTGTGAGTGCATGCCGTTCTCCATGTCCACTCCTCCGACCCAGAGGAGATAAGAAGGAGACAAAGAAACAATATTCAGAAAATTTGCAGCTCTCTGAAAGATATAGGTGTAAAGTGTTTTGGAGGCTTCCTTGTCTGTCATGGACCCAATGTCTTTAGCTTGCTGATCTATGAGTCAGTTCAGGTGGCAGCCATTCCTCTCCTCTACTGTTTTTGCTCCTCCAGGTGAAACTAGTGGATGGGACTGGTGCTCCAATCGCCAATGAAACTGTGAGGATTTCTTTACAAGGAGGACAGGAAAAAAGCTATACAACAAATGAAGAGGGCCTGGCACAGTTTGCCCTAAACACTTCTATGCTGTCCTTTAGTACTGTTGGAATTAGGGTAAGTCCTGCGGACAAAGGAGGTCCTGAAGTGACCCACAGAGCTGGAAGGAAACCTCTGAAGTTTCTCATACATATATAAAAAAAAAATCAGATTATTGTTCCTTGTTGTTTGTGTCAACTTTGACACCAGTTTGGGGGAGATAGTCATACAACAAACTGAGTTGCTCTGTCACAATCACACTTACCTTGTAAGTATTTATTTTCTGCTTGGCAATAGCAATATAGGGTTAGAAGGTTCATCAAGAGATCATAATAGTCCATTCTGCTCCAAGGGGTCATCAACCCAACCTAGACAAATCTGTTTCAAGGGTGGGTCTATCTCCCATGATAGAGTGCTGTTAGTGATTTGCTGTAATTTCACTTAAATTATTTTCCCAGTATCTCATCTTAATATCCTTTATGGTCAGTTAAGGCAAGTTGCATATCTCAGAGTTTAATTTAGCATTTCAAGTTTCTAAGTAGAACACCTAATTTTTTTCTTTTTTTTCTTTTTCTTTTTTTTTTTTTAACTTTTTCTGCTGTAAAAAGAATACTAACTCTTCACGTAAATTTGCTCCTAGATGCAGAATTTGTTTGTCTGGGAAAAATAAGTGCTGCTGAACGTTATTTTGTTGTTGGGAAATGCAATATGTGTCTAATATACATATTTCATAATATCTCACCCTGGACTATGGCAGAATATTCATGTCTAGAATTATATTTGCTTTTCTCCTTACAATTCTCTTGTCACAAATTAGAACCATTAAAATTTATCCAGGAGTTACTATTAGGTGCTTGAAGTTTTCAGATTTTTGCAAGGCAAGAATTCCCAGGTATAATGAGAAATATAAGGAAATAAGGGCATGTGAGGCACATGAAATGCTGAAGTAGTGCCCTTCTAAATGTGGAATACCTTCCCCTTGCTCTCATTTTTTAAGAGAACCTGGACTCTTTCAGCTCTTGAATTTCGATCCAATTTAGATTTTGAATTATTAGGTGGAGATTTTCCTCCTATGCTATAATATCCACAGCTTGATCTTGGCACTGGTAACATCCAAACTGAACAGCACTATCCCTTCTTTAGTGCCAATAATAAGAAAAGATATGAAAATTGGCTTGTTTTCTCTTTAAGCTAGGAGAATATTAGAGCTGGCAACGTATTAGTGTAAAAAGCCCTTGAGTGATACTGATAGTAAACAAAAATCTGATATGATTCAGCTTGTTTGACACAAACTCCAGCTTCTCTGGGAGTGAGATCATTCCCAATGGTATGATAAGGATACCACCGCCCTGTCTTGCTCTTTCCAAACTCATGTGGGGTTTTTTTTATTATTTTTTAAAATTTCTTTGTTGCTTCAATACAAAAACATAGCAAACCTTTAATATTAGGTCATGATTTTTGTTCCAGTTCAGCTACTTGTGTTTGAGGACCTATGTGTGCATTTTCTCGTTTTCCAGGCAATTCATAAAACTCATCCCTACTGCTATGACCGTTCCTGGGTTGTTCCATATTACGCAGACGCCTTTCTCCAACTAAAGCGCTTTTACTCTCCTAGCAATAGCTTCCTCAAAATTGAGCCCAAGCCTGAGGCACTAAGTTGTGGCTCTTCCACAGAGATCCGAGTGCATTATATCTTTACTCCAGAGGCCATAGCAGAGCAGAAGGAAATCACCTTTTACTACCTGGTAAGTTTGCACCTGCCATACAGTAAGGTTGTCACTAGCAATTGTAGTGGGGCTGGAAATGCAAATTGTGGTTTGTGTCAGCATGCTTTAAACACTTTCTCATTATTCTTCTTATGTTCCTTCCTAACAAAAAGGAGGGTTTGATTTAGGAGCAAAAGAGTAAGGATGTCCCTGTGCCCGATGGGTGAGCACTGGGATTCTGCTACAGGGAGGCAGAGAGCAGCTGAGTGGGGTGTGAGCAGCAGACATACAGGTCGCTTGCTCTCCTCCCAGGTTCCCCCACTTCAAGGGTTGGTTCATGTGTAACCTCAATCACAACAAAGCGTCTCCTTCCATTCAGGTGATGGCCAAGGGAAACATTAAGCACGCAGGCACCCACATTCTTGATTTGGACCAGGAAAGTGGTGAGTTCCTCTCCCCTGCTAAATTGTCACTGTTGTGGGAGGCTAGGGAACTATGGCAGACATGCACTCTGCTTTCATATGAAAGCAAGGATCCACATCTCCCTGTCCCTTAATATCTGGGAAGAATATGACTTTTATTTTCTCTGCCTTTATTTAGACTTTGCTCAGATTTGCTCTAATCCCCTGTGCCTTCTGTCTTTCTTCTGACACTGCATTTTCTGGGGCTCCAGTATTCCTAGGAGACACAGTCTCATGGTCTGTTTTAGAAACTGAAGCAAAATTCAGCATACTTATGCCCTGGAAAACAGGCCTTTGAGTCAGACAGTGAGACTTATGCATCTCTGTGAGCACGAATTCATCCCACTTGGATGCCTGGAATTTCATAATGTCTGGGTTGAAGTTCAGCATGAAGTCCAGCATAAAGTCAAACCTAGAATTTTGGCTGCTTCAAGAGAAGGTTTCCCGCACCTTAACTTTTTGCTCTTGCTTTGTTTGCTAGCCAATGGTGTCTTCGTACTACAGCTGCCTGTAGAAGCTGATATTGCTCCACAGGCCCAAGTGCTCGTATATACGACTGCCCCCAACAGGGAGGTGATCGCTGATTCAGCCAAGTTCTACATAGAATTGTGTTTCAACAATAAGGTAAGAGGTCCACTTCTTGAGGGAGCAGCTATCAGACTGTGGTGTGGTCAAGCTTACTTGTTTAGATTTAGCCTGGGTGAGATAATTTCCTTAGATTTACTAACACTGGACAAGCAACACACCAATTGTTGTAGGTAGCTTCACTGCTTACTGGTTTGTCCTAGCCTGGAGGAGATCAACTGTTGGAAAAAAATTGCTAACAGGGATTACACTGATAAAACCCCTCTTAGTAAGTACTCAGAGCCACTGATCCCACAGGTTGTCCTGGCTAAGAAGAAAGTGGAGATGCATGTTTTATTCATACTGGAACACATCTATTTCACTCCTTTTCATATAAACTCATTCTGTCAATGAGGTGGCTGCTTATGGAGCCACAGAGCAAAAATAAAACACACATAGCCCTAATCCAGTGGGCAAAGCTCATACTTATCATATCTTTCAACTCCTGCATAGCTCATCCTGTCATTTTAATTTCTATTGTAAGTAAATGGAGATAAATCTTGTCTGAACCTTCCAAGCAATGCACAGTGATGCTTCAATAGCAATGGTGAGACTGAAAAAGTATAGAAAAATAAAGCCTTCTCTCTGTGAGCATATGGACCATTTTTCTGTTACAGCCCCATATATTCCCTATGCAGAAGAGCAGATTGATGTAGGAGCAGTCCTAAGAAGAGAACAACCTGAAAAATTCCCATTTGGACTTAAGAATACTAGACATTGCCGAAGACAGTCCCTTGTTCTGCTAAAACCCAAGCTAAATGAGTTCTTGAGACTGGCGTAGCTACAGGAACTTGGCCACCTGAATTTTTTTCATATACTGTGTCATACTATGGGCTGCATTAAGGTCTGCGTGCAAGCCAAGTGCCAAATTATTTACATGATTAGATACAGCTTTCCTCGCTGAAAGCATGCTGAATATAAAGCTGTTGTCACACCAGATAGGACAGACTTAGGGCTATCTCTGTGCTCGAGAGTTTTCCTAGTAACAAGCTTGCTACAGTCCTTTTTCTGCCATTTCCTGAAGAATATTGTTTTTGCAGCATCAAGAGTCCACCCTGAGAGAGGTGGAGGGTGTCAGCAGAAGGCATGCTGTGTTCTAGTTGGGACATGAGGGACACTGGCAGCTGATGCTGCTTTGTTAGGCAACACATGTAGTCTGAGGATGCTTTGATCATTGCATGTTCAGGAATAATTTGTATTGCTGAGGAAAGAAGATTCATGCATGTCAGCCATCTGATTACAAAATCATGCGATACGGTGGTAACAACTTTTGCTAGCAAGAACTTCCAGGGCAGAGGTAGGTAGGACATTGTTAGAGCTGTGAGTTAGGTTTTGGAGAAGACACAGAAGTCTGGCAGGCCTCAGACAGCAAGCCAGCTCTTCAGAATCATTACCAGGCAGTAGGCACTGCAATTTTGCTCCAGCGCATCACTGCATCTCATGTTATCAAAGAATCTGCTAAGCAAGGTCTTTGCAAAATGGTTTTCTCTCCACATACAATGTCTGGGTGCAGTACAGAGACTGGTCCTGGTTCAAGACCATGCTCCACTGCCTGAACACTTCTGGCCACTATGTGGGATTATCTCCTCACATTCACAATGTCCGTAAACCCAAAACTGCCTTAAGAGTTATATGAGCAATTCTGATGCTTGAAGTTGCCAAGAATTCTTAGTGCTGGCACTGCAGGAAGGGAACAGTAGCAGGAGGAGGAACAGAGGGAGTGTAAGGGGAGGTGTGCACGCATGTGGGGGCTTTGTAAGGTTAGAACTGAATGCACTCAACTAGAAGGAAAAGTCCTGCAAGAGTAGGACATCCATGACATAGCTTTTCCTATGGTTGTAGGTGGACCTAAGCTTCTCTGCTTCAGAAGGTCTGCCTTCCTCTGATGCTCACTTGCTGTTCAGAGCCTCCCCGAACTCCCTCTGTGCTGTCCGCGCTGTGGACAAGAGTGTTCTCCTCATGAAGACAGAAGCTGAACTCTCACCTGCCTCTGTAAGTTCTTAGTCTGTGGAACAAGTCAAAACCTGGCAAGTGCAGCCCAGTACTGGAATAGAAACAGAAAACAGTCCCCCTCGTCAGAGCTAACACAGGAAGGCTCCCCTGTGCTGTTGCTCGTCTTCCTCCAGTGGGCAAAAAGATGAGAACTGAGCAGCAGTTGTTTCTTAGGGGTTTTGTGTGACTGTAGGGAAGGGAAATAGCCAGCTCTTTTAAGGGCCCTGTTTGTCTTGGCCAGAGGTAAGCACTGTTATGAATTTGATGATAATTTTTCAGTTAGTCTCTCCATCCATGGATTAATCTTCTTGGAGTAGCATCTGGAACTGTCAAGGAGTTTATTCCTCTTTAGCTAAGTGGAAAATGACAATCTTTGAGTAGAGACAAAGTACTATGAATGGTTTGGCCAGTGTAATTTTTTTCATATTTGAGCCATAATACCTAGAGTAATATGCAGTCCATAACAAAAGAGGCAGTATCTTCAAATTTGCACCCCTTTTTTGATTCCCAAACTCCTATTGCTCCCACCACAGGGAGGACCATGGCAATGTGGATGTCTGTGCTGGTGATGTGGCTGTTATAGTGCTTGCATCCAACTTCCTCAGTTGTGTTTTGTAACAATGGATACTGAAAATGCCAAATACTTGGTCTTTTTCTGCCTAGGTGTATAATTTGCTGCCAGTGAAGGAATTGCGTGGCTATCATGGTCCAAACATGCTCCTTGAGGATCCCCTGGACAAATGCATTACTTTGAAGCCAATAGTTGTGGATGGGGTCACCTATGCTCCAGTAACGGAGATGAATGAAGAGGATACTTACAGCATCTTAAAGGTATAGCCCCCTTGCATGTTTAGGGAGTAGAATGAGAGAATGACTGAGAATGCCTAAGCCTTCTGTGGCATCATGTGAATCTGAATGATCTGACTAATTTTTTTCCAGAGGCACATTCAGTGAAAGTCATAAGCTTTACATATGTTGCCAGCTTTGCTCTGCACTTGGTGGAAAAGCAATCAGTCTCAAAGTTTTCTTCTTATGGGAAAAACTTTGAGGTTTACTTGAAGTGAGTTTGTAACTGAGGGTAAATAATTATATGCCATTACAGTTACCTCAAATAAATCAATATGCCCTGGAGCTGCACTGTAGCCACAGACATTTTTTTGCAGAGAGAAAACTCGATATCTACTCCCTGGCTTATCCTGACCCCTAGGCTGGAATTGGACTGAAACCTGTGTCCTAAAATTGGAGGGGATATATCCTTTGGTCTCTCTGAGCCACCCAGGTGCTCAGATCCAAGGTTGTGGGCATTGTCTCAAGGTCCAATCCACACACAGTAACAACTTTTCAATTTTGAGGCTGTCAGGTCTGCTGTGTAAACTTCAACAGGATTCAGTAATAAAAAAACATGTTTGGTTTCTCTCCCATAGGAAATGGGCTTAAAGGTTTTCACAAATACCAAGGTGAGGAAACCTTGGTACTGCAACCCTGTTCATTACGACTACTCCATGCAACCAGCAGTTGGCCTGGCAGGAACTTCACCCTTGGCAGTAGCACCTATGTATGCAATGAGGACAAGCGGTAAAGCAAATGGGTTTTGTTATCACTTCCGTTCTGAACAGAGAGCCTGTTTGTATTTTGGGGTGAATGCTTAAACAATAGCTGGGTTAGCCATTTTCAGGATCTTCTGATAGACTCAGCCTGTTTTATGTATGGTCAAAACCATGGAGCAGATGACAAACTTTTCAGTGAGAAATTGGTAGATCTTGGGAACTTAGAATGATAGGAGTTATGTGGTGGAAGTCCAGTCTGAAATGGACCCATCCTATTTCTAAGGGCTATGTCAGGTCTAACACTGTAACTGTTTGGGCAACAAAATTGGCCTTATCATCCTTCAGAGTCTCATATTAAGGGAAATACCTTAGAAATTATAAGTTATTCTATCTGGATAGATGATTCAGGGAGTTTTCCCTTGGCACAAGAACCTGTGCTTTTGTACGTGTCCAGTTTGAAAACAATTTCAACTTCTAACACAAGTTGCTAAGATGCAAGATAGATGCATTTTAATCATTGTAAACTGAAATAGGCAGCAGTGACAAGACTGAAATACCACAGCAGACAAATACAAGCAAGACATCTGTCACTTTTGCTAGAAGCTAAGTGATATACCTCTGATAGCATCTTTAAATTATGCCCTGAGACCTTCTCAGGCTCTGGAGGTACCTGTTGATTAGTATGAATACTTCTTAGCTACAGAATTGTTATCCAAATGCAGAAATTAATTTAGCCAAAGTAAAGATGACCAAATTAAGAACTTTTCTTCTTTATCTGCTTGGATGCATTTCTCTTTCTGTTTGTAAAAGCCAGGCAAATCATGTCCCACCCACCCCATCTGTATTTTCCAGCTGTTCAAAACTGAAGCAAAACAATTTTTTTGCCAATTTTCATCGCAAACACAGAATATTTTATTGGGAATAGCCTTTGCATGTGAAAACTTTCTTCTAGTCAAAATGATCCTTTTTACCCTTCCCAATTCCAGCTGCATGTTTTTATTTTGTGCATCTTCATCCTAGTTCTCGAGGAGACCATAGCTTTGGCAGGAAGATGGTTTTCTGAGTCACAATGACCCTACAAAAAACACTGTAGCAGAGGAATATTCCATTTCTAGCTGACCTGATAGAATGGACAAGACTGTCACAGCAAGGTTGTACTTGAAAGGGAAAAGGTCATGTGAAGAGGAGGTCCTAAATAGGTTTTTGCTCTAAATCAATTTTTTTAACCTTGTAAAGGGCTGCCCTGCAAACTTCTAGGTCCTCTGGAAAGCAGCAGGAAATAATGGAAGGCTAGGTCTTCTTGCTAATAAGCCCTGACTCTGAAACTTCACTGCTGTTGGTACTGGTGCTCACTACAACCACAGGAATCTGCTGGTGATTGCCACAGATTGACACTTTCTGAGATGGAAGCATGATGCTGGTACAGGTCTTGCTTGTTTGAAATTACCAGTAGTTGATTTGTTTTCCATCTTATCACATCCAGGCGTTCTGCCAGATGTAAATCATGAGACATCAAGCACTCCTGCAGCAGTGACAGAGACAGTCCGAAAGTATTTCCCAGAAACCTGGATTTGGAGTTTAGTACCTCTAAGGTGAGTACCTTGGGCTAGTTCATTCATTTTTAATAAAACTGGGTTTATAAGGTGAAAACATGAATCTCAAAGTGTTTGCCATGTCTTTTCAATACCAGAAAGTCCTTCATTGTTTGCAGAGATCACTTGACAATCCTCTGAGATGAAATTACTTTCACCCATCGCTAGGTTTGTCCAAAGAGTGGACTGGAAGAAGATGTGGAATGGTCCTACAGTAGCAAACGTACTGTGCCCCATCAATCTTATAGACAAAACTATTCTGTAGGCCAAAAGGGATACAGCTCATCAACAAAATGCAATAAAAATCATCCCTCTGTCCTTGCTTCTGTCCCTCACCAGCTCTGAGGGAAATGCTGATCTAGATGTGACCATCCCTGACACAATCACCGAGTGGAAGGCCAATGCATTCTGCACGTCAGCAGACACGGGCTTTGGGCTGTCCCCGACAGTGTCCCTCAGGGCCTTCCAGCCCTTCTTTGTCGAGCTTACCATGCCCTACTCTGTAGTGCGTGGGGAATCCTTCACACTGAAAGCCACCGTTTTCAACTATCTCACTGCCTGCATCAGGGTAAGGGAGGTTAAAATCCTCTGTACTTGTGTACCTTCTTGTGCCCCTCTTGTTTTCATCTAGCCTCCTTACTTTATCTCTCAGTAGCCCTAGACTCTTTGCTCCGAAGTTCTTACATTATTTCTCCTATATACTCCAAATGTAGACCCACAATTTCAGTTCTCTGCTCCTTTACTACTGAAGAAATAGCTATTTCTATGGCTTCCTAGCTCCCTCTCTCTAATGATCACCCTTCCCTGATCACACCTCTCTTTACGACTGGCAGGTCAGTGTGACTCTGGCTCAGTCTACTCATTTCCTGGCTATTCCAGTGGAAAAGGATGAAGTATCTCACTGTCTCTGTGAGAATGGGAGGAAAACTGTGGCTTGGCTGGTGACGCCCAGATCTCTAGGTAAAGGTCTCAGTGCTGAGAACTGTGGGAAGGGTTTCTCTGTGCTTTTTTTCCTGTTTAGTATTGCGTGTTAAAGCAACACATTTTCCTGGAAAGCCCTTCAATTGAGTGCATCTGATCTGGGGTTATTTGGGAGACACTGGCAGATTCCTAGTATCCAAGTCTGCATCTGACACCACATGCAGTACCATTTAACCTTATGGCCCTTGGACAGCATCTCCTGAAGCCAGAGATGTGCTGGCCAGCAGATGTGCTCTGTTAGCTCCATTCCTCATGGAGATTAGACATCTTCCCCATGGGATCTTCATACTTTGTTTTCACTTTTGTTATTAAGTGTTGTGGTTGCAGCTGTGGTGTGCACGTGGGGTAGCACAGTGCTGGGCAGCAGTGGCGCTGGTCATTCTCAGCACTGCCCTAGGTTCTGGAAGAGTCACCAAAGTAAACTCATCTTTCAATGACAGAGCAGCTCTGGTATACCAGGATGTCTTCTGGTGTAGAGAGCTATGTTTTTGTGGGAGAGAATAAGGGCCTAGCTGTGACAAAAATCCCCCTTCATGAGCCTGCATGTTGAAACTCCTGGCAGTGGCAGTGACTCCCGTTGCCTGGCTCTGCCTGGCAGAGCTGACTGATCCCTTTTTCCTCCAGGGCAGGTGGAGTTCTCGGTGAGCACTGAGGCCCTACAGAACCAGCAGCCCTGTGGTAACTACATCGTGGAGACTCCTGAGAAAGGGCGGAAGGACACGGTCATCAGACAGCTGCTGGTGGAGGTGTGTGGGCTGAGGGAAGGGAGGAATGAGCTTTCCTATGGGTAACCGTGGATGCTGGGATACAACTGGACAGGATGCTAGATAGTCTCATCTAGGCTCTCTTTCTCATTGAAGGTTGGACAAGATGACCTTTTGAGAACCCTTCTAATCTGGCCTGGTCTGTGATTTTATGAGATCACTATGCAGCATGGCAATATAGTGGTCTTAGATCATCTTTGACAGGGATGCATAAAGACTGCAGCTTAATAATCTGTGTTGTGTCTCCCGGTACACTAAACTGTCTCCTACAGTAACAGGACTCCTACTCCAATCCATCCTTCCCTTTAGCTCCTACCTGTCATCTCCTATTTCAATACACCCTTTTTATAGCCTCTCTCCTTCTTTTGAGACACCCCCAATAAGCATGGGCCAGTCAGGACATGCTGCCTCTCAGCTAGTTGAGTGACCAAGGAAACTGCCTCTTTAGCTGAGTGTTTTGAAGTTCTGATTTGGTAACATAGTCTGGCATGAGGATGAAGGTGGGGGATTCACAAGCACCTATGGAAATTCAATGACTGTAAAGAAAACCCCTCAAAACTCCAGGTATTATAAAAGTCCATGAAAACAAGTTAAAATTTTACAGCTTATCCATTTCCTGTGGCAAGAAGAGTTGCTGATGTGATATGGTACACAAGGAAATTATGGTGCAGTATTGGATACCCTTTATAGGAAATTATTAGTTTATTGTATACTGAGCGCAGTAATCTAGCAGGTAGATTCTATGTCCTCAGCTTTTCTCTGTATCATACAATTCCCTAATGTTTGCTCACTATGTTTTGTGCTACCAGTAGTGTCATCAGATATTACAGTGTACAACATCTTCCCTTTCTATTATTGACATACACAATTTTTTCCCCCTAAAGCATCTGCAGCATCATGATAAGTAGCACTGCAGACATCTCTTCAGGACAGCTCTCTGTAGTGCTGCAGTCCTTTTGTTACAAGGATATTAAGTGTCTCTCACTGTGTACAGTAGTTACAGGTCATCCATGTGATAGTCCCGCAGTGTTCTCCTCTCCTTTTCATGTCCTTCCTCCACATACAACACCAGTTACTTAGGATCATATTTTTTTTATTTGCTTAGATTATTACTTCAGAGCTCTGTATTTCAGGGAATGTTTGTGACTGCTTCTCCTTCTTCAGTTCCCTCACTTTTCTTTTAATTTTTCCTTCTGTCCTTGTTAAGGATTCCTGCATGTCTCTATTTCCTGTTTCACTAACTTCTCACCTCTCTTGTTTTCCTTCATCGCACCCAAGCCTGAAGGAATTGAGAAGGAAACAACCCAGAACTCTGTGCTCTGTGTAAAAGGTAAAGCCCACTCTTCCCACCCTCTCCGTTTGTTCCTGTGTGGTTTGATGGGTGGGATGTGCCTGGAGGAGGCCTGCCTTTATCATATTCCAGGCAGTCTGATATTTTTGTGTAATCAAAACGTCAGTTGTGAGTCTGAGATATAAGTAAAAAGAAGTCCTAAAGAATGGACTATCCTGCTTAAGCATCACAGTGAGCTAGGACAGATTTAGGATGAAGGTTTGCAACTCTGTTCTCTTGAGTGCTGACATTGGAGTTACAAATACTGTCTGTTGTTTTCTAGTGCACTCAGGAAAAAGCTGTAAACACATGATCTGTAGTGACTAAAAGTGTTTGGGAGTGGTTTCATGCAAAGATTGAGTTATAGCCAGGAAAATAAGAAGTTACTGATATCAAGGCATTTCTAACAGGAAATATTCCAGTTGTTTCACCGAGGCCCACTCCCCTTCCATTAGCCATTTCTTGGAACTGCACTGACACTGTTTGGGTCTTGTTTCTTTCTCAGGAGTGCCTGTGAAAGAGAAGTTTTCCCTGTTGCTACCCACAAATGTGGTACAAGACTCAGGCAGAGCATATTTCTCAGTGCTGGGTGAGTCAACAGTCTGGCAGAACAACCATGTGCTGTTTCTGCCCGTTTATGTTGGCCTCCTACCTCACAGCTTTTCCCCTCGGTTTCTAGAACAGCTCACTCTTGTCTTTAATCTCTTCTGTCTTGAGGACTTTCCCTTCCAGTTATGCTCCTCCTTTTCCCGTTTCTGCATGCCCTGTTTTTCAGTGTTTTCGTAATGCCTAAACTTTCTCTCATTTCCCTCCTTTCCTTTGCTGTTCTGTGTTTTGTTTCAGGATCTTTATCAATCCAGGTGGTCTTTTGTTCTTCTCTGATATCTCCTGCTTCTCTCATTTAGCTTCCTCTGATTCTGATAGCCAGAGCCCTGAGTATTTTTAACACTACTTTGGTATCTCCTGCTGCCCAGGTGACATCATGGGCACTGCCATGCAGAACCTGCACCAGCTCCTCCAGATGCCATTCGGCTGTGGCGAGCAGAACATGGTCCTGTTTGCACCCAACATTTATGTCCTGAACTATCTGAACAAGACAGGGCAGCTGAATGAGGAGGTCAAATCCAAGGCCATTGGATACTTAGTGAGCGGTAAGCTGGGACATGGCTTTTGCTTCTACTTTGGCTTTCTTCCAGACACTGCCTGAAGTATTGTGCCAAATGCTGTTCAGATGTGGTAAGAGAGCTTCTCTCATACACAGATGGGCTCTGCTGTATGCCTGAGAAGACTGCTTCATTTCCTTTAATTGTTTTCTGCTGCTTAAATATTACAGTACCTGATCATTGCACCCATTTTTCTCATTGGGTGGCAATGCAGTGCAGAGTTGTCAGGTCAACTGCCACAGTGACTTGTTGATTGTCATTACTATGTCCTGCCTTCCTTCTGAAGAGATGCAGGTGTTGCTTTTCCTCATGCGGCACAAGCAATGCATGCATATGGGGATGTGCCAGTACTTCATATTGGCTATGATAGCACTGACCTACTCCTCTCTCATTTGCCTTTGCTGATACAGATGTTTTTCTGTTTTCCCATCCCTCAGCAGACTCTTTCCAGCATCTGAATCTTGCTTTAACTCTCCATTGCAGGCTATCAGAGGCAGCTGAACTACAAACACACAGATGGCTCTTACAGTACCTTTGGACCACGTTATGGCCAACCAGGGAATACCTGGTGAGAGATTTCAATGTCACCTATGCCTTCCCTATATGCTTCTCTTTCTTACCCACACATTTATAATAAATCCTGCCTGACAGTAAATAGGAAATAGCAGACTATGAGCAATCAGGAATTTAATTATTCTTCCCTGTAATTTTGAGTACTACTGTTATGCAGGTATTTAACTAATTGGCATGCAATTCCCTACAATTTACAAAGAGATTTTTTTTTAGATACAGATGAACAATAATGGTCCTTCAAATTGTAGCCTCAACACAAAGGGATCACAGGGTTTTATGAACCGAGTGAGGGACAAATATCAATGTGGGAAGAAGTTTTTTGACAGAGTATTTTGAGGTGAGGATATAAAACACATGTGATCTAATTGGACTACAGTTCTCCAGGCCTTCTTGCTTATCTCCAGACAGATGATGTGCACATGGGCCCTGTCACTTGAGATGGGCAACAGGATTCCTCAGGCCATTTCTCTTTCTCCCTTTCAGGCTCACAGCCTTTGTCCTTAAGTCCTTTGCCCAGGCTCGGCATCACATCTTCATAGATGAGAAGCACATCCAGGATGCTTTGGCCTGGCTGTCCTACAAACAGAAGGAGAATGGCTGTTTCCAGAGTTCTGGGACACTCCTGAACAATGCTATGAAGGTGATGTGTCTGCCTGGTTGTTGCCTTGAGGCTTCAACTTGACAATAAGTCAGATGGGTCCAGATTAGCTCCTTGAGCATACAGGCAAATGGGATATGGCCGTGTCAATGGCAAACACTAGGGAGGCAGCCACGTGCCATTCTGTATGGCTGTCAACCTGCACTTATCAGTGGAATTGATACCTCCATGTCAGCTGCAAGAGGAAGGGGGAAATCTAAGGCTCTACAATACAGAGTAGCCTATGCCCACTGGAGCGGGAGAAAAGACTGAAGATAAGAAGCTAGGTGGGGTCAGCATCTAACTTTGTGTTTCCCTGCAGGGTGGAGTGGACAATGAGATCTCGCTGACAGCCTACATCGCTATCGCATTGCTGGAGATTCCTCTGCCTGTAACCGTATGTGGCTACATCCTAATTTGAGTCAGTTGTGTTGTGTTAGCCTATGATGGCACAGTATGATCAAATGTGTTTCAGACTGGAAAAATGATTTGGTTATTGAGCACTGTGATATAAGAATTATGCACTATCAATTTTGTTATTTCTGGAAGATATTATACACTACTTGTTTTTAGACCTCATTCTGGAAGACCTCTACTGAAAGTTCAGTGTGATGATGCGTTGTTAGTAAGGCAAAAAACCTCATTTTTTCCAAGACTTCTTATCACTGGTTATCTCTCCCCAGCTCTCAGTGGTACGGAATGCTCTGTTCTG
>VWZF01003580.1:0-41724 GCA_013396755.1 Sclerurus mexicanus | reverse complement strand
GGAGGGGGCGGGGCCTGGGAAAAGCGGGGGCGGGAATGGAGTGGGAACGGGAAGGGAATGGGAACGGGATGGGAAGAAGAATGGAGTGGGAATGGGAATGGGAACAGGATGGGAATGGAGTGGGAATGGGAACGGGATGGAACAAGAATGGAATGGGAATGGGAGGGAATGAAGTGTAAATGGGAGCGGGATGGGAATGGGAACAAGCAAGGGAGAGGGAACGGACTGGGAATGGGAATGAGCAAGGGAGAGGGAATGGGAGTGGGAATGGGAATGAGCAAGGGAGAAGGAATGGAGTGGAAATGGGAATGGGATGAGAATGGGAAAGAGGAAGAGAGCGGGATGGGAACGAACAGGGAAAGGGAAAGGAGCAGGAAGGGAACGGACAGGGAGACGGAACGGGAGCGAGCAAGGGAGAGGGAGCAGAGCGGGAATGGGAGCGAGAAGGGAGAGGGAATGGCGCAGGAATAGGAGAGGGAATGAAGAGGAAATGGGAGAGGGAATGGAGCGGGCAGGGGCCAGCAATGGAGTGGGAATGGGAATGGACAGGGAATGGGAATGGGAACATGTAGGGAGAGGGCATGGAGTGGGAACAGCGCGGGCAGGGGCAGGGCTGGGATCGGCGCTTTGGGGACAAGACCTGCGGGAATGGAGCAGGGGCGTCCCCAGGCCCAGCCCAGCCCTGCCAAAACGTGGAGAAAAGGCCAGAATTCAGCGTGGCCACCCCCACGCGTGTTTCCTGCAATCCCCCTCGGGCTCTTCCCCGATGCCACCGGCAATGGAACGGGAATGGGAACACGTAGGGAAAGGGAATGGGATGGGAATGGTCCCCTCCAGCTGCCCCAGCGTGCTGGGACCCCCCCAGAGCCCCCTGGCAGCTGTGTTTCCATCATGGAATCAGGGAATGGGATGGGTTGGAAGGGAAAATAAAGATCACCCGGTTCCACCCCCTGCCATGGGCAGGGACACCTTCCACCAGCCCAGGTTGCTCCAAGCCCCATCCAGCGTGGCCTTGGACACTTCCAGGGATGGAGCAGCCACAACTTCTCTGCCCAACCTGTGCCAGGGCCTCCCCACCCTCAAAGCCAGGAATTCCTTCCCAATATCCCATCCATCCCTGCCCTCTGGCAGTGGGAAGCCATTCCCTGTGTGCTGTCCCTCCATGCCTTGTCCCAAGTCCCTCTCCAGCTCTCCTGGAGCCCCTTTGGACATTGGAAACCACGACATTTATAACATCCCGTAGCTGGTGGTGAGGATACAGGATCAGAGGGGCATAAAATCAAGTGCTTTCCCCTCAATTATTATTTCAAATTACATCCCTTTTAGGAAGGTCAGAGAGCTCGGGCACAGCTGGAAATCAAATGTCCCCACTGAATCTGTTGGCAGAGCAGTGAGCAGGGATGTGGATCCCTGGAAATGTTCAAAGTCAGGTTGGACAGGGCTTGGAGCAATCTGGACTAGTGGAAGGTGTCCCTGCCATGTCAGGGGGTTGGAATGAGATGCTCAAGGTCCCTTCCAACCCAAACCAATCTATGTTTCTACGATTAAAAACCAAAATCAAAGCTGGCAACGCTGAAATGCAGCATTTACCCTGAGAGTATTTGTGAGGGTGAGAAGGGCTGTCTGAAAACCTGTGTGCTTCCAAGCAAAATTGAACTATGGAGTGGGAAGCAGATGAAGGACTCTCCAGGGGGACAGCAAACCCCAGATGTCTCCTGAAGAGGGACTCTGCTGCCTGCATTGGCCACGGCTGCTCCCCAAAAAGAGCTGCTGCACTGGTGGGTGGACTCGGGCTCTGCTGCAGAACCACAGGTCTGTCTCACCTGGAGAAACTCCAGCTCCTCAACCTCCACCTGCTGCATCTCCGAGGAAGAACAAAGCATGGAAATCAGGTCATCAACCATCTCTGGGCTCTCTTTGGAAGAGGTGAGGAGCTGCCTGGTGCCGTCCTGCCCGTCATGAGTTCACTGGTGCAAGTTCAAGGTTGTTCAGTCCCTGCCTGACGGAAAGAGCCGGGAACTCTCCGTGCAGATGCCAACAGGCAGGTTTGGATGACAGCCTGTTCGGGGCTATTGCCCCTGAGAAGGGTTGCAGGGGTATTTGGATACGATGACCTGAATTTTTAAACTCACCTCTGGTGCTGAGCTCAGCCCGAGTTTGTCCAGGCTGTTACCTGGGTGTCTTATTAATGCTGGCAGCTCAGGTGATTTCAATATCTGAGAGTGATTTGGAAGTCTAATTAACAACATTTTAATCTCATAGACATACTCAAAGATTCATAATAAGGAGGATTAATTCTCCTCCTACAGCCATTTGCGCTGATCCACGTCATCAACCCCTCCAGAAGAGAAGAGGGGTCTCTCCCAGGTCTGGAGCTTCCAGAACTTGGAAGTCCTGGGTGTACCTGAAAACACAAACATCTCAGTTGCTGCTTTCACTCCACTGAGATGGTCTGGGAGCAGCACTAGGCTCATTCTCCCTGTATTTTGCTGCAAGGACTGGGAATTCTCTCATATGAATCCAGAGCTAAACACACACTCCCATCTCCAGGGCATGAGCAGGATTGTTAAAGTGCTGCTCACCTGGGCACCTCAATGTGGCTGAGGAGGAAAAGCTGTTTCCCTGTGCCTGCCCAGCAGTGGGATAGTGGGATAGGGAAAGGCACAGGGAGGGAGATGCTTTGGGGAGCCTCTTGGAGAGTTGCCAGGGGTCTCCTGGGTCTCTGGCACAGGTTGCCCAGAGAAGCTGTGGCTGCCCCATCCCTGGAAGTGTCCAAGTCCGGGTTGGATGGGGCTTGGAGAACCCTGGGCTAGTGGAAGGTGTCCCTACTCATGTCAGGGGAGTTGGAATGAGATGAGCTTTAAGGTCCCTTCCAACCCAAACCATTGAGGATTCCGTGGTTCCATACAGATCCCTTGCAATCAGTTTATGGGTATTAACCCTCCTGAACGTCCCAGGAGACACTGCCTGGGCTCTCACTGTGCAGCCCTTCCATCCCCGTGGCCCCACAGTCCCCACCCTCAGGAAGCACAGATCCCACAGGTGATGGACAGCTCCTTCCTCCGTGGGGTGGCTCCCTCCTACTGAAAGTGCTGTGGGGAATGATATTTATTAGCAGAATTTGCAGCACAGTCACGGAATCACGGAATATAATGACGGAATCATTTAGGTTGGAAAAGCCCTCTTAGATTATTGAGTCCAACCATTCCCCAGCACTGCCGAGGCCACCACTGACCCGTGTCCCCAAGTGCCACATCCACATGGCTTTTAAATCTCTCCAGGGATGGGAACTCCCTGGGCAGCTGTGCCAGTGCATGACTACGCTTTCAGGGAAGAAATTTTCCCCAATATCCAATCTAAACTTCCTCTGGCGCATCTTGATCATTTAGTTTGGAAGGGACCTTAAAGCCCATCTTATTCCACCCCCCTGCCACGGGCAGGGACACCTTCCACTATCCCAGGTTGCTCCAAGCCCCGTCCAACCTGGCCTTGGACACTTCCAGGGATGGGGCAGCCACAGTTCTAGAGCGGCTGTGAAGGAAAGCAAAGTTTTCAGTCCCATGGGTGGCAGGAAAGCAGCACTGCTGCCTCTGGAAAGGAGGGAAGAGTGAAAATTTGGGCTGTGGCTGCACATTGAGGGACTGATTGTGGGCCAGTGTTAGTCCTGACAACTCTGCACTCCCGGAGTGATGTGTCGGAGTGGATCATCTCTGTCCCAGCTCAGAGAAAAAAAACCATCCCAAGCAGCCCTCACGTCAAGGACAGACCAGGTTTTACAGGGAGAAAAAGGAATAGGAGCTGCTCCAGAAATGTGCCTGAGAAGAGGAGTGGTGGCACTCGAACGGGTTTCACTGCCTGCCTTTGGCTGTCTTCTCGCCACCTGCATTAGGGAGAATGGGCTGGTGGGGCTTGTACTCAAAAGAATTTAGTTTGAATCTCTTTTCCAGACCTCTGTGCATTGCAGTCCTGCTCTTCTACACTCATTTTTTCTCCTGTAAAGCAAGGATCAGTAGCATTTGGAGCAGGGCCCTTCCCTTCCTGTGTTTTGACACTGCCTGGCACAGCAGAGCCCTGATATCGCTCAGCAAACATTGCTCCAGCTCTCTGGAGAATGGGAGATGTTCAGGACATTGTGAGGGGAACAACATGCCCCTTGTGCAACCAAACACAGCCCTGATGAACTTTATCTCTTGGTCCTGCACAAATTATCCCATCCCATGATCCCAGTCCCACAGCTGCTGCTCCCCACCGGAGGAGAAAGATCCCAACCCACGGGCTGGGGTGTGCACACCAACAATTTTAAGATAATCTCATGGCAGGGGCACAGGAGGGAGAGAAGTCTGGAGCACAAGTCTCATGAGGAGCAGATGGAAGGGCTCAACCTGGAAAAAAGGAGCCTCAGGGGGGACCTTCTCTACAATTCCATGACAGGAAGGTGGGGACAGGTGGGACTCGGGTCTTCTTCCACACAGCAAGTGACAGGACAAAAGGAAACACCCTCAAGTTGCACCAGGGGAGGTTTAGATTGGAAATGAAGAAAAATTTCTTCATGGAAAGAGGTGATCAGACACTGGCACAGCTGCCCAGGGCAGGGGTGGAGTCCCCATCCCTGGAGGGATTTAAAAGCCATGTGGATGTGGCATTTGGGGACATGGATTGTGGTGGCCTTGGCAGTGCTGGGGCAACAGTTGGCCTCAATGATCTTAGAGGGCTTTTCCAACACAAGTGCTCTGTGATACTGGAGGTTGTACAGGTTTTTATGAGGGTGCACTTAGGTCACAATAACCCACAATGGGCTAAGGAGGGCTCTCCAGCTTCTAGAAGCAGGTAGCTCCGTGCACAATCTGTTTTTCCATGCTTTCCTAAAGCCTCCTAAGAAACCCCAGGCCTGTTGAACAGGAGAAGCACAAACAGAAAGTGTCCAGGCAGAAGGAATTGCAACTCAGTCAGTGCCCTCTGCCAAATGCCCAGAGACTCCTCTTGCCAGACCCATAAACTCCTGGCCATCTGCTTCCCTCTGCCCCATAATCTGTCTGAAGAGGTTTGCCAAGAAGCTTCTCTGTGCTCAGTGGGAGACAGGGCTCTTCCCATATTTTCCTTTCCTGTCTGGGGAGCAGGATCATGGACTGTCTGAGTCTCTGGCCACCCTTCCTGCATCCCCCTGAAAGAGGGCACGGGGCAGACCCTGGGGAACAGATGATTGGGAGTCCCTGGTGAGCCCACATGCCCCAGATCAGGAGGGATTTCCATGATTTCAGGTTTTCCATGGAGCAAGCTCTCCTCCACTGCATGTGCACTCACACCAGCAGCGTTTTGCCTGTGAAATCCAAGAACTAATTGGCTGCAGAATGGCAGAGAATCGCCCTCCATATGCTGCAGTCCCGTGACCATTTGCCTCTTGGACAAGCACTGGTGGTTTTTGAGGCTCCTTCTGTGCTTGTTTTCATTCCTGAAATAGTCGGTGATCCTGTTATCCAAACACCCACCTGCTTTACCCTCCGATGCTTCCCCAGGCAAGGGAGTGAAAGAGCAGCAAGCGCAAGGTAAAGGAGGTTTGTGGCTAAAAATCATCAGTGTCCCCATCCATAGGGTAAATCCAAGGCAGCCCTAGGGCCAGCTGACATGGCCAGGCCATATGTAGGATATTGAGATCTTCTGGCTTTCCCAAAAAAGGGATCCACAGCAGGCAGCTTGCTGGGGATTAATGTCTGTGCTAACTCTTGAGCTCTGCCTAGGAGCCAGTTTGCCCAGACCAAGGGAGTGCCAGGGGCTGGGAGAGATTTTATGTCTTAGCCTGGTTCTGGCAGTGCTTTATTTACCGTGTGAATGCAGCCAGGGACCTGGAAAAGAAAGAGGTGGAGGGAAAAACCCTTTCATAAAGAAGCAGATAAATTTTTCTATTTAAACTAGATTTGCTAAAACAGCAGGAAAGTTGTCAGAAGCTGATTTATTTGTTGTTTTCCACTTAATATCTCTTGGCATGTCTGAGACACACGGTGTGTCCTGGGAGCTGCCATCCACACTTCTTCCCTAAACCCCACAAACTGGGTTTATCCTCTTGACAGCTGGCAGGAGGGAGCCTGAAGGTGTGGGAGAGCTTCCCAGTGAGTGGTCCTGATACCGCAGCAAGTCCAAATTGGGGATTTGACAACCAGAGAGTGAGTGGGCAAGTGTGAAGCGAGACCACATGAGGAGGGAGGCTGGAGGAGGAGACAGACAGACATATGTACCCGACACGGCACACACCCATGTTCCTCGGGTCTGAATTTCCATAAGAAATTATTTTTAGCGGGGTTGTTGTGTTTTTTCACCCCCAGGGAATAGCTGGTTTCTGGTGAAGCTTTTCCATTTGATCATAAAAAAATCATGGGACATGGCAGAATGTTCGTGAGGAGAAGGACTTGAGTGCTGGTGGGGGAGAGGCTGGACATGCCCCCCATGGGCACTCCCAGCCCAGAAACCCCCCGTGTCCTGGGCTCACCACACAGTGTGGGCAGCAGGGGAGGGGGGATTGTGCCCCTCTGCCCCCTCAGGTGAGACCCCACCTGCAGAGCTGCCTCCAGCCCTGGGAACAACAGCACAAGGACGTGGAGCTGCTGGAGAGAGTCCAGAGGAGGCCACGGAGATGCTGCAGGGCTGGAGCCCCTCTGCTCTGGGGACAGGCTGGGAGAGCTGGGGGGGTCACCTGGAGAAGGGAAGGATCCAGGGAGAGCTGAGAGCCCCTTGCAGAGCCTAAAGGGGCTCCAGGAGAGCTGGAGAGGGACTGGGGACAAGGCATGGAGGGACAGGACACAGGGAATGGCTTCCCAGTGCCAGAGAGCAGGGCTGGGTGGGATATTGGGAAGGAATTCTTGGCTGGGAGGGTGGGGATGCCCTGGCACAAGTTGGGCAGAGAAGCTGTGGCTGCTCCATCCCTGAGAGTGTCCAAGGCCAGGTTTGAGGGTGCTTGGATCAACCTAGGATGGTGGAAGGTGTCCCTGCCCATGAAAGGGGGTTGGAACGAGATGGTCTTTAAGGTCCCTTCCAACCCAACCCAACCCATTCTGGGATTCTAAATTTAACATTTTTTTCCAAGATTTTATCTTCTATCTCCGTGGGGTTTTTTTTGTAGTTTTCATTTGCTAAGCTGGGAAATGTCTGCACAACAAAGAGGGAACTCTGTGTTTATTTTCTCCTCCCTTCAGTGAAATCCTCTCTTGTCCTGGAATTATCCAGGCACTCGCCAGGAACAAACCTCCAGGTCTCTGTGCTCTCAGGTATCTTCAGGGCCAGCCATGCAGAAAACACAGACAGGGTGATGCCAAAGTTGTGGGCAATTATTCTGAGTGAGTGAGAACAATCCCTCAGGTACAAATTATCCCCAAATCTTTGCCCAGCACTCATTTGTATCCCTGTGGGAAGGTTTGGATATCCGATACCACCTGCATTTGGCTTTTGCAGAATTGGTTCAGAGGAAAATCGCAACCTTCTTCATAGACCCAAAATGTATTGAATTCTGAAGAAACATTAACTTAGGCCACCACACAGGAATCAAAATAAAATAAAATAAAATAAATTACCCTTTTCATGTGTTCATGTGCCACGATCTGATTTTTTAGGTGGCTGATTTTGAGAGTTTAGCTCTGGACATGACTTAACATTTGGGGGCTCCGAGATCTTTCAGAGCGGAGGGAGGAAAATAGAGAATTTGGTGACAGAAAATAGAAACCTCTGTGGCCATAAAGGATTTCCATCAGACAGCAGTGTGAAATAAAGGGCATTAATGAAATTATCTTGGTTTTAAGATGAAAAGTAATTAAACAGATATTTATACAGTGACTCCAGGTTTTAACAGAGGCAACTATGACTTCTCTGGAGCCCACAGAAATTATTGTAAGCCCCCATGGAAGAGGGGTTGGAATTGGATGGTATTCCAGGTCCCCTCCAACCTAAACCATTCCATGTTTCTGTGATTACATCATGCAAGTGAACATGACTCTTCCACCTCTTTCTGGAAAGGCAAATGAAAATAATGTGAAGCGATAAGTTATTTATGAACTGATTTTTATTATTATTAAAAATAGGTGGTGATTTGAAAACACAATTTGAGGTGCTTTTCCGTAGCATATGAGTCAGGTTCTCTGTGTCCTGGGAGCTGCATATGTTGGGGGAATTCTTTACAATTCCAAAACTGGGTTCTTGGGGTCTGACCAAGGAAATTACCAGATCATTCCTCAGAAAGCTGAATTCTGAACGGTCTCTTGAAGAGGATTATTGTGTTTTCAAAACCAAACCCTCCTGGGATGGAGACTTGATCAGAGCTCCTGCTGAAAAAAAACACCAAAGGGTCTTATGCAGGAAGATCACGGAATCACAGAATATCCCGAGCTACAAGGGACCCACAAGGATCATCCAGTCCAACTCCTGACCCTGTCCAGGACACCCCAACAATCTCACCCTGTCCCTGAGAGTGTTGTCCAAACACTCCTGGAGCTCTGGAAGCCTCGGGGCTGTGCCCACTGCCCTGGGGAGCCTGTTCAGTGCCCACCACCCTCTGGGGGAAGGACCTTTGTCCAGAACATTTTCAGAACCGGTAAAACCTGGGAATTTGCCCCGTAAGAAATTCCACTATTTAAATTTATTCCACCACTAAATTTAACTATTAGTTCATCCCTACAAAGTGAACATGGATATGTTAAGGGACTTCAGAATTCATCCCTTCCCATTTCCATTCTCTGTGCATCCCAACCCTGTGGTTCTGCCACAAACACTCCTGACACGGCTTTGGTCCTTCAGCACAGCCCTGATGGACAGCAAGGAAAGTCTCCAGCTGTGGAATTTTTTGGAGATCACATTTCACAGTGGGTTAAACAAGCAACACCAATAGTACCCGAGGAACCATTTAACCAACTCCAGGATGCCCTTTTGATGCTCAAATCCACCAGCACGCAAGTCTGACACAAAACCTTCGGAAGTTTGGGTTGAGTAAGTGGGGTGACTCAAATTTCATGGAATCACAGAATCACAGAATGGTTGGGTTGGAAGGGACCTTAAAGATCATCTCATTCCAACTCTCTGCCATGGTCAGGAACACCTTCCACTAGACCAGGTTGCTCCAAGCCCCGTCCAACCTGACCTTCACAAGCAGAGGAGATGCTTTTCCATGTCAGGAGCTGGAACCACACACTGGTGTTGTCAGTTCTGCAGTGACTGCTGAGGTTGTGCTGAGTATTTAAGATCAAATATGAACCAGGGTTTGTTAGGCTGAGTGTCTAGAGTAGCTTGAGGTGTGAACCCTTGTTGTTTGGGAAAAAAGGTGTGCTCAGTGTGGGAGTAAATGTTCTCTCTGTTGGATGTTTAGAAGTGAAAATCTGTTCCTTCAGAATCCAATTAATGATCCCAGTTAATAAAGAACAAGTGGTCAGAGTACCCATGCTTATGTGTGACAAAGAGATTAGAGTCACACAACCTCCTACAAGCTGAAGTGCCTTTTGTTCCCCTCCCTGTTGCAGGGAGTGGGATAAATTTAGAGCAATGACTTGTCATTTCAGAAACCAAAAAGGACGCGGGGAAAGTGAGAGCTGGAAAAAAATCCAGCTGTGCTGCAACTCCCCAGCAGTGCTGGAGCTGAGGGAAAGTCTCTTTCAGTGTAAGATCAGAGACAAAGCAGAGCTGCTGGTGTAGTGCTGTGGCTTATTTTTTATAATGGTTCACAGAATCATTAAAGTTGGAGAAGCCCTTTTAGATCATTGAGTTCAAGTGTTAACCCAGCACTAAACCTTGTCCCGAGTGCCACATCCACACCCTTTTTGAATACTTCCAGAGATGGTGATTCCACAACTTCCCTGGGCAGCGTTTTCCAATGCCTGGCCGCCCTTTCAGTGTGGTTTTCCAGAGAGCATCGGCACAGCCAACAGACAGACGTTTTCAGGGAAAAGCAGGGGCAGAAAATTGGGAATATCTGGCAGTGGCCTCAGTGGGAGCCGTTCCCGTAGATGGGGAGAGCCTTGTCCAATGCCACTGTGCCATGTCTGGCTGAGATGGAGTCAGTTTTGGCCACAGCAGCCCTCCCAGTGCTGTGCTTTGCATTTGGAGCTCTAAGGGGGTTGGTGACCCCCCAGTGTTTTGGCCACTGCTGACTGGTGCTCCCATCTCCTCAGTGCTGTCCCTCCACCACTCTGCCCACACCAGTGGGCTGGAGAGGGGAAGGATCCTGGGAAGGGACGTCGTGGATGAAGGTGACCTGCTTACTGGATGAAAGAAAGGCTGTGGATGTGTCTACCTGGACTTTATATAAAGCCTTCACAGTGTTTCCAACAGCATTGTCCTGGAGAAAGTGGCTGCTCATGCCTTGGGGGGGAGTGCACTCTTTGCTGAGTTAAATTTAGAGCAATGACTTGTCATTTCAGAAACCAAAAAGGACGCGGGGAAAGTGAGAGCTGGAAAAAAATCCAGCTGTGCTGCAACTCCCCAGCAGTGCTGGAGCTGAGGGAAAGTCTCTTTAACTGGATGCTGGGCCCAGGGAATGGTGGGGAATGGAGTTACATCCCTTTGGGGGCCGGTCACCAGGGGCGTTCCCCAGGGCTCAGGGTTGTCCTGTTTAATACCTTTATCAATATGATAAAGTGAGGGGATCGACTGCACCCTCAGCCAGTTTGCAGAGGACACCAAGTTGGGTGGGAGTGTCGATCTGCTGGAGAGCAGGAAGGCTCTGCAGAGGGGTCTGGCCGGGCTGAGGACAATTGTATGAGGTTCAACGAGGGTCCTGCACTTGGGTCACAACATCCCAATGGAGTGCTCCAGGCTGGGGGAGGAGTGGCTGGAAAGCTGGAAAAGGCCCTGGGGGTGCTGGTTGACAGATATTTTGCTGTGGTTTACAGGAAAAAGCAGGGTCAGAAAACTGAACGTATCTGGGAATAGCTGAATGTGAGCCAGGTGTGCCCAGGTGGCCAAGAAGGTCAAGGGCAGCCCTGCTCACTCACGGCAAGGTGAGTGTGGTTGGTGCTGCTACAGGAAAGAACACGCTTTGGAAAAAATAAAAAAAAAAGAGTGGATTTATGTAGTGAAATGGAGGAAATGTCACCCTGAGGGAACCCAAGGTGCCAAGGGTACGTCAAAGGTTTGTGCTGGGGAGTGACTTGAGTGCAGGGTACAACCCTGAGTGCCGTGTCCAGCTCTGGGATGCCAGCACAGCAGGGACATGGACCTGTTGGAGCAAATCCAGAGGAGGCCACCAAGGTGATCAGAGGGATGGAGCAGCTCTGCTGTGAGGAAAGGCTGAGAGAGTTGGGATTGTTCAGCCTGGAGAAGAGAAGGCTTTGGGGTGACCTGATTGTCCTTTCCAGTACCTGAAGGGAACCAGCAGGAAAGATGGAGAGTGACTATTTACAAGGGCCTGGAGTGACAGGACAAGAGGGAACAACTTCCCAGTGCCAGGGGCAGGATTAGATTTGATATACAGAAGGAATTGTTGGCTGTGAGGGTGGGGAGACCCTGGCACAGGTTGGCCAGAGAAGCTGTGGCTGCCCCATCCCTGGAAGTGTCCAAGGCCACGTTGGACAGGGCTTGGAGCAACCTGGGCTAGTGGAAGGTGTCCCTGCCCATGGCAAGGGGCGTTGGATTAGATGATCTTTAAGGTCCCTTCCAACCTAAACCATTTTATTATTCTGCTCTATGATTCTATAACGAGAGTTTGGTTCTTAAAACTCAGAGAAAACAATAATAGAAGTGGTGATGTCTTCTTTTCCTGGAGATCTTCTTCTCATGGCTGGACACTCTTCACCGCTCCCTGATTTGTGAAGTCCAGAAGCTTGGATTGGATTTATTCCTCTTTCTTCCCTTAATCCCTGGAGCTGCTGTGATGCTGAGCTACCCTAGGGTGCGCCCACACTCCAGTTTACACGGTGCTGTGTTCCTGAAGGGTTGGCACAGCCTGGGAGCTGCCGTGCCCCAGGACCATCAGCCACAGTTTCGCCAAACCCCAAGTGAAAATTCAGGAATTGCCACAGACCACGGACCACTCCCTGTAGGCATTTTGGGTGGAACCACACGGTTTTGGAAGGTGAAAGCAGTTTAATATCATGGTGACAGCCATCCTTTTGCCATCTCCTTCCTGCACAGAGTAAGGCTCAGCTGACCCCAACATGCCAAGGGCTTGGCTTCAAATTTCCAGCTGCAAAGAGCCACAAGAGAGGAGTCAAGAGATCCCAGTTCCTTTGGCCATCTCGCTGTCCGAGCTGTTCACCCCCCTGGTCTTTCCTCTCTGGGCTGAATGAACCAAGAGCAGCGGGAAAGGGAGCCACAGAAACAAATCTTGGGGTGAAATCAGTGAATCATTAAGGTTGGAAAAGACCCGTAAGATCATCAAGCCCAGCTGTTACCACAACCCTGCTGTGTTCACCATGAATCCCTGGCCTCAAGTTCCACATCCACAGGTGTCTTCAGCATTTCCAGGGATGGGGACTCCACCACTGCCCTGGGCAGCTGTGCCTGCCAACCCTTTCAGTGTAGAATTTTCCTCCTAACATCCAACCTAAACTTCCTCTGGCACAGCTTGAGGCCGTTCCCTCTCCTCCTGTGCCTG
Organism: Sclerurus mexicanus; assembly: GCA_013396755.1. Taxonomy (NCBI): domain Eukaryota; kingdom Metazoa; phylum Chordata; class Aves; order Passeriformes; family Furnariidae; genus Sclerurus; species Sclerurus mexicanus. The sequence continues at coordinate 29,162 of VWZF01003580.1, read as the reverse complement.
TTCCTTGGGAGCAGAGCCCGACCCTGCCCTGGATCCATCAGGGACTTGCAGAGCCACAAGGTCCCCCCTGAGCCTCCTTTTCTCCAGGCTGAGCCCCCCCCAGCTCCCTCAGCCGCTCCTGGAGCTCCAGCCCCTTCCCAGCTTCGTTCCCTTCCCTGCACAGCTCCAGCCCCTCAATGTCTCTCTTGTCGTGGGGCACCCAAAATTGCCCCCAGCACTGGAGGTGTCCCAGCAGTGCCAGCACAGGGACGGGCACTGCCCTGGTCCTGCTGCCACACCAGAGCTGGTCCAAGCCAGGTGCCATCGACCTTCTTGGCCACCTGCACGAGCTGGGTGAGGACTTTTATCTGATTGTATGAAAATTCTCAGTGCAAGGGTTTCACAGACAGCTCGTAGGTATTTGGCACCCTTGGAAATTGTAAGGAGATGATGGGATGGGATGGGATGGGATGGGATGGGATGGGATGGGATGGGATGGGATGGGACAGCGTTCTTACTGCCTTTGTTTTCCTGAGAGAACGTTCCTAACCTAATTTAATACAGGTGTAAAACAAGGGGTCCAGCTTAAAGCCAGCAAAGACCATCATTATTTAATTTGCTCGGTAATTCACCTCTAGTTTCAAAAAGCTGTCAAGGCACCCACTTTCTACAACTGCATCCATTGCGTCTGCCTTTCCTGGAGCCCCTCATTAGGAGCATCCTATAAATGTAATTAACCCATCCATTACCCCTGGAGCACAGTAGAAATCCTCCACACCTAAAGCTCTGACTTGGGCTAGGCCAAGTCTATGTTCACTGCTAAGCATTTGGGCCAAGATTTGCAAAAACTGGTAATTGCAAGGTAACAAACCAGGGGAAATAAGCCCAGATTTATAGCATGATAATGTACTTTACATTTCTTATAGCCATTATTGAGAACATTTACTTTACTGGCACAGAGCAGCTTGTGTAAATGGCACAAGGAGCACAGAGGGCACTACGTGTGCCAGGAAAAAGCTGGAAAGAAATAAGAATGATGAAAACATCTGTGCAAGGTGACAGATCTGCCTGGGGACAACTGGTGCTAGAATTTCTGGAATTAAAAAAAAAAAAAAAGTAGTATTTACATCAAAGTTAGATCATTTCTGATTCAAAAATACAATGAAAATATGTTTTGTGAAAAAACATTAAAGATCCTCCCCCTCCTCTGCTGGATTTTGTCCAGCTCTGCTCTTTCTCCTGTGGGGCTTCAGCCTCTCCCAGCAGTGGCTTCTTTTGTGTGTTTTTAGGCTCATCCAGACTCGTCCTTTCTGCTCCTTGAGCTTTAACTCAAAGGAGGAAATTACAGCTGTTGGTTTTGCATCCAGAAAAGATGAATTTTCGTGCTGAGACAACACCAGCAGAGTGGTGGTGTTTGAATTCAAACATGAACAGCTTGAACGAGGGATTCTCTTTTGAACATTTATAGGAGCAGACACATTCAACATCTGTAAAATAAACTCTGCATCTTAGAAAAAAACACACAGTTGCTTTTTAAGAAAAAATATTCTGCTATGAGAGTCATGATTTATTTTCCTTCAACACTCCGGTCAATGGAATTATTCCTCTTCAAAGGTTATGAAGGGTCAATTGCAGAAATGACCAGAGTTATTTCCTTGGAGTGGTCATGGGAAACAAGAAAAAGAGTGAGTAAAAGGGGAAAACACAAAGACTGAAGGAGGGGATTCAGAGAGTATGAACTTACAGTGGCAATTATTTAGGGAGAGACATAAAAAAGAGAGAAGGAATGGAGAAATCTGGAAAAGGGGTGAATGAGTGACAGGCTGGGCAGAGTCTTTCTTCAGTTCACCCTTCAACAATCTGACCATGCAAAGTTTGTGGCCATTGGAGGTTGTGTTCAACATTGTCCCACTTCAGGGTGTCCCAACAAGAAGACTCTGAAGGTGGCAATTCCTCATTTTCTCCTTCCAGGTCCCTCCATCCTCCCTGGCTTCCCAGCTGCTGTGTTACCTGGGTGGGCATGGAGGGAAATGAGAGTAAAGAAAACGGTGCAGAAAACAGAATCTTGGAATTATTAAGGCTGGAAAAGCCCTCTAAGGTCATCGAGTCCAGCAATGCCAAGGCCACCACTAAACCATGTCCACAAGCAGCACATCTACATGCTTTTGGAACACTTCCAAGGGTGATGATTCCCCCACTCCCCTGGGCAGCCTCTTCCAGTGCTTGACTACCCTTCCAGTGAAGATATTTTTCCTAATATCCAAGCTCATGCTTATTCCTGGAGGCCAGCGGAGATCTTGCTGTGCTGGGAGCAAAGAACAATACTCAGAAAAACCCCAAAGACCGAGACATCTGAGCTTGGAGACGGACGGAGAAACTGGAGCAAACCCCTCTCCTAAGAAGTGCTGTTTGCTTGCTGGGGTGTGCAGTGTCACCCTGACCCACTGGTGCCACTCACAAAGCCACGTGGCAGCCAGATCCATGCTCCAGTGGGCATGTGGGGCCCACTCCTGTTCTCCAGATCCGGCTGTTGGGCACGCTGGGCACAGCCAGTGCCAGCCGGGGCTGCCAAGAGCAGAGCTGCTCCCCAGGGCTGCAGGAATTCCATCTGGGACTCTCTCTGATAAGCCCTGGACACTGTCTACAAGGCATGGGGACAATGGCAATATCAGGGCATCACATGTGTGTTGGGGAATTCGTTTTAGGGTGTACCCATCCCTGACCAGTGCTCTGGCACTGAGGTTCCTCAAGGGTCTCTCTCAAACGCGGTGCTCTTCAACATTTTCATCATATTCATTTGACTGGGTGTTTTTGTCCAAATTTTGGTTTTGGGTTCCCACCCCCGCCAGTAGCGATCACGGCTGAAAGGAAAAGAAGGAAAAATGGTTTCTGAACAGGAGTTAACAAATTTCCAGTTACCATGGTGATGGGAGAAGGACAGCTCAGACAGTTCTTCTGAGTCCTGAACTGTCCGGGGTCTTCATTGAAAAAAAAAAGCATAATGGAATAAAGGTTGTCCTTCCTGAATTTGCAAACAGCAGGTTGAAAGGGTCTGCAGCATTTTGGAGGACACTGGAGGTTGGCTCTTCTCTTTTGCAAAAGACGGGAACGATTCATGGAAAAGCTGGAACAAGCAGTGCCTGGCAGTACAGGAATTCTGCAGGAGAGGTGTGGGGCTGCAGGGGGTACCCAGGTTTATCACGTGTCAGGGACTCCAATTAATGCATTTATTATTCCGAACTGGGCTTTCAGGTGGTGTTCTCTTCACTGCTGAGGGCACCATGCTTCCAGGTGAGGTGGAATAGTTGGAGAGAGCCCAGAGCTGAGATGCTTAAGGGACCAAGAAAATAGGATTTATAACAAAAATCTGGAAGAATTGAGATCATGATCATAGATCATAAAATTGTTTGGGTTGGAAGGGACCTTAAAGATCACCCAGTCCAACCCCCTGCCATGGGCTGGGACATCTCCCACTACCCCAGGTTGCTCCAAGCCTCGTCCAACCTGGTCTTGGACACTTCCAGGGATGGGGCAGCCACAGCTTCTCTGGGAACCTGTGCCAGGGCCTCACCACCCTCACAGGGAAGAATTTCTTCCTAATTTCTAATCCATCCCTGCCCTCTGGCACTGGGAAGCCATTCCCTGTGTCCTGTCCCTCCATCCCTTGTCCCCAGTCCCTCCCCAGCTCTCCTGGAGCCCCTTTAGGCTCTGCAAGGGGCTCTCAGGTCTCCCTCGATCCTTCCCTTCTCCAGGTGAACACCCCCAGCGCAATAAACCATCACTGCTGCATCTTTGTTGTCCAGCTGAAGAGTTCCATGACCCACTTTGTCATTCTGATACCACTGGATATTCCCTGGTAACATTAAATTTCCCGCTGGGGACAGAGAGCTCCCTGTAAAAAGACAGTTAATTAATGAAAGACTCAGCCACAGGAGAGTAAACCATGCCAATCACAGAATCACAGGGTCTTAGAATCATCCAAGTTTGGAAAAGCCCTCTAAGATCATGGAGTCCAACTGTTCCCCAAGCACTGCCAAGGCCACCACAAAACCATGCCCCCAAGTGCCACATCTACATACCTTTTAAATCCCTCCAGGGATGGGGACTCCACCACTGCCCTGGAAAGCTGTTCCACTGTGAACAAGTTTTCCTTCATATCCAATCTAAACCTTCCTTAGTGCACCTTGAGGCTGTTTCCTCTCATCCTGTCCAGGGCACAGTGAGCTGAAAGAAGAATTTCCTTGTTCAGTGCATCATTCTTTTGTGTGTCATCTCCTCCTGTGGTTATGAATTTGGAAAACCAGAGTTCTCTCTTTCTTTGGACACCTATAGCTGTGCCACTGCTGTCACATGTTCCCACTCATCTTCTACAGTGGAAATTGCCAGTGTAATTCCTAGTTTTCTGCCTGAGAATAAGCCCCCAGTTTTCACCATCCTTGCTGCCACCCTTTGCTCCTCTCCTTGTCCCACTCTGCGTGTGCAGGGACAGGGACACCAGCAGCGTGCACAGTTTGCAGCATGAAATACCCTCAGAACTGTTCCGGGGACACCCCAGTTTTTGTCGGTGCCCTTTCCAGGAAACCCAAACACTCAGTTTTTCTTTCTGAATAACCTGGCAGGAGGGATCAGGCTATTTCCACCCCAGAAATTAAACACGATCCAGACCGTGGAGCTGTCTGGGGGGTTTTTGAGGGTGAGGTGATGATCCAAGAATCTATGGGTTCTCATCCACCTCATCCAGGCTCCAGGGAAAAGACTCTCAGCTCCAGAGCTCCTGCCCATCAAGGGGGTGAGAGGGGGCAACAGACCACGCTACTCTGAGTGCGGTGTTTGCCAAATTAACTTTGCAGTCATGGTTCCCAAGAGGGAATGGACACCAGCTCCTTCCCAAGCCATGGACGCTCCTCTCAGCGTGTCCATCCCTCCTGGGGACAGGTCCAGAGATAAGGCAGAGCTGTCAGAGCATCCTGGCCACGTCTCAGCCCTATTTTGTGCAGCTGCAGCCCTTTGATATTGATCTTGTTTCCTGCGAGGTCCCTCTGCCCCGGCACATCTGTTCTATCTACTCCCCGTTCCCTCCTGTCACACCCCGTGGTTTTCATTTGAACTGGGGATTGACACCAGGCCTGGTATCAATCATGTTGCCAGAGCTCTGCCAACATGCCCAGGTGCACCCTCCAGGTGCAGGGTGGAGGGGCCGGTGGCTGTGCCGTGCAGTGACCCATGAGAGGCTCCCTGAGCAGCAGGACCTCCCCCAGACCATCCTCTCTGCCCCATAAATATGAGGATCTTCAGCCTGGCCACTCACAGCATCCAGCTCAGGCTCTCTCCAGCCTTGCTGAGATCCCAGCTCAACCCCAGCCATGAGGGTCCTCTACTTTGTCTTTGCTGTCTTCCTCCTGGTCTCCTTGGCTGCCCCAGGTAAGAGGGTGGATTGGATCGGAAGGGGAGCTGGATGAGGGTGGGAGAACCAGCATGAGGAGGGTCAGATTGGCCACGGGCAGCTTGAGCCAACAGGGTCTCTGTTGGTTTGAAAAGCTGTGGTTTAGTTGCCCACATAAATGTTGGGCGTGCAGATGGGTGCTGGTCTCCTGCGAGTCTGGGTCTGTTGTCCCTCCCAGCCCAGAAGAAGCCCTCTATGATTCCATGAGTATGATTCCATGACTCGGCTACCCCAAGGCAGTCTTACACAGGGCTCTGTGCTCATACTAATGAACCTTTAAACCAAACATCACGTTAAAATGCTGTGAAAGGCACATTTAGGATGTTTGTGACATTTTTGACACCGTCTAGATGAAGGTGAGCTGGACCCTGGTGTAATTATTTTGCTCATGGAGTGTCAAGTGAGTGCTGGATTTCTCCAGAGGCACCAGCCTTCTGGAAGCTTCCTCTGCTTGTCTGATGCCACCTTTTGTGCCAGACTAGTCCTGGCAACATCTTCAGGGTCCAGTTCCCTCGTGTTTTCAATGTGCAGTGCTGAGAGACATCCCTTCAGTTCTGGTTCTCACCTCCCTCTTCAGGGAATGAAAGGGAGATTTGGGGCTCTGAAGGGTTCCCATTCCAATATCCATTCACTCTGGACATAATTTCCCAGGTATTTTGGACCAACAACTTCTCACCCTGGTGCCTGGCACTTGCTGCAGCCTCGCACAGAGGAGCATCTTTACGAACTTTGCTTTTGGGGGATCTCTCATGAGGGGAAGGGATCTGCTCTCCTTGGGAGCATCTTCCCCAAACTGAACCTGTGTTATCCCCTGGCCCTGTGTCCACCAGCTGAGGGGAGAAAGGACACAAGAAGCAGGACACTCAAGGTCTCTTCCAGGTTTGGGGCTGGGCTTGGACAGGAGCTTTGGAAATGTAGGGGAACAGAGTAGGACTCCCTACAAACAGGGTCTCATCCTGCTGACCACTGTCACCTCCCTTGGAGGGGGTGGGAAGGCATGGAAATGGGGCACAGAGGCACCTCTCCTGATCAAACAACTCTTCTTTTGTCCTCTTGCAGGCTTTGGGAGGATAAGGAAGACCTGTGCTGACGTGGGGTACTGCTCTAAGCAGTGTGCCAGGATGGACACGTGGTCCTTCTCCTCCGACTGCAGGAACTACTGCTGTGTCCCACCAGTCTGGAAGGGGAAATAGGAGCTCAAAAGGAAGCACCCAAGGAAGAGGAGGCACCATGGTGGCTTGGGGTGCAGCTTGTCAACTGTGTAACCCAATTGTCACCCCCTCCTCTCAATAATTAAAGAGAGAAAAAAGGCGATGTTATTCCTTGTGTCCTCGTGATCCCATTTAAAGCATTAGGAGAAGTTCTCCAAGCCCAGCCCCGAAGGTCTCTTAGAATCACATTTCGTTGCTCTTTTCCCACAAATTTCTTAATGAAAGTGTTGAACAGATGGAGGTTTGCTCTCTGTTTCTCACTGTGCCTTCAGGCAATGCTGCGTGACAAAGGTCTGGTTGGAATAACACCCTCCTGAGTGTCCCTTTCCCCGCTGAGTCTCACAGCAAAACCCATGTGTGGGAGGGGGCCTGGTTCAGTCCTGAGGCTCAAAAAGTCAGTATCCATCAGAGATCCTGATGTCCTGGTGGCAGACTATGGTTACCACGGCTTGGAGATGGGTGGGAATGGATAGATGCAGGATTTCACACCCCCTTCAGCATCTTCCAGAGACCTTGTTTAGAAGGGTCTTTGGAAGAGCATCATTCCTGCCCTCCAGTCCCCAAAGGCTTCTCACCCGAGACCACCTCCAAGAGGGTCTGTTGGAGTCATTCCCAGGTATCTGCTGTGGGCTGGAAAAGGAATATTTGCAGCTGCCTTTCCTGCTACCATGATTATGTCCATCCTCAGCCTGTGGAGTCACCATAAGTACCTTCCATATAGAAAACTGGGTCATTGTCTTCCTAATGATGTTCTGCTTCATGTCCCCGTGTCCTCACAGTGGGTTTTGAGTGCTGGTAGTGATCAGTTCTACTGAAATCTTGGTGCATCCCAAGGTGCCCTTGGAGTGTGGGGCAGAAAGAGCCACAGGGTTGGAGAAACCCCAGAATTGTAAGGAAACACAAAGAAACCAAGCAGGGATTGGTGAAGGTGAAAAATGTAGACGGAGGGACCTAAAATGGAGCATGGAGAGACCATCCAGTGATGGCCAGAAGGTGCTGCAGGTGTTCAAGGAGCTCCTGGAAATGTGATAAACCCCCACTGGCCAAGGGGCAGCTTCCACCTCCTTCTCCTCCAGTAAATACATTGAGTAAAGCCAATTCCTGGTGACCTCCATGGGCTTTGCACGGAGAATGGGGACACGGAAAGATGAAGAGAAACATAACCAAAAACTCCGCAGCAGATGAAGAAGAGAGGCTGAAAACTGACAGCTTTGGCTTCCCACTTGGCTGTTCTTTAAAAGGAAACGATTTGGGGAATGTATCACATCTCTGACAGCAGCAGCTCTGACCTCCCCGTGATTTTGGTCTTGTCAAAATACCTTCTCACCAGCTCTGGAGGAATTTTAGTCCTTCGTGTTGTAGAATTAGGCCACTGTTAAAACTCTCTCATAGAATGTTCTCTGTTACTGCTCCGGGACTAGATTTGGTGTGTGTGAGCCCACATATTTTACAAGTCTGGAATCATCCCATGGCTCTTGGTACCCTGAAGTCATTGCAGAAATTTCACCACAGGGACCTTCCTCGGTCATCACTTGTATTTCCCTTCCCTTCCTCTCCTTTGACCACTGAATTTAGTAAGAAAAGTGAAATAATGGTAAAAAAAACAAGTGAAAAAGAAAATCTGAAGACTTGGGGTCATAGGGGTCCAGACAAATCTGGAAAAGAAACCATATTTTTGACTGAGAAAGTAGAGGTACTCTTGTATTTATAGACTAAAATAGAACCAGAGAGACATTTAGGTTGGAAAAGCCCTCTGAGATCATCGAGTCCAACCATCCCCCAGCACTGCCAAGGCCACCACTGGCCCATGTCCCCAAGTGCCACATCCACAGGGATTTTAAGTCCCTCCAGGGATGGGGACTCCACCACTGCCCTGGGCAGCTGTGCCAGGGCTGAACAACCCTTTCACTGAATAAATTATTCCCAATATCCAACCTAAACCTCCCCTGGTGCAACTTGAGGCTGTTTCCCCTTGTCTTGTCCCTTTTTACCCGAAAGAAGAGACTGACCCCACCTGGCCCCACCCTCCTGTCAGGGGGTTGTAGAGAGCAACAGAACATGAGCAGGAGTGGAATTGCTGTGGGTTTTCAGCTAAAACCACGTCCCTTTAATGCTGGCTTTTATTGACCCCTCTCATGTCAAGATTTCATGGTGTTCCACGTCTTGAAAAGAGAGGTATTTGGGAAAAAAATAAATAAATCCCTCTTTGTCTTTCCTGTTTGATACATGAAGTGGCTTGAGAAATGATCACAGAATCCCAGAATAGCCTGAGTTGGAAGGGACCCACAAGGACCATCGAGTCCAGCTCCCGGCTCTGCACAGGAGAACCCCAAAACTCAGACCATGTGCCTGTAACGATTGTCCATTTATGGTGGCTATCAAGTAACACAGCACCATAAATTGCAGCTCCAAAATAAAAGGTGTTTTCCTGAACTCTGTTTCTAGATACAACATGACACAGGTTGCCCAGAGAAGCTGTGGCTGCCCCATCCCTGGCAGTGTCCAAGGCCAGGTTGGACGAGGCTTGGAGCAACCTGGGAGAGTGGGAAGTGCCCTTGACCACGGCAGGAGGTGGAACTGGATGGGCTTTATGATCCCTTCCAACCCAAACCATTCCACTGACATTGGATCCTGGCTGTGAGATTTTCTTTTTCCCCTCTTGTTTTTTCCCTCTATATCTTATTTTCAGTGAGATAAGACTTCGACAGAAACATTTTAAAAGAACCAAGGCACACAGAGCAGTAAAACCCTCTCTTTGCACACAAATCTGGAGTTCCCAGATTGCCTGGTGCTACACATCTTAAAGATCTGTCTTCCCTCGTAGCGACAGCCAGTGCATCTGCCCTGGGAAGAGGGAGGAATGCCAGGCAGGATGAGAACGTCTGGCCCAATGATTCCTGTTAACGTGTCCATCTGCTTCCCTGTCACTTGCGCCCCCATGGAACCACAGGCAGGATCAGGGAAGAGCCTGCACTGGATTTTTTTCTTCTTGCATTGGGGCCTTCCTGGCTGAGTGCAGTTTGTATAATTACAAAGAAATGTTCCATGGGGGCTTTTTCTGGTTGATGTTTCCCGGATGAGAGGGAGGCTGAAGGCTCATCAAGTCTCAGCTTTGACTCTTTGAGTGGTACATACGACTCTCCAGCTCTTCCCTCTTCTTCCCTCACTCTCATTAAAAGGAGGTAAACACATGGGAAAACCATCCCAAAAAAGAGGGTCCCAAACTGTCTGGCTGGAATTCCCAAGATTCACCAAGCAAACACAGTGCAGTGATGCTTCTCCCTGTTCTCTCTTCCTCTTGCATTCCCAGTCTCCACCTGGCAATCAGAAAACCAACACAGAACCATTCATTTACACATAAAATTAGGGTTTTTTCCCCCTGTGTGCCTCACTGTCCATCAACCTGCACTGAATTTCAGCAGCCACATTAGGACTCAGCCCCTCAAACCAGCAAGGTCTTTCCACAGACTTTATTACCCTCAACAACACAGCATTAGTGAAAAAAAATTCCCATCTTTCCATTTGACCCCTTTTCTGCCTCTTTTGTGACCAAATTTGCCGCTGTAGCCCCAAGAGTGACCTCCCCGCAGTGCTCTCCATGACCTCCCTCTCCTGCAAGTCCACCCCACAGTTCTGCTCCCTGCCTTTTGTATCCCAGTGTCTCTAGTCCTCAAGTCTGCTGCCTCCTTCTGGGAACTCTAGTAGGTTTTAGGACAGGATTTTCCTGGTTTTCCCATGTTATTTTATTTCAAACTGTTGCAATCCTGGCTTGCAATCCTTTAAGAATGTTTTTTTTCCCCATAAACCCAGCATCTTCCATCTTTACAGAGTAAAACTTTCTTAAGCGATAGATCGCAAAATCATGGAATGTTTTGGGTTGGAGGGGACCTTAATGACCATTAGTTCCAACCTCCTGTCAAGGGCAGGGACACCTCCCACTAGCCCAGGTTGCTCCAACCTGGCCTTGGACACTTCCAGGGATGGGGCAGCTTCTCTGGGCAACCTGTCCCAGGGCCTCACCACCCTCACAGCCAATATCCCAATATCCCATCTCACCCTGCCCTCTGGCAGTGGGAAACCATTCCCCCTTGTCCTGTCCTTCCAGTGCCTTGTCCCAAGGCCCTCTCCAACTCTTTGGAGCTCCTTTAGGCACTGGAAGGGGTTCTGAGGTCTCCCTGGAGCCTTCTCTTTTCCAGGCTGAAGAGATCACACACTGCCCTTAGGAGGGTGGTATTTCATCCTGGAATTCCCTTAAGATTTTTTTGGGGGGAAAAGATCTGGGTGCTGGTGAGTTGTTGCTGCTGATTCCCTCTCTTCCACCTCCTTGACATTTAAAACAAATCCCTTGATGATTCCCTACAAAGGAGAGTTCAGCATCAAGAGCTTCCTTCTCTCCTGCAAGGCGAACACAACTGGAAATATTTCATTCAGCTTCTGTGGAGTGGCCTTAGCTTTTATTAGATTTATTGCTCTGACCACACTCTCTGTCAGGCTTCATGTTCCTGATGTGTTTGGAAAAAGAAAAGAAGACTTATTTTAAGAGGTTTCCTCGCCTTTTGCAAGCTCTTCCCGCGATTCTCTGCCGAGCAGCCTTATTGTGTTTTACACTTTGTCAGGCCCAGTTTATTATCTTTTCTATTTTCCATGTTTGGACACAACTTGAGCTTTTCATTTCTAACAACCTCCCTCATCCCACTGCTCCGCTGTGACCTTTTCCTTTCTCTCTTTCTCAGGGCATTTTTAACAGCTGTCATACATTTTCCCCGAGTCTCCATCACAGTGGCCTCAAACAGCTCCCTCAGTGCCTGCAAAGAATCTATTTGCAAGCATTCCGCCCTTTTAACTGTCCCCTTTATCCTCTTCTTAACAACCTCCCCGTTTTTATATGACCTCCTGACTGAAATTAAGTGCCAAAGGAGCGGCTTTGCCATCCCCTGTCGCTCCTGCAGAGGTGTGGAGTGCAAGCATGGTGTGATCTGTGCTGCGGAGTGGCTTTCCCAGGGGACAGCTCTGATCCGAGCCCAGTGGCTGCTGTTTTCTCCCTGTAAACACAGGAAACCCCTGTAATCCAGAAATTTGTCAGTGCTGGCTCTGCAAGGTATAAATATTCAGCTGTTTCTCCTACAAAAGGTGCTTTCCGGGATACAAATACGCTTCCTGGCATAGCCAGAATTTATAATACCATGGAATCATGGAATGGTTTGAGTTGAAAGGGATCTTTAAAGCTCATCTCATTCCAACCCCGCTGCCATGGGCAGGGACCCCTTCCACTAGCCCAGGTTGCTCCAACTGCTGGTGTTGGAAACTTTTTTATCTGCAGGAGCATTTGGAAAGCTGGAGAGGCAGCAGAGTGAGAGACACCACTTCAAAAGCCCATTTTGCAGTTCATTCACTCTCACACAGCTTTTCCTTTCACTCTTCTCTCACAATTCTAATTTTCTCCTTGATGAAAAATGGTAAAGAAACAGTAAAACAGGTTTTTATTTTTGTTCAGCACTTCCTTCTGCAGTTTTTAATCAAACTTTCAACTTTGTGTGGCTGCGAAGTGTCACCAACACATGGTCTGTTTGGGTGAATTTTCCTTCCCTCACATCCTGTTGTCTGGGATCAGGTGAATTTTTACAACAGCCTGTGGCTCTTGGTGGCCCATCCTGGATCAGATGTGACACTTTCCTGCTGCCCAGCCCTCAGCCTCTGCAAACTGGATGTTAATCCCCTCTGAGTCCTTATCTCACAGTTTGCTCTTCTCTTGAACATCCTTCCATCCTACTAATATCAGGACAAAGCCTTTTCCTGGGCTTGCATGGCTGGAAACTCGCTGTATTTCACACAAACAGGGCTGTTTTCTGTCCCATGTTCACACAAACATCTCACCCTTCACTGTTGCCCCTGGGGCTTGTCTGGCTGCCCCTAGTGGGGCTCTCTGAGCCACCCCACTCCAGGTCACTCCATGTCCCCTTGCAGAACACCTGGCGTGAAAGGTTTATCCCACAGTGGAGTGGGTGGGGAAGGGGACACTGAAGAGATCCTCATCTTTTCTCCCATTCCTGGTGACCCCAAAAGGAATAATCTGGTCACAGACCATGCTGAGAAGTCACTTGATTAGTACAAGGGTGTCCAGGACAAACCACAGGACCGCACCGGGATGAGGATGGGCACCCCAGGAGTGGGATTTTGGGGCGTAATGGAAAGGTGGTGGCTTTGTCTCTGATTTCCACCCTGCCATGGCACTGAGAACCCCAGTGCAAAGGCTGAATGGGAATGAAGGGGCCCTGGGGAGCTGTTGGATCCCCTAAAAATAAACTGGAATTTGACTCGTGGAGGAGGGAGGAACAATATGAGGCATTCAGCCTCTGCCAGCCTTTGCCACCACTGTGCTCTCAGGCAATGGGAAAATCCCAAAGTTTTGCTTTTCCCCTGTGTCACTTTGGTGTCAGGGGACAGAAGTGCCTGGGGCTGTCAGGGATGTGTCATGATCCCTCTTCAGGGAGTTTTGGCTGCCAGCCTCTCCTGGCTCTCCCCTGCCAGGAGGCAAATGAACCACAGAGAACACCGAAATCTTATCTGCCCATCTTTACTTCAAAGCAGTGACCCCCGCGTGGTCACACCGGTGATGGAAGCGCTGGGAGCTCCTCCCTGAGCTCTGCTCTTCCTCCGTGGCCAGACTCCCTGCGGTCATTTCCCCTTTTTGGGTGAGGGGATGCAGCAGTACATCTTCCCACAGGACGGGGTGAAGGTCCACTCCTCGGTTTTGTCGCACACGTAGGCGCAGTAGCCGTCACAGGAGCCCTTGTGCTGCCCGTGCCCTGCAGTGGGAGGCAGAGATGGTTATCAAGGAATATGATGGAGGGAAGAGCCCCTAAAATTATCTCTTTGCTGCTCCCCGGCGCTGCTGGTGCACTGGGTGTCTTTGGATTTAGACCCACATAGGATAGAATACATGTTTTCTGTCCCCATTTAGCTGGTGGACCACTGGACACTTAAAAGCCATTCCTCTACGCGTGCTGCATCTTCATCGTGAGTGTGAGAGGTGGGATTTGCAGTGTGGCATCCATCTCATCCCAAATCCTTTGTGCAAGCTCGGCTGGGTAAATCAGCAGCCAGAGCTGCCTGCAGGGACCTCATCTCTGCTGCCAAAGCTGGGCGAGATGAACCACCTCCCTCACCCCAAGGCACAGAGGCTGGAGAGGGGACAGCCAGCTGCACCCACAGCCTCTGGGGTCAGCCCACTTTCTCCATGTCCATGGTCCCTGTCTTACCTGGGGTGGCCAAGGAGAAAAGCAGGAGCACAGCAAAGAGCACGCAGAGCACCCTCATGGCTGGAGGCCAGGGGAGATCTCGGCACACGGGGAGGAAAGTGCGTCTGAGGTGGCCGGGTTGGGTGGGGGACTGGGAGTCCCCGGGTTTTATAGAGGGACTCCTGCCACAAGCGCTGTGGTGAGAGGAGAAACTGGAGCAAACCCCTCTGCAGAGAGGTGTTGTTTGCTTGCTGGGGTGTGCAGTGTCACCCCGACCCGCTGGTCCCACTCACAAAGGCACCTGGCAGCCAGGTCTGTGCTCCAGGGGGTACGGGGAGGGGGGACATTCCTGTTCTCCAGATCCGGCTGTGCCAGGATGTGGCTGCCAGGACACGTGGAGCCACCAGGAAGCAGAGCTTCTGCCCAGAGGTGCAGGACATGCAGTCTGGGCACCTTTCTGATAAGGCACGGACACAGTGGACAGTATCAGGGAGTCATATCCATGATAGGGAATAGTTTTCGGGTGCATCCAACCCTGACTGGTGCACTGGTAGTGAGGCTCATGGAATCATGGAATAGAATCGGAGCAGGGTTTGGGATGGAAGGGACCTTAAAGTCCATCTTGTTCCACCTCTTGCCATAGGCAGGCACATCTTCCACTGTCTCAGGTTCTTCCACGCCCTGTCCAACATGGCCTTAAACATTTCCAGGGATGGGGCAGCCACAGCTTCTCTGGGCAACCTGTGCCAGGGCCTCCCCACCCTCACAGCCAAGAATTCCTTCCCAATATCCCAATTCCTTCCCAATATCTCAATGTCAATAACCCTGCTTTCCATCAGCTTAAGGCTATTCCTCCTCCTGTCACTCTATGCCTTTGTGAAAAGTCCCTTTCCAACCTTCTTGTAAGTCCCCTTTAGGCACTGGAAGGGGCTCTCAGGTCTCCTGGATACTTCCCTTCTCCAGATGAACCCCCCCAGCTCTCCCAGCCTGGCTCCAGAGCAGAGAGGCTCCAGCCCTGCAGCATCTCCGTGGCCTCCTCTGGACTCTCTCCAGCAGCTCCACGTCCTTGTGCTGTTGTTCCCAGGGCTGGAGGCAGCTCTGCAGGTGGGGTCTCATCTGAGGGGGCAGAGGGGCAGAATCCCCCCCTCCCCTGCTGCCCACACTGTGTGGTGAGCCCAGGACATGGGGGGTTTCTGGGCTGGGAGTGCCCATGGGGGGCATGTCCAGCCTCTCCCCCACCAGCACCCAAAGTCCTTCTTCCCAGGGCTGCTCTCCATCTGTTCATCCCCAGCCTGGGTGGATACCAGGGACGTCCCATCCCAGGGGCAGAACCCTGCACTTGGTCTGATTTTCATCACATTGATTTGGCCCAAGACCAATTTGGGTATTTTGCCCCAAATCTTTCCAAAAGGACTATAAAGCTGATTAAAGGGCATGTAGGCAAATATGTAAATGAAGCTGAGGTAATGAATTGCTACACCACATCCAATCAGAAATCTTTTGTGACTCCAGTGCTATCCTGCCTAATAATTTTCATGGCTGTCTAGTAAGAATGCTTACAAAATTCACAAATAAGAAGCTGAAAAGGACTGCAAAGCATTAGAAGACAGGATTAGCATTCTAGTGGATCTTCTCATGCTGAAAGGATAATGAAAAAAACAAAATTAAGTAATAGGGAAAGCTACCTTGTCTATACAGACAAGGATAATGAGTTGGGGAACAGAGAAGGAAGAGTTTCTGGCTGTATGGGAATTCTGCAGGGTGACTTTGTGTTGCAGCAGATCACAGGGAGGCACTGAAGGGCAATGTCAGGGTGTTGGGAAACCAGCACCAATTGTTCTGCAAGTACAAACAACAGGTAAGTTTGTAAAACACAGGTCGTACCCACTGCCGGGCACACCCCTTGGAAAGTGCATCCATCCAGTTGTGCACTCCACGCTTCAGGAAAGCAGGGAAGGGGCTCAGGGGAGCCCAGAAAATGGCAAGAGGTCAAGAAGCGTGACTGTCCCTGTGCTGGCACTGCTGGGACACCTCCAGTGCTGGGGGCAGTTCTGGGCCCCTCAGACAGGAGACATTGAGGGGCTGGAGCGTGTGCAGGGAAGGGAATGGAGCTGGGAAGGGGCTGGAGCAGCAGGAATGGAGCTGGGAAGGGGCTGGAGCAACAGGAGGGGCTGAGGGAGCTAGGGGGGCTCAGCCTGGAGAAAAGGAGGCTCAGAGGGGACCTTGTGGCTCTGCAAGTCCCTGCCAGGAGGAGGGAGCCGGAGGGGAGTCAGGCTCTGCTCCCAGGGAACAAAGGACAAGATAAGGAGAAATGGCCTCAAACTGTGCCAGAGAAGGTTTAGGCTGAATCTTGGGGAAAAAAATGCTACACTGAAAGGGTTGTCAGGCATTGGAACAGCTGCCCAGAGCAGTGGTGGAGTCCCCATCCCTGGGGGGATTTAAGAGACATGTGGATGTGGCACTTAGGGACATGGGCTAGTGGTGGCCTTGGCAGTGCTGGGGGATGGTTGGTCTTGATATCAGAGGTATTATGCAACCTAGACAATCCTATGATTCTGTGATTAAGATGTGACACGTGAGAAAAGACTGAAGCAAGTGGAATAATGATGACGAGAAATGAGATGACATAGAAAACGTAACAGTCCTTAAATCCCAGTGATGTGATACACGGGATAGGTCTTGGAGGCCAGGATAAGAAGTCAGTGACCAGTCACAGCAAAAGGTCCTCTGAACTATAGGAAAGCGTTTGCAGTGACAGGAAGGTAGAGGAGAGAGAACAGAGTGTGGAAACACCATTGCTGAAGGTCTTTCAGGAAAGGTGGACAAAGTGCTGAGAGCAGCAGCTGGAATAGCGGTGATGAAGCAGAGGAGGGGCACAGTCCCCTCACCTTTGCTTCTGCCCTCAGTCAGATCACAGGGAGCAACATAAAGCTGAGCCAAGTCCCAGTGAAGAGCCTGGTGCAGCAGAAGTGGGTGCTGGGAAGGAGTCCAAGAACGTGTGTTCTCACCCAATAAAACTCCCCGCCCTCCAGGCACATGAAATTTGTTGACTTCCTCCAGAAGCTTTTATGTCTAATTTTTAAATTTGCACCTGCTACATTAATTTACAAATTGCCTTTTCAGTACATTTGCCCTTTCAATACATTTTAATTTCTCGAATTTCGTTTTCAAGGTCCGTGTTTCTGCTGTGCTCAGTGTCAAAGAGGACTTTTCCAGTTACTTTTCTGACAAATGCATGATTTACCTTTGCATCCCACCAGTTTCTGGGGTTGTAAAAATTGAAGAACTGAAATTTTTACAGCTTGAAATCCACCTCCATGAAGTGTCTCTCCCCTCAGCTGACAAGTGCCAGTATACTTAATTTTATGGAAACAAGTCCCCAGCTCTGCCACCTTTCTTTTAACCTCTTCTTTCCCTACCACAAACCACCAGGGATGGGGACATAAGCAGGGGAGATAAGTGACACCCCACAGGCTGGTGCAGGACTCCCAAACCTCCTTCTTAACTGGCTTTAGGTCATTCAGACCCATCATTTGTGCAGAGATTATCTATTTTTCCAAATTTTCAACCTCAAACTGACACTGATTCGGGGTTTGATGTTTTGCTCTCCTGTTACTCAGTGCTGTAGGATCCATCTGCTGCCCTTTGAAGGTTTAGGTTTGAGGATATTGAGGAATTCTGCACCAGCAGCAGCTTCTTGTCCCTTCACCAGTTTCCTCTATTTTTCTGGCTCTTTCTCAAGCCATTAAACAGCCCAGTGAGCTGGGGCTGGAAAAGAAAACCTCCTTCACAGAGCTCGGCTCTTGTTTGAAACCCCAGGACTGTCTGGGTGGTTTGCGGGGAAGAGATGATGATCAAAGTGTCTCCAAGGCTCCTCCAGGATCCTGGGAACTGTCAGCCCCAGTGCTCCTGCCCATCCATCAGAGGGGATGACCACAGACTACACTGCATGTGGTGTTTGATGAATTTATCAGGGAGATTTGTCAGAGATGGCTCAGAAATGGGAACATGGGTCCTTTCCAAGCCCTCAGTCCCACATGATGATCAGCCTGGACAATGGAGGGAATGTTATCAGTGCATCATGGCCTTATTGAATCCCGCTGCATCCCTGCCAGAGGCTGGGAAAGGCCTGAAACTCCGTGATACCGATCTTGTTCTCCCCCATCACTGCACCCAAAGATCTCCATCAGGTCCCTCTGACCCATCCTAAGGACTCTGCTATCGACAGCCCCTATTCCTTTGTGTTCCAAGGAGTGCTGAACTCCTATCTGATATTGGGCAACCATATCTGGGGGAGGAGGTGGCTGCCAGCACAGGGGGAACTCTTGTGCCATCACTGCACGTCCAGCCACAAGCGGCACGACTTGGATGAATTCCCATGTCTCCCCAGCATCCTCAGGGAAAAGCTCTATAAAAACCAGGAGCTGCAGCCTCCCTGGACATCACCTCCTTCCTCCGAGGTCTCCGACTCTCTTCTCTCCAGCCTTGCTGAGATCCCAGCTCAACTCCAGCCATGAAATTCCTCTACCTTGTCTTCGCTGTCTTCCTCTTGGTCTCCCTGGCCACTCCAGGTAAGATGGGGTTAGATGAGCTTTATATTTGTTGGGATTCTTCTAACTTTAGCTCTTGCAAATATAGTTCTCACCCTCTGAGGTGGCTGCTACAAACCTGGCCAGGTACTTAAATGACTCCTTTCAAGGGACAATAAAATAAGGACTAACTCAGGGGGATTCATATAGAAATAATCTATGAAATTCTGTGAAGTTGGGGTTAAAACTTCAGTATCCAGCTTGGGAGTGAGCCCAGGCCAGACAATTCCAAACGAGATTCTGGATGTGGGGGCTCAGAGAGTTCCATTGTGCCAGAGGAGACTCTTCTGGGCAACTTGTTTTCTCTGTCAAGGCTCAGTCCTGGGTATGTTTAACACCTTTAAGCTGAAACAGGGTAGATTTAGTTTGGATATTGGGAAGAAATTCTTCCCTGTGAGGGTGGAGAGGCCCTGGCACAGGTTGCCCAGAGAAGCTGTGGCTGCCCCATTCCTGGAAGTGTCCAAAGCCAGGCTGGATGGGGTTTGGAGTAATCTAGTCTAGTGGAAGGTGTCCCTGACCATGGCAAGGAATTGGAATGAAGTGATCTTTAAGGTCACTTCCAACCGAAAGCATTCCATGTCTCTGTGTTTTGTTTCCTGATGTGCCACAGCTCGTACTGCTAATCCCTATTTCTGACACTCTAAGGTTCTCTGGTCCCAGTACAGGAATCAAGAGGGGATTTGGGGCTGAGATCTCCCAAACAGGTACTAGAAACCCCATTCAGACACCAATTCTCACCCACCTGGGGCAAGTGTTTCCCTTGACCCACTTTTAACCTTTTAACAGTGATTATTTGGGGCAAGGCTGCTGTGAGGCCAATTTTAAGCCCTTTGCAGCATCCTTGATGTGCTGCTTTGCTCTGAAAACACTGATCCTTTAAGGAGAGGTACAAGACAAGGAAACAGAGATATACAAAGAGAAGCATCTTTATGAACTTTGCTTTTGGGGGGGTCTCTTATGAAGGGAAGGGATCTGCTCTCTTTGGGAGCATCTTTCCCAAACTGCATTTGTTGGATGAAGGAAGGGAGGTGTTTAAGGAGCTGCTCAGGCTTGTGCTGTTCAAAGTCCCTTCCAGCTTTGGGGCTGGGCTTGGACAGGAGCTTTGGAAATGTAGGGGAACAGAGTAGGACTCCCTACAAACAGGGTCTCATCCTGCTGACCACTGTCACCTCCCTTGGAGGGGGTGGGAAGGCATGGAAATGGGGCACAGAGGCACCTCTCTTGACCAAACAACTCTCCCTCTGTCCTCTTGCAGGCTATGGGAAGATTCTGAAGACCTGCTCCAATGTGGGGTACTGCTCCAGCCAGTGCTTCAAGGGGGACACATGGTCCTACTCCGCTGACTGCAAGAACTACTGCTGTGTCCCACCAGTCTGGAAGGGGAAATAGGAGCTCAAAAGGAAGCACCCAAGGAAGAGGAGGCACCATGGTGGCTTGGGGTGCAGCTTGTCAACTGTGTAACCCAATTGTCACCCCCTCCTCTCAATAATTAAAAAGAGAAAAAAAGGAGATGTAACTCTGGTGTGTGTAGTGTGGTTACTGCTGTTTCTGTGATTCCATTTAAATCATTAAAACAGATTTCCCAAGCCCAGTCCAAAGGCTCACCAGCACCAAAAAAGCCTGAATATCCACTGACAATGAGCAGCAGGGCTGGGATGTGGATTTGGGAAAAAGGGTCATTTTCCCTCTTGCCTTCTCCACAATCCTCTGGAAACGGCAGAGACTATTTGAGCTCCTCAGTGCTTTTTCAGGTTGCAGGTTATCTGCAGGTGTCTTAAAAAATGGGGATGGTTCAGTAATGTCTCCCCTAAGCACAAGACATCCCTCTTTTCATGAAAATTGAAGCAAATCCACAGATGTGGGAAACAAAGTGAGGGCAGGGTAATGAGAAATGAGAACAAAATACCTTAAAATACCTCCCTCCCTCCCTACCTCCCTCCTGCCTACTTTTTCCTGAGCAGTGCTTCACTCCTGAATTCCCTCCCTCCTCCCCTCAGCACGGGAACAAGGAATGGGAACTGTGGTCAGTTCATCACATGTTACCTCTGCTGTTCCTTCTTCCTCAAGGGTTGGACCCTTCACACACCCTGCCCCAGTGTGGGGCTTCTTCCATGGAGTCAGTCCTTCAGGAACAGGCTGCTCCAGTGTGGGATCCCTTTCCATGGGGTCCCCAGCCCTGCCAGGCTAACCCTAACCCTGCCAGGTCAATCCTAACNCTCAGCCCTGGCACCTGGAGCACCTCCTGCCCCTCCTGCTGCTCTGCCCCGGGCGCTGCAGGGCTGCCCCTCTCACTTATTCTCCCTCCTCTCTCCAAAAGTGAAGTTGTGAAGTTTTTCCCCCCCCCATCTTGGCTCTGTTATCCCAGAGGTGCTGCCACTGTCACTGATGGGCTCAGCTTTGGCCAGCAGTGGGTCTGTCTTAACTGCAACTAGAATTGGCTCCACTGGACACTGAGGAAGCTTCTGGCATCTTCTCACAGGAGCCACCTCTGCATCCCCCTCCTCCAGCTACAAAAACTTTGCCACATGAACTCAATACAGACTCCAACAGTGAAAGAGCTTCTGCAAGAAAAGCTGCTCCAACCTTCCCTTGCCTGAGGAGGGGTCTGTGTGACCTTACCCACCACCAGTGGCCACCTGGGAGTTTGCTGGATGATACTTTTCCAGGTGGAATTTGCTGTGAGTTAACTGCTGGCATTACCAACCTATCTAATGCATAGTGTAGGATGTTTTTATCTGTAGAGGAGTCAGGACCAGAGGAGCTTCAGGGACTGAGAGATCATTCCCCTTTTAGAAAGAGGACAGCTAGAGGGGTGCAGTGGGAAAATTTGGGGCAGTTTAGTCCCCTGCTTTTTAGTCCTCTGCTTCTCTCCTGCTTTTACCTTGCAATGCAATGGACACAGTGCAGAAAGAGAGAAAAACTGCAAATCCACAGGGAGTAGGATCTGCTCAGCATGTTAGAGCTGTAGCATCCAGTGGGATGTAAAGGATGGAGTGGCAGGGACCCCCTTGCACCCAGTCCCTTCACGTGGATAGATCTGAAGCAAGGGCTTGTGCAGTCTTGGCTCTCCAGGGCAGGCAGCCCCGGCCGTGTCAGGCCATTCCAGAGGGAATGGTGTCGTGCAGTGCCAATATTGTTCAGCCTCAAACATTCACTCGGTGCCAGGGAACACAACCTGCAGTGTGTCTGCTTGGGTTCAGCCTCTTCTGTGCTCGAGGTGCTGTGGTATTTCTTTGCTTCTCCACAAGGGAGAAAGAAATGAGGGAAGAAACACATTAATCACAGTCTGATATAAATGTGAATGCCAGGACTTCTTTTTCTCCTGCCAGTAACCTGGTCTGGTGCAAGGTGTCCTTGTCCATGGCAGGGGGTTGGAATGAGATGAGCTTTAAGGCCCCTTCCAACCCAGATCATTCCATGGGTCTATGATTCTTCCCAGTTTGTGGTGCAGGACATTTTGGGTGGGCAGTAGAGGCATAAGTGACTTGTCATTCTGCTCATCTTTGCCCTTAGTGCTTTCCTATATTCCATTAATGTTTGTTCACAAAGTCCTACACTCAGAGACTAAAACTGAGTTGCTATTTATCCTGTCTGAAGAAAGTGGCTTCCAAATCTCTTGGACGTGGTTGATACAGGAGAGACTTGGGAAATTTCAGGAGGGCTCCAACGGTGCCGTCTGTGTTCAGGCAGCAGATTGAATCCCAGATGTTTGGCTCAGACTGGTGAGCTCACCTTCAGACAGCCAGAGGGGTTTTTGGTAGGAGAGACATTTCAACTTTATACCAACTTGCACGTCCATTGCCACAGCATTTTAGATTCCAGTTGAGGGTCTAAGTCTTGACACACAGCTGGGAATGCACAGGGTGGCATTGGCCGGTGTGGTTCCAGTCCTATTAGATCTCTGGGAAGGGAAAAAGAAAGGGTCTCCAAGCCATTGCTGTAACACGGATCACCGCAACCATTCCTATTGGGGAACACCAAGTCCCCTGGGCTGGGACTGACAGTCCCGATTGTCTGTGCTGAAAGTTTTGGCAGCCAGACGGAGAGGAGTTCAGCTGCCATGGGAGGGACACAGATCACATGAGGTGCCTTCACAGAGCCAGTGACAAACAGGCACAGAGTGGACGTCTCATTGTCAGATGGTCGCTGGGTTGGAGTGACACAAGAGCCCATTAAGCAGCAAACAATGTGTCCTGGGACACCAGCAAAGTCACGTTCTGCCTTAACTCTGTCCTCTCTGGCAAGAAATGTCTATAAATATCTGGGTCTCCAGCCTTCTTCTCAGCAGCTGATCCAAGATCTCTCTGCAAGGCTGCATCCTGGAGCTGCTGTGACCCCAGTGGGCATCCAGTCATGAGGATCGTCTATGTTGTCTTTGCTGTTTTCCTTATAGCCTTGATGACCACACCAGGTAAGGTGGCAAATTATGTGGAGCAGAAATGAGAGATAACAGTGAACCCTAAAGGAATTAAAGTGAAAAAGTTCAAGGAAGTGTTCAAGGCCAGGTTGGACTGGGCTTGGAGCAACCTGGTCTAGTGGAAGGTGTCCTTGCCCATGGCAGGGCGTGTAACTGAATGATCTTTATGGTCCCTTCCAAATGAAATAAATCCATGATTCTATGAAAAAAATATTGTCCCAGGAAAGTAGGTGTGGGTGATGGGTCTTGCATGGAGATTTTGGTTGGGTTTGGTTAACAAGACTTTTGGAGCGTAGCTCAGTTCCAGAACCACCCCATCTTAGACTGAGACACACCACATCTGGGGGTCTCCATGGGAACTGGGTGGTGTCATGATCATTGGACTGTGCTGCTGACCGTGATGAATTAGTCATGGGGAGGTCCGTCTTTCTTTCTTTCCACAGCCAAAAGCCAGTCAAAAAAGAGCTGCAGAGGGTATTGCTCCAGGACATGTGGTAAAGGAGAGAAGGAGGAGCACACTGAAGACTGTGGGAGGCTGCACTGCTGCCAGGCATACAGGAAAAGGAAGTAGAGAGGAGGAGGGAAACAGAGACATTTGCAGTAGTTCCTTCTTGTCTGATGGAAGTGGAGTTTGATCCCTTGATTAAAAAAGACCAGTTCTCACCCTGAGGTGTGCTGTGTGCTTCATTGTCCTCCAGAAAGTTGTGTGCAAAGGACTGGGAAACATCTGGTAATTCTTGCCAGATAAGTTCTTGTTTATGGAGATGACATGGTCCAGTGGAGATACTGTCAATGGGAAGCCATTCCCCCTTGTCCTGTCCCTCCATCCCTTGTCCCAAGTCCCTCTCCAGCTCTCCTAGAGCCCCTTCAGGCTCTGCAAGGGGCTCTCAGTTGTCCCTGGATCCTTCTCTTCTCCAGGTGACCCCCCCAGCTCTCTCAGCCTGTCTCCAGAGCAGAGGGGCTCCAGCCCTGGAGCATCTCCGTGGCCTCCTCTGGACTCGCTCCGTTCCTGTGCTGAGGGTCTCAGAATGGAGCAGAGGAGCAGAATCCCCTACCTTGACCTGCTGGCCACACCTCTGGGGATGCAGCCCAGGATGCAGTTGCCTTGGGGAAACACAAAATACTCTGTAGATAAATAAATTCCATTTTTAGGGAGGTTGGGATCAACAGAGCCTGTTGCACTTCCAACTTGAGTGCTGGTGTCAGTGATGCAACCCCCTCCCTGTCTGGGATGTGCCTGTTCACTTTGCTGGTTGGAAATACATCAAGATGCTCAGAAAGGCAATTTCCAGCCCTCCCAGCACCTTCTCAGGATCCCCCTCACGTCCTGACCACCACACAGGCCACGTGCCAGGTGAGAACAACAGCAAAGGTGGATGCAGAAGGGACAGGGATGGCAGAGGGATGGCAGAGGGATGGGGGATTGCTCACACACCAGCCATAGTCTGGGCATGGCCAGGCAGTGCCAGTTGGCCTCAGGCCCAGAAAACAGGCTCTGGCACTGTTTAATGGACTGGAAGAGAGGCCTCCAGTGTGTCCAAGTCCACGGGAGCAGAGCCAGAAACATGCTGTGTGACTTATTTCTCTGGGAATGGTGGACTAAAGGAAACCGAGGCAGGGGAACAGAGAGGAGGATGTTGGTTTGTGTTTGTATCCATCATTTTCCATAGGCTGCAAATATAATGTGGAGAGAAGGGTGGACTGATGAAAGGAATGCTTGGAAAAGAATGGAATTTATATTTGTGTTCCCATTATTCCACTTCCAAAGAGAAAGCCTGGACGACAGAGATGCAGGGGATGGGTACACGGAGGGGACCTCATTTCCAATCCTGAGGAGCTTCTGCAATGAAAACTGGGGCAGAAGAAATCTCTGGGAAGGGGGGTGGGAATCTTGTAAAGACAGTGAGACCCTGGCACAGGTTGGCCAGAGAAGCTGTGGATGCCTCATCCCTGGAAGTGTCCAAGGCCAGGTTGGATGGGGTTTGGAGGGACTTGAGATAGTGGAAGGTGTCCCTGCCCATGGCAGGGAGTTGGAATGAGATGGGTTTAAGGTCTCTTCCAATCAAACCACTCTGTTGAGGGGACAAATTGATCTTTTGCGGGCGGGTGACCAGTAGCACAAGCTCTGGCACACAGAGAAGCCACCGAGTGCTGGGGCTCATCCCAGCATCCTTGCAGAAGGAAAATTTGGGAATAGAGATCACACGGAACTGAGACCACAAGCCAGTGTATCCCTGCCTCCTGCTCTTACCTCTGGAGTCCCCAACCCAAACACCCCCTCCCACAGAAGCTGCTCCAGGCAGGATAACGAGGAATGTCTGAGGAGCAACCCAGGCTGCTGGCACTGCCAGCATAAAGGCAACTTGGTTCACGTCCAACAAGGGAAAATCCATATCCCTCTTCCAGGAGAAGACAGGCACCATCGCTGTGGCAGACAGAAACCAGCACCAGCAAAATCCCAGCAGGTTGTGAGCTCTGTGTCCCACGGGCTGTGCCAGCTGCGGTGTCAGTAACGAAGGTGAAACGTGCATCTCCTGGTCAGAGCCCAGGAGAAGGCTTGGGAAAGGCTGCCATCTCTTGGATAACTGCAAAACAACGGCACCTGCCTGGGAAATGCTGCTCGCGGACACGAGGGATGACCAGCTCCAGCCTTTTCCTTGGAGAAACGAACCGGCTGAAATTATTCCCCTATTCTTGCCCCACGCAGACCGATCTGCATCTTTATTTAGGGCAAACTAGGATCAGATCGGGAACTGAGCTGATTTGCTGTCTGGATTTCTGTGCCCCCTCGGCAGCGGCTGCCTCTGCAAGGCTGGAGCGGCACATCTGGAGAGCTTTGTTCAAGCCACCTTCCATTTGGCTGGCTCAGCTCCCGCAGGCAGGAGGAAGAGGTGCCACTAGGCTTGGGCTCTATCTGCCTATCCCTGCTGCTGCGAGGTGATTCCAGGGGCTCCTTTCACCTTCCCACAGAACCCTTTTGGCATTTGCAGTTGCCACACCTGCTCTCTCAAGCCCTGGCGTGGCAAGCCCTGGCACTTGGTCCTGCACTCCCGTGGTTCCCTGTCCCCTGGGTCCCCTCCGCTTCTCCCTCTCCCAGTCCCAGCTGCTCCGTGGCTCTAAATGCACCCGAGCACCTGCCTGGTGGCCCACTTTTCTGCAGATTAAACATTTGTCTAATGGCCATAAGCTGCTTAAATATGTCTTGGGCAAAGCCCCTTTGTGAGTATCCCGAGAATAAATGGCTTCCTGCTGGGACCACTGCTATGCCCCCACTCCAAGGCATTTCTTATGGATGCCTCATCTGTTTTCTTCCCCCTTTGTGCAACCAGCATGCTCATCTCCCTTCCACAGGCAGGAGAGAGCGGAAAATTTACCTCAGGGACAAAGGGAAATGGCCTGTGTTACACGGCCGAAATCCCCAATCCTGCACCCCTTTTCCACCCTGCCCCACCTCTCCCGATTATCCCAATGCAAACCTCTTCCCCCAGTCCCATAATGTCATCATCTAACAAGCCAACAGCACAATGTTTAGGATCTGCCAATGTATGAGTGTGCAGCACTTCCTAATTAGCCTGACAAAACCCAAATAAAATCGGAGCCAATATACCCATTGCTTCCAGGATTTTCCACCCCCACGAGCCTGGCAGCTCTACATCTCTGCTGCCTGTCCTCTTCTGCCACCTCAGACCAAGCTGAGACCTTCAACCCAGTTCCCAAAAAAGCATCAAATACAAATAAAGTGACTGTCCCAAAGCTTGTTTTGGCAGTACATGGCATGGGAGGATGATTGAGTTGACCAATACCAAGTATATCTGCCCCAAGCAGTAAGAATTGTGATTTTTTTTTCCATAGGGAACCTTTTATCTTGATAACTTCAACCTATTACTCACTTTTTGTCTCCTGAGGATGTATGATACAAACCCCTCTGCTGCACCCCTACTTTCCTACCTCTAAGCAATTGCTGACTCTAAAATCTGAATAATAACACATCTTGCCATGCTCTGACTATCCAGCAAATAAATAACAGAAAAGACTCGGGCATGAGGAACAAGGCAAGGAATTCCAGCAACACCCCTGTGCCCTAAAATCAAGGGGATTCATCCAGGGCTTAAGCTATTAGAGGGGGGTGATGCTAAGCTGGAGCTCTTAAGCCGTGACTCCTTGAATATTAGAGAAGGAAAGTGTGTGGGGGAGGTGGCTGGGATGGAGAAATGGGGAGGGGAGTAAGAATTGTGAGTTTTAGAGTATCATGGGGGTTGGGGGCTGTGATTCCCCTTGGGAAAGGGTGGTCTCGTAGGAGGGAGGAACTAGTGGGCTGCGTGGGAAGGTGATGGTATTGCCCCAAAATATGTTCTGCTTTTCAGTTGGGATGTGGAGTTCCCCCCTTGCGTTGGGAATCCCAAGGGAGGTGTCCTGCCCGCAGAGGTGTTGGAGCCCAGTCCTTCAGCTCCCCCAGCTCATGGAGCTGCAAGGGCTGGGAGAAAGCAGGAATGGTCCACAGTGGCATAAGGGAGACACGGAGGAGGGAAGAGAAGCAGGATGGGGAGCAAGGGCGGGAAGGATTCCAGGTGCAGAACATGAGCAGAGACCAGACAAGAGAAGGTTGCATTAACCAAGGTGTTGTGATGGTTCGAGGAGTACCTCAGGACCTGGCAGAGGGAAAGGCTGGGTAGGTGCTGGACCTGTGGCTTGAAGAGGGGAAAAATGGAGGGAGGAATACTGTCAGGAAATGAAGGCAATCCATCCAGTTCCTGTATGACCAAGGGGATTTAGGGATAGTCCTGGCATGGTCTGATGTTTCACGGGAAGGGAAGAGTTGGGTACTCAGAGTCACACACCACTGTGTGGAGCGTCTCTCAGCACAACATGCAGTCAAACAGCCCTTCCAGCATCCTTGGAAAGGCTCTGACAGCATTCTTGCCTTGAGCTTGACTTGGACCACCAACCACTGGGATCAGCAGTCAGACACCCAGCTCCTGCTGTGCCCTTGGAGGGTGGATTCAGACTTCCAGTCTCTGCCTTGGAGATGGAATCGCCCTCTGGAAGCATTTGTTGACTACAGCGGGAGCATGAAATGAAGAGGTCCAAGGGACTTGCTCCCACACCCATAGATCTCAATGTGCAAGTCTCCTTGGGTGCAACACCCTGAGGTATGCCAATATCTTGTAGGAGAAGGTGGCAAACACAGATAAAATGCCAAACCTCAGGATTGTCTGCTCCCCCTGGACCAACCTCTTTTTGGTCCATTTGTCCCAGATTTGTCCCAGCTGCCTCTTCAGAGGTGAGCCAGCTGAGAAGATGGACAGGACCAAGCAGGCTGAAGGCCAGCAAGCAGGGGTGTGGTGGTGCCAAGGCTGTGAGCTGTGTCTGTGCTCTGGTGCAGCTCATTGCGAGGTGGATCTGTGTCCCAAATTGTTTAATTCCCAGGTACAGGCATAGCCCCAGGAGTTCAGCTCCAACCATGGTGGAATAGGACAGTGGCCACGTGGCCACTCTGACCAGCAGTGGAGCACACCAGAAGGACTATCAGCAAAGACCTTTGCCAACAGTGTCAGCTCATAAAACGTGAGGCAGAATTGTAACTCATGCAAAGCTAAGAAGCCACTTTTTTTTTTTTTCCACTTTAAAAGTGAAAACCCTGCGACTGAGTAATTACTCCAGGCCTGGGTATCCAGTCAGAAAGCATCAGGCATTTCTGAGCAGCCCTGAATGAGGGACCGACGGGGCTGGCTGGCATTTCATCCCAGCTTCCTTTCACTTGAGCAATCCGCTCTGCAGACTCTTGCTTTAGTCACTTTTACGGCTCCTCGCACTCGAGGCTGCGGCAGCATGTGCTTGAAGAGATGCTGAGTTATTTTGTGGCACTGCTTTCCCTAAAACTGAATATTTTTCCTTCTCCCCAGATAGCTGTTTCTCCCGTTTCTTGTGATATATTTTCATTGAGAAATATGATCTCTGGTCAATTATGCTCTGAATCACAGAGTTTCTTGTCTGAACAATTAAGTAGGTGCACTCATTATCTCCTGCTGGGTCTCAGGTGGTGTCAGACCTTCCTTCTTGTGTTTTACCATCCAGAGGGACCTGGACAAGCTGGGGAGGTGCGTCCATGTGAGCCTCATAAAGTTCAACAAAGCCAAGTGCAAGGTCATACACTTTGGTCTGGGCAATCCCAAGTTGAAATGCAGGCTGGGCATAGCTCTGAGGAGAATTTGGGGGTGTTGGTGGAAGAAAGGTTGGATATGACCTGATAATGTGCACTCCTAGCCCAGAAACCCCCCATGTCCT